>CM024532.1:24275197-24777358 GCA_014182385.1 Eucalyptus viminalis | reverse complement strand
TGTAGATGCTCATCAAGGATTCAAGCTGGTTACAGACAATTGGTAACCACTCGAAAGGCCACGCACTTTCTGGGTGGTAGGTTCATTTCTGTCTCACGGTAAAAGTCTTTAAAGTAATCCTTCTCAGCTGAATAGTCAGTGAATTGCAGTTAGAACTCTTGTGCTAATACTTTATTGAACCTTAGTTCAAACCCGTTACCCAGTTTATATTGCCGTCTCATATACCAACTAGCGCCAGGGGTGGTAAATGACTCTTAGTTCAAACCCCTTATGCTGTGACATTTGATCACATAATCCATTAACGGTTGCATAAATGACTAGAATTTGTTTTAGATTGGAAGCTCGTGCATATAGAGTGATTGATTCAGTACTTCTGTCAGCTTTGACGTCTATTGAGTATTGCCTAAGCCCCTAATTGGAGCCCCATCGACATCCTTAGTTGACCAAAGTGAGATGACTGTCATCTGAATTTCAAGAAGCATCCAACCACTTAAGGACTAGAAATAAGGTAAAAGGTGAACTTGCCATTGAGATTGCTTCTTGTGGTACAGTTAGGGGACATTTGAAGGTATTGCAACAATAGGTGGAATTCATTGAATAGGTCGATCAGAATTAAATCTATGTATATGAACTGGACATAGCTGGTGAAACTTTGGCCAGTGGATGAGCCCGTCTAACATGGAGATGCTTTAGTGTTTTGTTCTTGTGTTCTAGATTGAACTGGTAAAACTGGCTTCTGCCCTTTCAGGAAGTAGAAAGCAAAGAAACTGGTATTCGCTATAGCTTAGATGACTTCTTTCAATTCTCCCCCATGGACATTTTAGATACCAGCTTGAATAAGAATGAGACTAACTGACCTCTCAATTCAATGTGGCGCTGACCTTTAACTTTTGGATTTTCAGGTTGGTTTCATAACATTTTTCTTAAGTTCTGTCCTGGACAACTTGACATCTACAATTGTCATGGTACTTTTATTGCGAAGCTGGTGCCACCTTCCGAGTACCGCAGGTATGTTAAGCAACATTTTCAGATTGTAATGAAGATCTCATCTCAACATCTCTAGCTTGTTTTTTGGTTGCTAGGTGCTTTGTTTCCTTTAGTTGGGCCTTTCTGCACCCTTTCTGTTTTGATAGGATTTTCTTTTATATTGAGAATTTTCTTGTCTTTAGGCCATATGAAACAACATAATATTTTTATTATGAGTATGAGCCACTAAGTTGGTTCTATAATCATCTAACTTCAAAAGTCGGCTGCTTTTTTATTGAGTTTGAGATAGTTTATCAGATCAAATAATAGAATTATTTCTATAATAAGTGCAACTATCAAATGACATTGAGTGGTTCAAGGAAGTTAGATGGCCACATACATACCTTTTCAATCTTAGTGATAGATGCTGCTGGTTGATATAACCACTTCTTACAATACATAAAAGAGCACCTTGTTGATGTTGCGGGATGACACTTATTTTGTTAAGTGCTTTTTGATTCTATCATTTTTTATTGTTTCACTTTTCCGCTTGACTTATTTCCTTTTCATGCTGTTTTGGTAGGATTTCTTATAGCGCTATGCATCACTTCTCTATTGCTTCGAGCTATGTTCTTGAGAAGTTCTATTTAACCAATGATCCACTGTATGTTGGCAGGCTTCTTGAGGTGTTGTGGTTATAGCAGCAAATGCTGGTGGTGCATGGACTCCCATAGGTGATGTTACTACCACTATGCTTTGGATTCATGGTCAGATATCCACTGTGCAGACAATGAAGGTTATCATTTTATCTTTGTTCTTGGCTGGGATTTCATTACCTCATGCAGTCCCATAACATGTGATTTATTACCGGTGATTCAAGTACATTACCTCCTATAGTGATTGAATTTGTCATACTTCTCTTTAGGTTTATTTAAACAACAGTAACACTGCTCAAATTTGTTCATGCTCTAACATCAACGAAAGTTGGATTTTGAGCTTTAAAACTCAGCATTGGAATTTCAATTTCCTCGAGCAATGACTAACTAGCTTTCCTATATGAGATATATCTGTTGGGTGCACGGTTGTATGAACTGTCTTATCTTCAATTGGTTTTCATATTTTTGGTGCCCTTTCAAGACCACATCAGAATATGTAAATTGCAGGACTTGGTCCTCCCCCTCAGCAGTTTCTCTAGCTGTCCCACTGGCTCTTATGTCCCTTACCAGGTACTCTCCTAGCCTATCCAGCCATATGCCGAATGCCAATTAGCTCCTACTAAATGGATTTGGAGTTGTGAGGTTAGTTGCTTTTGTCCTTTACAGTGAAGTTAATGGGAAGGGACAGGAGTCTGCCGATGTTTTGGCATCTGAGCAGATGGCTCCTCGAGGACGGCTTGTTTTTCTGTGGGTATAGGCGCACTGATCTTTGTTCCAGTATTTAAAGCTTTGACTGGTCTGCCTCCTTACATGGGTATGTTGCTCGGACTTGGAGTTCTCTGGATTCTAACAGATGCAATCCATTATGGTGAATCCGAGAGGCAAAGGTTGAAGGTACCACAGGCTTTATCTCGAATTGACACTCAAGGAGTCCTCTTCTTCCTTGGAATTCTATTATCTGTAAGCAGGTAATTTGTGAATGACGTGAGGACATTCTTTCTACCTACTGCTCATCATTTATTCAGAAGATTAATATCATCACCTCTTGTTATAAAATTCTTTATACTAAGAAGATTGATGAAGTAATCTCTGCCTTCAAAAATCTCACTTGTACACAGACATGCAGAGACATTCTCTAGTATGTGCAGGGACATGTATACAATTAATATATCTATCTGAACCATATATTCTGTCAAGCTTCGCTTTGGAAATCTCTCAAATGACTTACCATATTGTCCACTTGGTTCTGCACTAGACGAGTACATAATGTTTTCTTATTATAATAGTGAAAAAGCCACCTCAAGCAGGTAAACCCAGGACTAATAAAATTTCCACGGACCTCATGGATCAGTATGAAGCGAGCCAAACCCAAGTGGGGTAGTTTGAACTTGGTATTGTCCTCAGTTCACATGGGAAATTGAACATATTTATTGGGTCTAATGCACACATACATGTCCATTCCTTAAACCACTAAGCCAATCAGTTCATTATGCTTCTTTCATCATCATATTGCAGTTTTACAACTTTACGCTTGTTTCCACTGTGGTTTCATATGAATCTCTGATGAGTACCAGCTGCGCATCTCCTACCAATAGTAGCATGACAAGCTGCTTTAGCTCTTGTTCACTGATTGTACAACTCAATTATTCTTCTAGTTTTGCTTTATGGTATGATGTTGAGCAAACATGCATAGTGGTTGAAATTGCTATTCATATTGATCGTGCAGTGCCATTCATGAGATCTGACCAGGACTCGAGATTAACATTTGGTGAGTTTTGAAGAGAGAAACTGTCAAAACTTCTCTATCTATTTAGTAAACTATACAATGGATAAAAAGCCCATTGAGCTAGAGAGTCAATCATATTCTTTATGGAAGGAAAAGAAATTCTAAAAAAGGGGTTTTTTTTCCACACTCAAATCTTATGCAAGTCCATATCCCGCTAGCCTCAACTCTTTATTGCCAAGAGTCTTGGGAAGTTTATATGCTACAAGTTTTGACATGCACATTTTAAAACTCTAATTAATGCATCGGTTCTAACATATACCTTCTTTTAGCCTGGAGGCTTCCGGACTTCTCAGGGAATTGGCGAATTACCTCGACGCACATATTCCTAGCATCGAATTGATTGCTGGGTCAATTGGGGTGGTTTCTGCAATTATAGACAACGTTCCGCTGGTTGCTGCAACAATGGGGATGTATGATCTGACCTCATTCCCGCAGGATTCGGAGTTTTGGCAGCTGATCGCCTTTTGCGCTGGCACTGGTGGGTCCATGCTAATTATTGGCTCGGCGGCTGGTGTGGCATTTATGGGGATGGAAAAGGTGGACTTCTTTTGGTACTTGCGGAAGGTACTCTACACTACTTGAGTTTGTCCTGGTTCTATTGTTTTGTTCTTTTGGTTGGTTAAGTTTGCTTAAGACAAGTCAAGGGTGTAGCTAGGTAAAGAAATACGGTTTTCAGAACTGTCAAGAGTTTAATTTTGGATCTGCTTATGATTGAGTCGTTTTCTTTTTCTTTGTGAGAAAATTCAAATATATTAAATCGGTCAATGTTTGTTTTGCGGTAACAGGTGAGCGGTTTTGCTTTTGCGGGCTATGCTGCTGGGATTGCTGCCTATTTAGCCGTTCATAATCTCAACATCTCTCTTCCGACAACTCTGGCTCACGTCCCGTTTCTTTCTGGTTCATGAAACTATTTGCTGAGCGTGAACTTAGTATTTGGGAGGTGGAACAGAGGCTGTCTCTTCCAAGATAATGATTACTTGCCCCGCTGTTGATCTAATATTGAGGCCAAGCGCCATGTACCGCACCAAATGGGGATTACATCCTCCGAGATTGTAGGCTATGTCATAAAGAGTTGAGAGTTTATCGCGGTTCACATTGCAAAGGTTTTTAGTTTCGTCTCTTTTACTTTGTAGTGATGGCTGATGATAGCAATAAGGTTCCGCATGATGAAAGCCACCGCATGAACAAGACTATTATTGTACTTCAGCAAAACATACCGAAGCAGAAATTCCAGGAGTTGTCATGTATGTGGAATCTCTGCTACTACACATGACATTCTTCCTACCCATTGTTTACTGTTCTTGACATGAGACATTACCGCCTTATTGCATACTCCAGGGATTCTTTGGATGTTACCGTTCATTCAACTGATTGTGTCTATAAATGATTTACCTTATTGTATTCTGAAAAATCAAAATGAGAAGAAACATGAAAATCATGAGAGCCACTATAAGGACTTAATGGGAAAAAATAACCATGTGGGGAAGAGAGGGAGGAGAAACATGAATCCTGGATTGAGGCAAAGTATTCACCTTCTTAACTTGTATGAATTTATTGAAAAAGAGCATTTGATTCAGGCAAAAAGCAACATAATAAAAGTACAGAACCTCCTCGCAGCACCACTTGATTATCGTTCCGCTCTAGCTCAATACTACTACAAAACATGAACGTCACAGCCAAAATCGCAGAGCAAGACTCGCAAATCATGCTCAGCGGCTATGAATGACGAAAGACATACAGATGCAGTACCATAACTCACACCCCACATTACAACTTGAGGAAAACGAACTCCTCAATTGCAGAAATGTCCCCGATCTTCTTCAGAGTCTCCTTGCTGGGCTGGTCATCAACTCCAATTGCCATCACGGCTTGCTTTCGTGGTGCAATCCTACCAACGCTCATGAAACTGACATTGACATTCTCTTCTCCCAAAATGCTTCCTACTGTGCCAATCATACCTGGCTGATCAACTTGCCTGCACAATATGATGCTTCCCTCCAAGCTCACATCCACTTCGAAAGATCCCACCTTTGTGAGATGTGGAATCCCATCCTTCACCCGCCCCTCAACCGTGATCTCCCCAGAATCTGAAATGGCGCTGGCAAATCTTGATTCCACATTTGCAATCTGAACCTGGACATACTCAAGAGGACTCTCTGGTGAACCATCTAAGATGACCCGCTCCTCTGTTATTCTCAGTCCTCTCTGCTTAGCAGTAAAATCTGCATTGACCAAGTTCACAAAGACATCGGATATGGGTTCAATTATACCCTTAGTAATCATAGCACGGAGTAGTCTAGTGTCGAGATCATCAGGTGCTCTTGAAGAAGCATACGTCACTTTTATGGTTTTTACACCACTCCCACCCCCAACTAATTGAACGGCCAATCTCCCAAGCTTCTCAGCAAGTACAACAAATGGTTTCAGCTCTGTAAGAACCTGCAGCCAAAAAGGAAATGTATAAAGAACTCAAGATTTATGTTACTCAAGCATATCTTGAACCAAGTTCTGCCTTCTGGATCTTAAACAAAGCACCCTCAGGCATCAAAATCGTCATTACAGTCATCCAGAGTTACTTGTCTATCACACCACATTATTGACCCACTTCCTAAAGGAATCAACCAAGGGGAAGCATCTCTTACAGTCTTCAAAAGCTCACTTCCTCTGCTCATCTTGTACTGAGAGGAAGCTGGATTTGGGCCAAAGCCAAACATCAACGAAATTAAACAATTGTATACATATCGGATGATTCCAATCAAGCACCTCAGTAAAAAATGTTTGCCAGAAAAGATCAAACTTCTACTGAGCACTGATAATCATTCTCCTCCACGGTACATATCAAACAATTGGGCCAGCATATTTTACGGTCCTCAAAATCTCACTTCCTCTATTCATCTCATACAAAGAGGAAGCTGGATTTGGGCCAAAGCCAAACATCAATGAAATTAAACAATTGTACACATATCAGAAAATTGCAATTGATCGCCTCAGAACAAATCTTTGCCAAAAAAAGATCAAACTTCTAGAGAGCACCCATAGTCATTCTCCTCCAAATCACACATCAAGCAAGTTCCATCACAACAATTATGCATCAGAGCCCAAGCCATGATAAGATATGTCAAATACTGAGAGCACAGATATTGAAGATTGAGAGGAAACAGATTGGAGGATAAAAAGTTAGAAGTAGACCAAGAGATGCCAAACAGCCAAGTTGTAGAAAAAGTTCTTGATACCTCAGCAGGAACCATCGGCGCATTGACAGCAGTAGCAGCCAACTCTCCTTTTAGAGCTCCAATAACAGCTTCAGCAATTTCAATAGCCACTCCTTCCTGGCATGTCAAGTGACCATTTTATATGCTTTCTAATAATATAGAGAAAGTTAAAGTTGGGTAAACTGTAACTGTTCACAAACCTGTGCTTCCATGGTACTGGCTCCAAGGTGTGGGGTCACCGTGACTCTCTCGTGTTGTACCAACTTGCTGTCCTTCGCTGGTGGCTCCTCTGTGAAGACATCAAGTGCCGCCTGCAACAAGGCTAGTATGTGCTTCACCTCCCAAGGCAACAAGAAGGAAACTCAACATTTCAGATATGAGATAGCAATACCTGAGCAACAGTTCCAGCATCCAATGCCCTCACAAGAGCTTCTTCATCAATCACCCCTCCACGAGCAACATTGACAATTCGAACTCCTTTCTTCATCTTTGCAAAAGTCTCATCATTGAGAACCTTTGCTGTAGCAGGTGTCAGGGGCATGTGTAACGAAATGAAATCTGCAGTTGCTATGGCTTCATCAAAGCTCACAAGTTCCACCCCCACTGCGCGTGCTCGATCTGCAGGGGCATAAGGGTCATGTGAAATCACATGCATACCAAGACCTTTAGCACGACGTGCGACTTCTGATCCAACCTTTCCAAAACCCATAACAGCAAGTGTTTTCCCAACAAGGGAGACACCCACATATTTGTTTCTTTGCCACTTTCCTGCATCAAGCAAAACAAACAATTTGTCAAAGACCAACATTGGTATAGCCTTAAGAAAATGTTGGCAACTCGCTTTGTCCCCTATAAAACTTAACCATTGACATAACTAAGGAGGCAAAATCCAAAAAACCTGAATACCTGAAAATGTATATAAAAGGCATATGCCAATAAAGTTGGTCAACACAATGAATACTATATACGTTACTCTACCAAGCATCCAATCCACATCTCTGCTCAAGGTAGTCCTGGATATGACTCACTAGCTTTGGGAATTGCTTTCATTCAATCCAGGTCAGTCCAATAGTAATTTCAGCCAGGTAAAGCAATTTAGGTGATTGGGTACAAAGGGAACCTCTTGTTTATAGAGAAGTTTCAACATACACGACCAGATAAGACAAGTTATGCCCATGATCTTCAGTGGTACTTGTACCTTTGGCTTTTCAGTATTTCCCTATTCAAACAAATTAAACAAACAAACAATTGAAAACCCAAAATTCAAATGAATTTTCACGAAACGATTCTTTTTCTCTTAAACCCTTCAAAAAACCCAACACAACAAACAATCTTAGCCATAATGAACCCAAGACTTTTTACAATGCTAGATTCCTTAAATTAATAAATCACAATCTGAAGCTTTTCCACTTCACCCATTACTCAGGAACTAATTCTCTTAGACTCGCCTTTAAAGATCATATTCTTAGACCTTTAAATCCCAAAGAACCCTGGTAGCTTGCTTTTCCCAGATGGCATCCCTAAAGCAACCCGAATCTACACCAAAGATTCACCTTTTGAGTCAAACTAGGAAAAAAGGGACGTACTTTTCTATGTTTGTCGACCATTTCTAATTACTCGTTAGTCGAACCCGATTCCGGATTCCGTACAAACTTCTCGCCACACCCCACCAAGGGAACACAGATCCAGCCAAAGCTAAACCACCACGTGCTCGACGGAATGCGTCACAGGCTACCGAACGAAACCGACGCTAAGCAAACGCAGAACCAGCAAACCAACATGGAAACGACGCACTCACCAGCCTTAACGGACGCATCGGCCTGCGCGACGTTCCTCGCCATCGCGGCCAGGAGCGCGATCCCGTGCTCGGCGGCCGCGACGGTGTTGGCGGTCGGCGCGTTCACGACCAGGCACCCGTGCTCCGTCGCCGCGGACAGATCCACATTATCGATCCCGACGCCGGCCCGCCCCACCACCTTCAGCCGCCCGGCGGAGGACTCGAACACCTCCCGGCTCACCTTGGTCCCGCTCCGCACGATGAGCGCGTCGCAGAGGGAGATCTTGGTGCAGAGCTCCTCGGGGGAGAGGTTGTAGGAGCAGTCGACGTTGGCGAAGTCCTTGAGGAGGGACAGCCCCGCCTCGCCCAGCTTCTCGGCGACGAGGACGGTGGGCTTGGCGTCGAGGGAGGGCGCGGACGACGACGGCGACGAGAGGCGCCGCATGGTGGTGCCGGCCGCCGCGGGGAGGAAGGAGACGGAGAAGGAAGGGTGGAGGGGGAGCTTGGAGGAGAGGGAGAGCTGGGTCGGCCTGTTGAGGGAAGGGGAACCGCCGACGGCGGCGGCGCGGATAGAACCGGTGGCCATTGGCGGCGGCGGCGGCGGCGGCGGCGGCGGAGGGAGGTGAGCGGTAGTGGGAAAGTACAAAGGGCGATGCGAGTACGAGAAATGCAATGTCTCGGGGATTTATAATTCGATTGATGATTGTTGGTGGCAGGGTTTGGTGAGAGAGAGACAGAGAGAAGAGCAAAGTTATGCAAAAATTTGTTTAATCATTAATTATTTACTACAAATATAATATATATATATATATACTATAATAGACAATTATGGTTTATTTTTTGATATCTTGCCTTAAAGAAGGGAAAAAATGATGATGGTTTTGGTAATTTCTCTCTTTTGTCTTATCCATGCTCCAATCATATAAAACAAAAAATGCATGGGTTTGATGTCGAATCCTAAAAAAAAAGGCTTTAATAATATAAAAAATTAAACCATCATTAGCAATATACACACACATACATATAAATATTCAATAGGTATGTGTGTGTATATTGCTAATGATGGTTTAATTTTTGATATATTTCCCAAAATGATAATTGTTTTGGTTTTTTCTCTCATTTTTTTCCTAATTTATGCTTCAATCATATAAACGAAACTACATGGGTTTGATGTTGAATCCTTAAAAGGCTATCAAAAACGCGCAGCCTATTAAATGTTTACATGTATGTGTGTATATATTACTAATTATGGTTTAATTTTTTATATATTGCCCAAATTGATAATTGTTTTGGTAGTTTTTCTATTTTTATCTTATCCATGCTCCAATCATACAAACAAACAGAATTTGCATGGGTTTGATGTGGAATCCTTAAAAAGGTTATATTAAACACACAACTCATTAAGTATTTAAACGTATATGTGTATATATTGCTAATTATGGTTTAATTTTTGATATGTTGCCCAAAATGATGATTGTTTTGATAGTTTCTCTCTTTTATCTTATCCATGCTCCAATCATATAAACAAAAAAATGCATGGGTTAGATGTCAAATCCTAAAAAGGCTATAAATTGTTTGTTGCCAAAGAAAAAAAATTATTTGTTTCTTAGGTAGTTTCTCCCTATCTTAACCATGCTATAACTATATAAAGAAAACCCATTAATTTGATGTCACATCCTTAAAAGGCACTAATAATTCCACAAACTAGGGAAAATTTTAAATAAGAATATGAAGTGCCATCATTTTTTTCAAATAAGGATTTGAAGTGAAATTTGTTTTACATAAGGATCTAAAGTATACTCATTTTTACAAATAAGGTTGAATCTTGTTTCAAATAAAAAGCTAAAGTAATTACGTTAGTTTTAGAGAATAACATGACTTTTCCAACTGGTTAAGTGCATTTTCATCACTTATCTTTAAAAAAAAAAAAAAATTCCTTTTTTTTTTTTTTTTTTTTTTTTTTTTTTTTTCCCCTTTTTTTTGCTTTTTTTTTTCTTCTTCGTCGATGGTCAATCTCAAGCCATGGCCGGCCAACTATGATGCCTAGAGAGGGTTAGAAGGGACCCTAGGTGAGGCTGACGACCGCCTTGGGCGAGGTTGCCCTTGAAAGCCACAGGCGAGGGCGCCCCTTGCTAGATCTAGGTGAAGACTTAAAATGAAAAAAGAAAAATAAAAGAAAAGAATAAAAAATTTACCTTGGATGAAAAATGTCTTTAATCAGTTGGAATATTTAACTAGAGAGACTGGCAATATTAAACATTTATTTAAAACTATTATGGCTACTTCATGTCTTTATTTGAAATTTTCCCCACAAACTATGTAGAATGCACTTGGAATTTTTTTTTGTAACTCCATTTTTAATCTTGGCACCATTGGAAAATCCATTGAATTCGATTGGACCCCAAAACCCAGATTCGCTTGATTGAGAATCTGAATACCCACCCAAAGAGTTGCCCGTTCTTATTCAAGCTCGATAGTTTGGTCCAATAACACCGGGGGCAATTTCTATGCTTACATGGTTCTATGATCTATCAAGGCATCTAAGTCATTTTCTTTTCTAATAGCGAAAAAGAAGGTAACAAAAATATTCACAGCGCTATTCTCCTAGTATTATGCTTTTAACGGATTATAGGGATGAAACCCACTATTTAGTAAATGAGAAACTCGAAATTAAATGAGGAAAATATTATGATATAAGAAAAACATTAGGGTAATGAGATCATTTAATCCTTAATTATAGGACTTGATTTATATCAATCTAATTGTCTTAATCAACAAACATTCCAATCGCAAATGGCCAATTCTCTCTTAATAAAGACACGAGTTTTTTTTCTTTTTTGGGGGGTTTAAAACATAAAGACACGAGTTGAAATTGTTCACGTTATTTAGAATCTTGGAAATGGTTGGGTGGGCACGTTATTTTGTCAACAGCTGCCAAATTTTCGTTTGACTAGAAAAACTAGGAGCTTCCACAACAAACTGTGGAAAACTCGGTTTCCAACCACAATGAATGTCGACAGTTTTGTCTGTACTTGAACAAAGCGAGAGGTTAAGAATGGCCTATACATTTAATGTTTAGACTTTAACCTAATAACTGTAAGATGACCATTTCAAATGGACGAGTTGGACTTGGGACAAGCCTCATTTTCTTCTTGTCCAAAATAGGGAAATACCAACCAACGGCATTGGACCTGAACAAGCTAGCGGTGGGACGCATCGAGCTTTTCATATAGTACATACACTTCCCAAGTACATCTATTAAACACTGGGTCCAAGTCTCATAGCCATTCGTGGATCTAACATGAATCTCATCGAAAATGACATCCCTTATTGGCAAGTGAGAATAATATGATTGATACATAATTTTTTTTTTTGTGCCTGGTCTCACACACACCATATTAAAGTGATAAGAAAATAGATATCTAAACATCCCAAAATCTTCCTAGTTAGTTGGAATAGCAAGGAATTTCTCAAGTACAAACCAGAGGCCACCTGTTAAAATCTTACGAACTATTCCACCCTACGCAAGCCGAAGCACAAGGTCCTTGTAGTTGTGAAAGACGAGGAGTTTTGAGATGGGATCCCCAACATATGTAAAATCAGTGTCCATTGCCACGCCCAAGGAAGCATCTAGTCAATAATGATTAGTGATAGTACGATCTTATTAAATAATATCGAGGAAATTCGTTTTCAATATTCATGTCAATTATCAATATTAAATTTCTTATAAGGAAATTGTGTTTCTTAGTATCGCTAAGGACGGTTTGTAAAATAGAAGTTGAGTATTTCTATTAGATTTGATGTATTGACCTCCATGTACTTCGAGTAGGTATGTGAAAATCGGTATTTTCACTTTTCCATGATTTTCCCCTTTTTTGCTAAAAAAGTTGTAATTTTGATGAAATCAATGGACAACAATTTTTCTTATAGGCAAATATCACAAAAAAAAACCCTCATCAAACATGTTCGATGTTTATTATGACATAAACTATTCAAATTTATTTTAGTGTCACGAAAAAAAATTCTAGGTATAAAAAAAAAAAATATATACACAAATATCACAAACAATTTCAAATTATATTCATTATGATTTTATTTCAGTTTTTTTTTAGTTTCATTTAGGGTATATTTGAATTCGAGATAATTATGTCGTAAAGGTAAATTTAGGGCTTTTAGTAATACAAAAAACCATTGGCCGCGGCCACAAAAGCCGTGGGACAGGCCGACGCGCCTCCAGTCGCGTGATGGCCACCGCCCGACCTCCTGCATTAAAGGACAAAAACAGGAGATCTGGTAAGATGGTGGAAGATCTCAGCATCGGGAATCATTCCACTTGGGATGGGCCCCAGAAGTTGGTGGGAAGAAGAGAAAATCTGATTTGCCTTCTCAAAGCAAAAAGGCCAAGTTCATCTTGCATTTTCATCTTCTTCTCTTTCTTTTTTTGTTTTTTTTTCATTTTTTGGTGATTATAACTCAGATAAGTAATTAAGTAGGTCCGCCATCCCATTCCAAGGGGTAGAATTTGCTGGGCTACCCAAGAAAATCTCTCATATGTCTCAATTCCATCCCTAATTACTCAACCGATCTTGCAAATTTGGAGGAAGATTGCTTAGGCTAAAGTGCGTGGCAGATCAAATATGGGCTGTGCCTGAAACCACACACTTGAATCCACTCCTTGGATTGAACCCGACTTTGCTCGCGTGAAATGGGCGGGACAACAGAACTTGTCATTAATCTCTCACATTACGATACACACACACCTACAAAATTGATGCCCTTGAGCCTTGCATGACCAAGCAAGATCCTAGAATTAAAAAAAAAAAAAGAAGAGAACATGAGGGGCATGCATTGCTTATTATTTATATATTATGCATGGGAGTCATATCATAAACATATTAAGTATTTGGATTCCCGTAACTTTCTAATAAAATTGGTGTTTAGTACTCAAAGACATGATAGTATTAACAAACATGTTGTATTTGGATGAGGTATAAATTTAACATGGTTAATTTACAACATGAGATAATTACAACATAAAAATACCAATTGTTGGCCCAATGGTTAATAGATGAAACAATAAAATACCGATGGCGTATCTCAAAGAAATTTATAAAAAAGATAAAGATTGGATATACAAAACAAACCTTAACAAAGATAAATTTCAACATGGTAGGAATATGGTGCATGGGATAGAATATAAAAAGTAGGAGGTCATACAAGTAAGAAAACTTTTGATAGGTTATTCGCCACCAACGGGTAATTAATCTAAGGGATAAGAGCAAAACAAAAAAAAAAATTATGTTCTTAAGCCAAAGACTCAAATAAGTTATGAATCAATCAAGTCTTACCTTTTATTCATTATAGCATGCTTATATAGATGAGCATGGAACAACCCTCCAAGCATGAGTAATTTTCTAGACTCATTGAAAAGACCAAAAAAAGGATTAAAAAAAAAAAGAAGAAGACAAAACTAGTTTTACTAGCAAGCACAACAAAGTCTTAGAAACTAGAACTTTGACTCTCGTAACTTTCATCATAATTAAGACTCATTAAGACCTAGAACTAAGGAAATACAACAATGATATTTATAAAAACTTGAACATATGAGAAATTTAGTTGGCTGCAGGTCTCCAAGTTTTTATTATGTCCAAAGTTGCTAAATGAATGGTCTTTAATTAATGCTTCGTCATCATAAACTTTTGATGTGCATAAACTCATTCTCGAGTTTCCTTTGTCTCCATATGGGTGTGGATAGACAAAATCTTCCATCGTAAGTTTATAACATTCATGGTTGTTACATGGGTTGAATGGTTTTCAAACTGTATATCCATGTTTTCTCATTTACTCAAGAATTTTGAAAATAACTCATATAATTTTTAATTTTTGAGTATGTTTTCCATGATCATGTGGGTGCCATTGAGTTTTCCACTGTAAGAATGCTAGGGATCGCTGAAGACTTCATCGATGGAGGATATCAACAGCATAATCTCAAGAATATCCTTTGATTTACTGGAAGTAGTCGTTTGTCAAAGAGCTGTCTGTCTAGATCATGAGGTCCCCACATCCATTATTTTCCACAAGCCATCGATGACATACACTCATGATGGAAAATTTTATGTTTATCCACGCTATAATGAAATTTCATAAGTCAGATGTCCACAAATCTTTTGGAGGTAGTATTCTAGACCTTTCGTATAAATGCATGGAAATCCAAAGAGTCTTATGTGAAAAGAATTATACTGTTCCAAATCCATATAGCCTTGTGCATATATACAAAAAGAATCAACTAGGCTCTATGGAGTTCTCTCAAAACCCATGAAATTATGGAAAATAAATTATTCCTAAAATATTTTCCTATAAAATAATCAATAACAAATATTTTCATTATCGACAATAATTTATATTTTAGCTTAGATGATTGAAATTTTTTTAATTCGTTCATCTTTTACACGCAGTATTTTATTGAAAATGTTTGTCGTGCATAAATAAATGATTCGGAAAATATTTTATTGAATGCTATCGTTTGCATTATCTAAAAATAGAAACGCGGATCTTCGGACAAAGTTACAATTTTACCCTTCGGATAGTTTCAGTTGGACTCGTTCGATCCTCTTTCCCCCTCTCAAAGCAATCGAACAAAAAGCTGGATGACGCGCCTTGGGCCGTGTGATGGGCCACTGTCCAACTTGACGGCGGGCCCAGAAGTAGGTGAGAGGAATGGAATGTCTAATTTGCTTTCTTATGTAAAAGGCCATCTCTCTCTCTCTCTCTCTCTCTCTCTCTCTCTCTCTCTCTCTTTATTATTATTATTAGGATTAATACCCTGAAAATTCCAAACTAATACACTTATAACAAATTTGTCTTAAACTATTTTTTTGACCTCCAAAAATCCTAAATTGGTATATCTATGACAAATTTATCTCGACTAAGCATAAAAAACCATAAACTGGTACATTTATGATAAATTTACCCCAAACTAATTTATTCGACCGCAAAAAACCTCAAACTAGTAAATTTGTAACGAATATACCATCTGCTAACTTAATAATTTGACTGTAAAATTTAATAAAAACTAACTGAGGGTAAATTTGGCATAAGTGTACTAGTTTGGAGTAAATTTATCAAAAGTATACTAGTTTAGGAGGTTTTTGGAAGTCAAAAAAATAATTTGGAGTAAATTTGTCACAGGTGTACCGATTTGAAGTTTTTCATGGTATTAATCATTATTATTATTTTTTGAATTTTTTAATTTATTTTACTGATTGTAAATGAGATGAGTGCGTCAAAAATAAAATGAGAACCAACCTCATAAATTTAAAAAGACGAAGAAGAAGAATAGAGAACTACTTGGAATTTCTTACACTCAATTGTATGGCGAATCACACTTAGAATCACCCCTTGGAACAAACCTCACCCAGCCCGCCTTGAAAGGACGGGAGAATGGAACTTTGACATTATTACATGAAAGAAGAGCGAGCACAAGAGAAGAAGTTGTTTTGTGGCTTCTTCTTCTTCTTCTTCTTTTTTTGTTGGGGGGTGGGGCTATGGTGTGAAGTGCTGGAGGTACGCATCGGCCAGCATGTGGCCGAGGCGGACCTGGGCATGAGTGGTGAGGTGAATGTGGTCGTCATTGAGTGGCATCCCCTTCGCATCGATGCACACGACGTTCGGGAGCTTGATTCCGAGCTGTGCCCGTCTCACTATGTCCATGTACCTCGCGTCCCCGACGTGATTGCGACCTGTACATTGATTTAGCCCAGTAGTTGTTATGGACACCCGATTGAAATATCTTGTTATTACGTTCATGTTTAATTTCTTATATAAAAATTTGGTTTCTCTCATTAATTTAATGAGCATTTGGCAAACCATCTGGGCAAATTCGGATTGACATGCTCAATTAAGAACAATATTCATTTACATATAATTGAAGTTTTTCCTTATTATGGGAGATAATGCTTGCCAAATTTAGGCGGTTAAACGCTCTCCCAAGAGCTATAAATAGTATTCATTACTAAAAAGAAGTGCGAAGATCAGGCCCCCTCGAGGACTTCCACTTTTAATTTGTCAAAGGGCAGACACCACGATTAGATATTTATTTGAAAATAAAGCAAACTAAAAACCCTAAAATTTATGCTTAAAGTACAGTTGAATCCTTTTTTTTTAAATGCAATCGAATTCTAAAAATCATCAAAATGGTGCGCTTAATCTTCGTTAGCTCTCTCCAATTTTGCTAACAAAGAATGCTTTTCTTAAAAAAAGAAATTAGTTTGTCTTTCCTACGTCACCATCACACCATCATGTTAATGAAAAATGCAATAATGTCATGTTAGCATTTTCTGTTAATCAAATTGGACCATATGGACAACTACTTTAATGTATTTTTTAAAAGTTTTAATACTCAATTATACTTTCACAATAATTTTTTTAATTGTTAGCACATTTATCCATTTAGTTCAATAAGAAAAACTTGAAACCTATCAATATATACAATTTAAAACACCTAGAACTAAACACTATTTTCTCGTAATTTTTTTAAAATTTACAATAGTTTTTCCTGTTAAATATCTAATTGATATACAATAAATAAGTAGAATTCAAATGACATATGCTTAATTGTAGATTAAGGGACGACTCCTTTTTTTATGAGTATGAGATTTTTATGATAAACCCATCTATACAAGAAAAATCATGTATCTTTGGCAACTTTGATAACCATTTCAATTTGACACGCTTGAACACATTTAACCAAATAGGTTAACATGCAAGTCGTGTTAACAAACAAATTGTTTGGAGACATTTAGATATTTTAATAGATGTCCAAATAAATGTAGTAACTATATAATAAACTCGTTGTGTTTAGTATTCAAAAACATGATAGTATTAACAAACATGTTGTATTCGGAGTAAATTTAACACAATTAATCTATAACTCGAGATAATTACAACACAAAAATATCAATTGTTGGCCCAACGTCTACCACGATGAAAAGATAAAATACCCGATGGCATGGCTCAAAGAAATTCATGAAAAAGACAGATTAGATCTACTGAACAAATCTTAAAAAAGATAAATTTCAACATGGAAGGATCCGCAATCAACCGTAATTTACCAATTTGCTATGTCATGCACCATGTAGCCTCTCAAAGGGACTGCATTTTCGTTTCTAGACGCCATTAACCTTTACCATAAAGCACACGAACATCTTATACTTAATAGACAAAAAATTTAAAGAATGTGTTTGGTAACTATTCTTTTTATTGAGAACAATTTCTAATCAGAATTTTTTTTTTATTCTGTTCATTGTATGAGTTTTTAAGCATTTGAAGGTATTTGATAACCGTTTAAAATTTTTACTCCCGAAATAGAATTTTTTTTTGTACTACCATCAAATTCTTTTACGATAAGTTTTTAATAATTTTATTACATTTTTCTCTTTTTTTCTATTTCTTCTTACTCTTTTTTTTCTTCTTCCTCTAGCCGATTGTTGGCCTCGGCCATGGCCAACAACCTTGTCGAGCATTATTGTCCCCTAGCAAGACTTGACCTCGACAGGCCACCATGAGGTTTGGTGCTAGGCGAGCTCGGCCTCGTCGTTGGCCAGAGAAGCTTCGGTGAGGTCATCGACCCTCGCCTAGCCGATTGTCGGCCATGGGCAAGGTTGATGACTAGCAAGAGAAAGAAGAAGAAGAAGAAAAGGAAAAGAAGAAAAGAAAAAGGAAGAAAAGGAAAGAGAAAAAAAGAAAAGAAAAGATTTTAATTCTAGAGTTGTTCTCGAGAACCAAGAAATAACGTTTTTTACTTCTTAATTCTGTTCCAAATCTATTCTCGGGAATAAAAACCTTATTGAAAAGATTTCTATTTTTTTTTTGTTCCAAGGAACAAAAAACACATAAATAGTTACTGTTTGGCTGGTTATCAAACTAGGCCTCAGCCAACTTTTATTCCAACCTTTCGTAGAAGTTAGCCTTCCATGTAAAAGGTTGAGGCACGATAGGCGCTTGCATTAATAACCATAGGCATACGCAAGATGCTTTTACAGCACAATAAAACAAAATACGATCACAAATGTATTTATAAGATGCTTTTACATGACAATTTTACTAACTAGATGGGCTATAATAAAAACACTTTGACCAAAAGTAGCATCTACAGTCAACAATACAACTATTGGACAGACTGCCTTTTAAAATTAGATGCTTGTTGAAGGGCTTATGGTGTGGGTTGAGATTCGAGTACGCATCATTTTGGCTGGAATCCATATCAATGAGGATGGTCCTTTGTCCTAGTCGAAGATTAAGATCCAATTGTTGATTGTTGGAGCTAGGCTCAAGTGACCATGTGCTTGGTCTAAGGGATGGACATCACCTAATTGGATTGATCATTGGTGAGATCAGTTAGTCGGTTAGATTCAAGTGTTTGAGATCAATGCTAGTGTCTCCATAATCTCATGAGTCTTGAGAGAACTTCATAGGATTTGGTTGATTCCTTATGTACTTATGTATTATGTATTCTATTGAAGCTAGCTAGATGGCTCCTCTAATAGGTTTTGTATGTTTGGGTGTAATCCCATGGAAACCTCTTCTTAATATATGCCCATATCATATGGATTTTGAAACAATATCATTCGTTTCACCTAAAAGAAAACAAAAAAAAAAAACTCTTCGAATCTCCTTGTATTCTTTAGGAAGGTCTATAATACTACATTCAAAAGATTTATACACCTTTACAAGAGAATATGAAAATATGAGCTGTGGAATTCTAAATGGGTGTGGATAGACATAAAATATCTCTCATAAGTTTATAACATTCATGAGTTGCAAAATGGATATGTCTTCCTTTCCACATATATGATAAGTTCAAACAAAAGACATTTTCCATAGGCTTAGTTGTTACATGGCCAGAATAGTTTTCAAAGTACTCATTTGAAACAAAATACATCGAATGGGAAAAGAATGTTCTTGCAGACCTTTCCAAATCTAAGAAGCTCCTCCATTACACATGTTTACATCATCTATAGAACCACACTGGGAAATCCAGAGAAGTATACCAAGAAGCAAGAGGTTCAAAAACCTATCATATAATTTTAATACTCCAAATCACACAGGTAGAAACCTCAAACTTATCCTTAGAGAATGATTCTTGAATGGTTGTATAAAACTTACGTGAGAATGCCAGCTCAAGATTTTTAGACAATGTAAATGCCTAAACCTAAGACCTAGTCGCATGCATCATATATATCCAATTATCCATGTGTACTCATTTGCTCAAAATTTCCAAAAGAACTAAAAGATTTTATTGGTATGTTCTCCATAACACACCGTTGCTATTGAGTTTCCCATTGCAAGAATGCCATGGATTGTTGAAGACTTCATGGATGGAGGATATCAGCAGCATAACCTCCAGCATCTTGCAAAATCTCTTGAATAGTTTCGCCTTTGATTTATTGGAAGCAATTGTTTATCAAACAGTTGGACATCGATCCAGATCATGAGGTCCGCAAAACCATCATTTTCCTCAAGTCATGGATGTTACAAACTTATGATGGAATATTTTATATTTATTCGCTCCAATATAAAATTCCATAAATCAAACGTCCATAAATCTTTTGGATGCAGTATTGTAGACCTTCCAAACAAATACATGAAGATCTAAAGAGTGTTCTACCAAAAGAATCATACTATTCCATAACCCATATACCCCTATGCATATCAAGAAGAGGTTTTGTGGGATTATTCCGAAGCATACAAGCCTACTATAAAAGCCATCCAACAATCTTTGGCAGTATATAGAGGGAATCATCTAGACCCTATGGAGTTCTCTCAAGATCCATGTGATTATGAAGACATTGGTTCTAATCTCAAACTCGACTTTGGCCACTTGTCCTCATCAAATGATCAATCTAGCCAGGTGGGGTCCAAATCACAGATCTAGCGCATGGTCACTTAGGCCAGGTCTAACAATCAATAGTTGAATCTTTATATTTGACTAGGATAAAGCACTAGCCCAAAAAATTTGAATAGGGATTCCAACTCCGATGATGCAAACTCAAATTATGACCCACATCACGAGCTCACATTTGCGTCAGAAAATTAGTTGTCCACTAATTGTATTATTTTACCTAAAGTAAAACATGCCACTACTTTTGGCCAAAATGCTTCTATTATTGTCCTTCTTTCTAGTAAAATTGTCCTACAAAAGCATCCTGCAACAAAAGCATCTTTCATATGCACATGTGGTAGTATTTTGTATTATTATCCTACAAAAGCATTTTGCAGATGTCTTTGTATCATAGACAAAAGCCTGTAATACCCTTGACCTTAAATTCAATGAGAAGTTAGAATAAGAATTATCAAAGTTTTCTCTTTATACACACTCTTCCATAGTCTTCTAAACACTCTTATTTCTTTCTTGAGGCTTGACGGCATTAGAGAGTTAGGAGTATCTTGTAAGTCCGATAAGATGAGATAGTGCGAGGATACTTTCTGCTTGCCACCCTGTGAATCCTATGCATCAAGAAGTATCTAAGTCTTGCGTGCCGTATGATATAAATTAATGTCGTCTAGAGACCAAAAGTTAATCCCTGTGTAAAGCAGAGTATGGGCTATATTTGTCTCAGATAATCATTGTCCTATCATGGTCTCCTCATTTGGTAATGTATGGTCGATACACCAAGTGAACAAGATTATCCAAACCATTATAATGTGAGCCTCACATATCAATAGTTAATCGTGTGAATTCACATCATTATGCCCACAAGATCATAGTTCAAATAAAATTGATCTGTAAAATTTACTTTCTTTTCCCCAACATATCTTTTCTGATGATGAGAATCAAGAAAACTACTCTTTTGTATTCATTTGGCAGTGTTCCCATCTCATTTTGTTGCCTACTGGGGGCCCCAAGCGCACATGTCTACCCACTTTGAAAAATTACAGGCATGACACAAATAAAGACAAAAGTCATGTCAAAAAGATTGAAATTTATGACATGTTTAGCTGTATTAACGCCTATTATATTACAGATCTAATACAGATTGGCTGCCTAGTGTAGTGCTTACTTGCGGCAATAGTTGTTATAACGTAATCCGTCCTTTTCTTCCCACTCACTCAACTAGGTAAGTTTTATTCATAAGTAAATTTATTTAAATTATTCAAGCATTAACAACACCAATTGTAAACTCATATGAAATAATCACATATATGATTACTAAGTAAATTATTAAATAATATGTACAAAAAAATGATATAATTGTTATTAAGTTTCTTGATGATGCGCCAATTCTTTATTATATTAAAAATTACTCATACGATAATAATTAGCAAAACATTAGTTGCCCGTGATTAGGTATGACTATCTAAATTGAGTATCAATTGCATCGACAACAGTTATTTTAATCCCCGCGTTACATCGCTAAATTGAAATAAAAATAATAAATTATTCAATAAAAAATACAAAAATATTTATATATATATTAAATTATAATATCATTTAAAATGATAAAACCACATATAGTCTGTATAACTTTATAGTGTGTATAACTTTGAATACTACTCACAAATAGATTAACCACATATAGTGTGTATAACTTTGAATACTACTCACAAATAGATTATAAAAATAATTGATATGATAATGGGAGCATCTAACTCATTAACTTGACTATTAAAATAATAACAATTACGTCTATTCTAATTTTGGTTCTAGGGTGTTTTGTAAAATAATTCAATCAAGTGCCAAGCAGACCCACAAAAAAAAAAAAAAAAAAAAATAAAAGAAAGAGAGAGAGAGAGAGAGAGAGAGAGAGAGCTATCCTCTGTTCAACAATGGCGATCGAAAAAGCTCAGCGGAGTGGACGACGGAGACGGAACTCACCTGGATGACGGGAAGGGAGGGCAGGCCGAGATCGTCGCGCACGTTCTTGATGAGCGCCTCCATCTTCTCCCCGTACGCCTCCGCGTCGTGCTGCGTGGAGGTGTCGCTCTCGCCTTGGTACCACAGCAGCGCCTTGATCTCGCCGCCGCCGCCGCCGTCCCTCACGCTCGCCCTCGCCCTCCTCACCATGCTCTCGTACAGCTCCTCCCCGCGGGCCCACTGCCGGATCGCCGTCCCCCCCACCGCGCACGGCACCAGGCCCACCGCCATCCCCGCGACCCCGCCGCGCTCCCTCACCGCGTTCGCGAAGGCCATCCCCGGGCCCACGCCGCAGGGCCTTCCGGGTGCCGATGTCGCGGTGGAGGGGTTCCCGGGCCTCCTCCCACCGGAGGTCGGCGCTGAGGCGGAGGACGGAGGGGTCGGGGCGGCACTCCGGGGAGACGACCCCGTCCCAGCCGTGGTGGCGGGTGACGCCGCCGTAGCCGGACATGTTGCTCTGGCCGGAGAGGATGAAGATGTGCTTGGCGGGCGGCGGGGGAGGCGGCGGGGAGGCGGCGGGGGTTGCGCCGGGGCGGAGGCGGCGGCGGGCGGCCATGGAAGGGGGGGGATTTGTTGGGGTTTGGAGGACTCGATCGACGATTGGCTAACAAAAATGGAAGAAGACGGAGGAGGATGAGAAAGGGGCAGCTTTATTTATTTATTTTTATCCCCAAGTTTTAATTTATATTTTGTTTATTTATTTATCTTTATTTTGGAGGAGTTCCTGTAGGATTCTGGCACGTGTGGGGTCGTGCGCCTGTGCTGATCTCTGGCCTGAGCATTTCTTCCGTCAGGCGAAGCTTCACGTGAAAGCCAGGTGTCACACACTGAAAAAAAGGGAAAAAGCAGTTGCTGTTTTACTTCAAAAGGATCTTCGTGGCTCATTTTCCTTATATTTTAGTTATAAATAAGACCCTCTCTCGACTTTTCACAGGACTGTCTTTTAATCTCTCGACATCATTAAAGTATACCATAAGGCATTCAATAATTAGACACTGCATTCTATCATTATCTCTTCTTATTGAACTGACAAGATAATTATGACTCTCTAATGCAATCCACTGGGGGAGGGATAAGAGCGTTTAGAATACTGCGGGAGAGGGTATATAGATATAAAACTTAAGACAACTCTTATTCCAACTTCTCATCGAAATTAGCCTTACATTGAAAAGGCTGAGGGCATTATAAACTTTTTGCGTGTAATACATAGGCATAGGCATAGGCATGTACAAGATGCTTTACTGGGATGATAACACTAAAAAAGATCGTACTTCAGGATGGTTTTTCACGACGACTTTATCAGATGGAAGGACAATAATTGAAACATTTCGGGCCAAAAAGCAGTGGCCATTGTTACTAAACGTACAATAGTACAAGTAGGGGGACAGACTAGTTTATTACAGTGAAAGCGAGCTCACGATGTGGGTCAAGATTCGGGCCTGCATCATCAGAGTTGGAATCCATATTCAAATCTTCTAAGCTGATGCTTTGTCACGTCCAAAATTAAGATCCGGTTGTTGATTGTTGGAGCTCGGCCCAAGTGAATAAATTGGACGTTTGAATTGATTTTTTGATGGGGCCAATAGGCCGAAGTCAAGAGTTTGAGATTAGAGCGTCTCCATAATCCCATGGGTCTTGAAAGCACTCTCTATAAGGTCTAGTCTCCATAACATTTGATGAACGTTTAATTGCTTTACAATTCGCAAGCATGTTCTCTCATAATAAGAAGAAACTTCAACCAATTTGTAAATGAATATTATCCTTAATTGGGTATGTCAATCCGAATTCGCCTAGAGAGTTTGCCAAATTCTCGTAAAATTCACATAGAGAATCTATATGTTTATCTAAGAAATTACATATAAAGGTACTCATAAGTTCTTTTAATCGGCGCATGTGTAATAACTATTACTCGAAATCAAATGATGTACAAGTCGCAATCACGTCGGGGGGCAGGAGGTACATGGATAGAGTGAGACATGCACAGCTTGGAATCAAGCTCTCGAGCGTCGTGTGCGTCGACGTGAAGGAGCTGCCATTCATGGATGACCACTTCAACTCGCCACTTATGCCCAAGTCTGCCTCAATCACTCGAGAGCCGACGCATACCTCCAGTATTTCATGCCATAGGCCCCCCTCGTGTTCTCTCTAGGGGTGTCAAAAAAACCCGACCCGACCCGACCCGATCCGAACACGACCCGAACACAAAACAAGTTGAGTATGTGTTTCGGGTCTTAAAATTGTTTGGGTAACAGGCATAAAACAAGTAACAAAATATGTTTCGGGTCGGGTCAGGGTTGGAACATTGTTCAGACCCGAAACACGTTAACACCTGTTCCAAACAAGCCAACCAAACACAAACACTCAAACACGTCGCTAAAAAGTGAAAACCCTCCCCTTCGGCTGCTTCTCCGACGACTGCGCCTTCTCGTGGATTCCGTTGCTGCCCTCCGATCGACGCGCCTCCGCCTCTCCGTCGTCGTCGCCACCCCTCGTCTCAACGCCAGAACCCTAGCCGCCGCCGAATTAGTCGATCGTCGTCGTCCGTCGCCGAAAACCCCTCTCCTTCCCCTTCCCAAATCCCTTCCGGGTCTTCTTCGAACTCGCGCCTCCTCTCGTTCGCGCCGACCCACAACGCCCGGCAGAGGTGCTCCCTCCAGGCAGCCGCGTACCCGAGGCCCCAGGAGATCCAATGGAGGAAGGAGCTCACTAACTCATTTTTACAAATAAGGTTGAATCTTGTTTCAAATAAAAAGCTAAAGTAATTACGTTAGTTTTAGATAATAACATGACTTTTCCAACTGGTTAAGTGCATTTTCATCACTTATCTTTAAAAAAAAAAATTCCTTTTTTTTTTCCTTTTTTTTTATTTTCTTTTTTCCCCTTTTTTTGCTTTTTTCTTTCTTCTTCGTCATGGTCAATCTCAAGCCATGGCCGGCCAACTATGATGCCTAGAGAGGGTTAGAAGGGCCACCCTCACCCTAGGTGAGGCTGACGACCGCCTTGGGTGAGGCTGCCCTTGAAAGCCATAGGCGAGGGCGCCTCTTGCTAGATCTAGGTGAAGACTTAAAATGAAAAAAAGAAAAAGAAAAGAAAAGAATAAAAAATTTACCTTTGATGAAAAATGTCTTTAATCAGTTTGAATATTTAACTAGTCAGAGACTGGCAATATTAAACATTTATTTAAAACTATTATGGCTACTTCATGTCTTTATTTGAAATTTTCCCCACAAACTATGTAGAATGCACTTGGAATTTTTTTTTGTAACTCCATTTTTAATCTTGGCACCATTGGAAAATCCATTGAATTCTGACTGGACCCCAAAAACCCAGATTCGCTTGATTGAGAATCTGAATACCCGCCCAAAGAGTTGCCCGTTCTTATTCAAGCTCGACAGTTTGGTCCAATAACACCGGGGGCAATTTCTATGCTTACATGGTTCTATAATCTATCAAGGCATCTAAGTCATTTTCTTTTCTAATAGCGAAAAAGAAGGTAACAAAAAATATTCACAGCGCTATTCTCCTAGTATTATGCTTTTAACGGATTATAGGGATGAAACCCACTATTTAGTAAATGAGAAACTCGAAATTAAATGAGGAAAATATTATGATATAAGAAAAACATTAGGGTAATGAGATCATTTAATCCTTAATTATAGGACTTGATTTATATCAATCTAATTGTCTTAATCAACAAACATTCCAATCGCAATTGGCCAATTCTCTCTTATAAAGACACGAGTTTTTTTCTTTTTTGGGGGGTTTAAAACATAAAGACACGAGTTGAAATTGTTCATGTTATTTAAAATCTTGGAAATGGTAGGATGGGCACGTTATTTTGTCAACAGCTGCCAAATTTTCGTTTGACTAGAAAAACTAGGAGCTTCCACAACAAACTGTGGAAAACTTGGTTTCCAACCACAATGAATGTCGACAGTTTCGTCTGTACTTGAACAAAGCGAGAGGTTAAGAATGGCCTATACATTTAATGTTTAGACTTTAACCTAATAACTGTAAGATGACCATTTCAAATGGACGAGTTGGACTTGGGACAAGCCTCACTTTCTTCTTGTCCAAAATAGGGAAATACCAACCAACGGCATTGGACCTGAACAAGCTAGCGGTGGGACGCATCGAGCTTTTCATATAGTACATACACTTCCCAAGTACATCTATTAAACACTGGGTCCAAGTCCCATAGCCATTTGTGGATCTAACATGAATCTCATTGAAAATGACATACCTTATTGGCAAGTGAGAATAATATGATTGATACATAATATATTTTTTTGTGCCTGGTCTCACACACACCATATTAAAGTGATAAGAAAATAGATATCTAAACATCCCAAAATCTTCCTAGTTAGTTGGAATAGCAAGGAATTTCTCAAGTACAAACCAGAGGCCACCTGTTAAAATCTTACGAACTATTCCAGCCTACGCAAGCCGAAGCACAAGGTCCTTGCGAGTTGTGAAAGACGGGAGTTTTGAGATGGGATCCCCAACATATGTAAAGTCAGCGTCCATTGCCACGCCCAAGGAAGCATCTAGACAATAATGATTAGTGATAGTACGATCTTATTAAATAATATCGACGAAATTCGTTTTCCAATATTACATGTCAATTATCAGCATAAAACACTTAAATTTCTTATAAGGAAATTGTGTTTCTTAGTCTCGCTAAGGATGGTTTGTAAATTAGAAGCCAAGTATTCTATTAGACTTGATGTGTCGAGGTCCATGTACTTCAGATAGGTATGTGAAAATCGGTATTTTCGCTTTTCCATGATTTTCCCTTTTTTGCTAAGAAATTTGTAATTTTGATGAAATCAATGGACAACAATTTTTCTTATACACTCATCCGTGGGCAGCGGCGCTAGCAAGAGCTTGGTACCCTCATCTCGGAGGTCACATGTTCGAACCACGCAATTGCTATCGAGATTGAAGTGAGGGCTGTGGTGGTGGGATGTTACGCTAATCTCCCCTGAGGTATAGTCGTGACTATCGGGTTACGCTCAACAGTACTCCAGGGCGTAAGTTCGAAGGAGGCCACAAATTCTAGGTTACCAAAAAAAAAAAAAATTTTCCTTATACACAAATATCACAAACAATTTCAAATTATATTCATTATGATATCAATTATTCAATTTTTTTAGTTATTTTAGTTTCATTTAGGGTATATCTGAATTCGAGATAATTATGTGTAAAGGTAAATTTAGGGCTTTTAGTAATTTGAAACCATTGGCCGCGGCCACAAAAGCCGTGGGACAGGCCGACGCGCCTCCTGTCGCGTGATGGTCACCGCCCGACCCACCTGCATATACAGAACAAAAACAGGAGATTTGGTGAGATGGTGGAAGATCTCAGCATCGGGAATCATTCCACTTGGGGTGGGCCCCAGAAGTTGGTGGGAAGAAGAGAAAATCTGATTTGCCTTCTCAAAGCAAAAAGGCCAAGTTCATCTTCTTCTCTTTCTTCTTTTTTGTTTTTCTCGTCATTTTTTTGGTGATTATAACTCAGATAATAAGTACTTAAGTAGGTCAGCCATGCCATTCCAAGGAGTAGAATTTGCTGGGCTACCCAAGAAAATCTCATATGTCTCAATTCCATCCCTAATTACTCAACCGATCTTGCAAATTAGATACAAACGAGACAAATTTGGAAGATTGCTTAGGCTAAAGTGCGTGGCAGATCGAATATGGGCTGCGTGAAACCACACGCTTGAATCCACTCCTTGGATTGAACCCGACTTTGCTCGCGTGAAATGGGCGGGACAACAGAACTTGTCATTAATCTCTCACGTTACGAATTTACAATACACACCTACAAAATTGATGCCCTTGAGCCTTGCATGACCAAGCAAGGTCCTAGAATAAAAAAAAAAAAAAAAGAGAGAACGTGAGGGGGCATGCATTGCTTATTATTTATATATTATGCATGGGAGTCATATCATAAACATATTAAGTATTTGGATTCCTGTAACTTTCTAATAAAATTGGTGTTCAGTACTCAAAGACATGATAGTATTAACAAACATGTTGTATTTGGATGAGGTATAAATTTAACATGATTAATTTACAACATGAGATAATTACAACATAAAAATACCAATTGTTGGCCCAACGGTTAATAGATGAAACAATAAAATACCGATGGCGTATCTCAAAGAAGTTTATAAAAAAGATAAAGATTGGATATACAAAACAAACCTTAACAAAGATAAATTTCAACTTGGTAGGAATATGGTGCACGGGATAGAATATAAAAAGTAGGAGGTCATACAAGTAAGAAAACTTTTGATAGGTTATTCGCCACCAACGGGTAATTAATCTAAGGGATAAGAGCAAAACAAAATTATGTTCTTAAGCCAAAGACTCAAATAAGTTATGAATCAATCAAGTCTTACCTTTTATTCATTATAGCATGCTTATATAGATGAGCATGGAACAACCCTCCAAGCATGAGTAATTTTCTAGACTCATTGAAAAGACCAAAAAAAGGAAAGAAAAAGAAGAAGACAAAACTAGTTTTACTAGCAAGCACAACAAAGTCTTAGGAACTAGAACTTTTAACTCTCGTAACTTTCATCATAATTAAGACTCATTAAGACCTAGAACTAAGGAAGTACAACAATGATATTTATAAAAACTTGAACATATGAGAAATTTAGTTGGCTGCAGGTCTCCAAGTTTTTATTATGTCCAAAGTTGCTGAATGAATGATCTTTAATTAATGCTTCGTCATCATAAACTTCTGATGTGTGTAAACTCATCCTCGAGTTTCCTTTGTCTCCATATGGGTGTGGATAGACAAAATCTTCCATCATAAGTTTATAACATTCATGGTTGTTACATGGGTTGAACGATTTTCAATGTGTATATCCATATTTTCTCATTTGCTCAGGAATTTTGAAAATAACTTATATAATTTTTTAAGTATGTTTTCCATGATCATGTGGGTGCCATTGAGTTTTCCACTGTAAGAATGCTAGGGATCGCTGAAGACTTCATCGATGGAGGATATCAACAGCATAATCTCAAGAATATCCTTTGATTTACTGGAAGTAGTCGTTTGTCAAAGAGCTGCCTAGATTATCCCCACATCCATTATTTTCCACAAGCCATCGATGTTACACTCATGATGGAAAATTTTATGTTTATCCACGCTATAATGAAATTTCATAAGTCAGATGTCCACAAATCCATTTTTGGATGTAGTATTTTAGACCTTTCGTATAAATGCATGGAAATCCAAAGAGTCCTATGTGAAAAGAATTATACTGTTCCAAATCCATATAGCCTTGTGCATATATACAAAAAGAATCAACTAGGCTCTATGGAGTTCTCTCAAACCCATGAAATTATGGAAAATAAATTTTCCTAAAAATAATTTTCTTTGCAAAATATTAATCAATAAAAATATTTTCATTATTGATAATAATTTATATTTCAACCTAGATGATTGAAATTTTTTTAATTCAAATCATCTTTACCAAACGTTATAAGAAATTATTTTATTGAAAATGTTTGTCGTGCGAAAATAAATGATTCGGAAAATTTTATCACGCGCATCCTGCTTATCATTTGCATTGTCTAAAAATAGAAATGCGGATCTTCAGACAAAGTTACGATTTTACCCTTCGGACAGTTTCGGTTGGACTCGTTCGATCACCTTTCCCCCTCTCAAAGCAATTGAAAATCGCAAGGCATGGGCCGCGCAAAAAGCTGGACAACGCGCCTCGGGCCGCGTGATGGGCCACTGTCCAACTTGACGGCGGGCCCCAGAAGTAGGTGAGAGGAATGGAATGTCTAATTTGCTTTCTTATGCAAAAGGCCATCTCTCTCTCTCTCTCTCTGTTATTATTATTATTTTTTGAATTTTATTTATTTATTTTACTGATTGTAAATGAGATGAGTGCGTCAAGAATAAAATGAGAACCAACCTCATAAATTTAAAAACAAGAAGAAGAGAGAACTACTTGGAATTTCTTACACTTGATTGCATGGCGAATCAAAAGCAGGCACACTTAGAATCACCCCTCGGATCAAACCTGACCCAGCCCGCCTTGAAAGGACGGGAGGATGGAACTTCGACATTATTACATGAAAGAAGAGCGAGCACGAGAGAAGAGGTTATTTATTTTTTATTTTTTTATTTTTTTGGGTGGAGTGGGGACTATGGTGTGAAGTGCTGGAGGTACGCATCGGCCAGCATGTGGCCGAGGCGGACCTGGGCATGAGTGGTGAGGTGAAGGTGGTCGTCATTGAGTGGCATCCCCTTTGCGTCGATGCACATGACGTTCGGGAGCTTGATTCCGAGCTGTGCCCGTCTCACTATGTCCATGTACCTCGCATCCCCCGACGTGATTGCGACCTGTACATCGATTTTGCCCAATAGTTGTTATGTACACCCGATTGAAATATCTTGTGATTAAGTTCATGTTTAATTTCTTAGATAAAAATTTAGTTTCTCTACATGAATTTAATGAGCATATGGCAAACCATCTAGGCAAATTCGGATTGACATGCTCAATTAAGGACAATATTCTTTTACAAGTAATTGAAGTTTTTCCTTATTACGAGAGACAATGCTTACCAATAAGCGGTTAAACGTTTCCCGAAGAGCTATAAATAGTATTCATTACTAAGAAGAAGTGCGAAGATCAGGCCCCCCCGGAGACTTCCACTTTTAATTTGTCAAAGGGCAGACACCACAATTAGATATTTATTCGGAAATAAAGTATTAGTAAAAACCCTAAAATTTATGGTTAAAGTACAGTTGAATCCTTATTTTTTTTTAAAAAAATGCTATTGAATTCTAAAAATCATCAAAATGGTGCGCTTAATCTGCGTTAGCTCCCTCCAATTTCGCTAACAAAGAATGCTTTTTTTTTTTTTTTTTTTTAAATTAGTTTGTCTTTCCTACATCACACCATCACACCATCATGTTAATGAAAAATGCAATAATGTCACGTTAGCATTTTCTGTTAATCAAATTGGACCATATGGACAACTACTTTATTGTATTTTTTAAAAGTTTTAATATTCAATTATACTTTCACGACAAATTTTTTAATTGTTAGCGCATTTATTCATTTAGTTCGATAAGAAAAACTTGAAACCTATAATCAATATATACAATTTAAAACACCTAGAACCAAACAAGAATTTTTCATAATTTTTTTAAAATTTACAATAGTTTTTTTCTGTTAAATATCTAATTGATATAAAATAAATAAGTAAAATTCAAATGACATATGCTTAATTGTAGATTAAGGGACGACTTCCTTTTTTTTTTTTTTTTTTTTTATGAGTATGAGATTTTTATGATAAACCCATCTATACAAGAAAAATCATGTATCTTTAGCAACTTTGATAACCATTTCAATTTAACACGCTTGAAAACATTTAAACAAATAGGTTAACATGCAAGTCGTGTTAACAAACAAATTGTTTGGATACATTTAGATATGTTATTAGACGTCCAAATAAATGTAGTAACTTTATAATAAAGTCGTTGTGTTTGGTATTCAAAGACAGGATAGTATTAACAGACATGCTGTATTCAGAGTAGGTATAAATTTAACACAATTAATCTATAACTCCCGTTCAAAAAAAAAAAAAATCTATAACTCAAGATAATTACAACGCAAAAATATCAACTGTTGGCCCAACGTCTACCACGATGAAAAGATAAAATACCGATGGCATGGCTCAAAGAAATTCATGAAAAAGACAGATTGGATCTACTGAACAAATCTTAAAAAGGATAAAATTTTAACATGGTAGGATCTGCAATCAACCGTAATTTACCAATGTGCCATGTCATGCACCATGTACCCTCTCAAAGGGACTGCATTTTCGTTTCTAGACGCCATTAACCTTTACCATAAAGCACACGAACATCTTATACTTAATAGACAAAAAACTTAAGAGTGCGTTTGGTAACTATTCTTTTTGTTGAGAACAATTTCTAATCAGAAATGTTTTTTTTTTTTATTATATATTATGTTCCTTGTATGAGTTTCTAAGCATTTGAAAGTATTTGATAACGGTCTAAAATTTTTACTCCCGAAATAGAAATGTTTTTTGTACGACCATCAAATTCTTTTATAATAAGTTTTTAATAATTTTATTACATTTTTCTCTTCTTTTTTTTTCATTTCTTCTTACTCTTTTTCTTCTTCTTCCTCTAGCTGATTGCTGGCCTCGGCCATGGCCGACAACCTCGTCAGAGCATTATTGTCCCCTAGCAAGACTTGACCTCGCTAAGCCACCACGAGGTTGGGTGCTAGGCGAGCTCGGCCTCGTCGCTGGCCAGAGAAGCTTCGGTGAGGTCATCGACCCTTGCCTGACCGATTGTCGGCCATGGGCAAGATCAATGACTAGCAAGAGAAAGAAGAAAAAGAAGAAAAGGAAAGAGAAAAAAAAAGAACAAAAGATTTCAATTATGGAGTTGTTCTCGAGAACAAAGAAATAACACTTTTTACTCTATTCTCAGGAACAAAAACCTTATTAAATAGATTTCTATTTTTTTTTTTTTTGTTCCAAGGAACAAAAATACATAAATAGTTACTAAGGGTGCGTTTGTTTGCGTTTATTTAAAAATTGTTCCAGGAACAAATAGAAAAAAGTGTTTTCATCCTTAGTAACAATTTCGAACAAAAAAACGTGTTTGGTAAACTTGTTCCTAACAAAAAATAAATAGAAACACGTTTGGTAAATTTGTATAATTTTTTTATTTCTTTTATTTTTTTCTTTTTCCTTTTTTCTTCTTTTGGCCGGTCGCCGGCCTCGGCCATGGCCGGCGACCGGCCGACGAGGGCCGGCGGCCTCGCCCGTGCATGGCGAGGCTCGCCGGCCCCCTGGCGAGGCCGAGCCTCATCGTAGCCGGGCGAGGGTCGGCCTCGCCTTGGCTGGGCGAGCTCGAGCTCGCCCAGCCCGACGCGCCGACATCTCGCCGGGCTGGGCGAGCTTGATCTCGCCCGCCAGATCCGGCGAGGCCGAGCTCGCCTAGCGGCCGGCGAGGCTCGGCCGCCGAGCCACCGCCAGCGGCGGCCGGATCTGGGCGAGCTCGAGCTCGCCTAGTCAAGGCGAGGCTCGGCCTCGCCGGGGCGGCGAGCCTCGCCATGCCTGGGCGAGGCCGCCGGCCCTCGTCGGCCGGTCGCCGCGCCCATGGCCGAGGCCGGCCGGCGAAAGAAAAAAAGAAAGAAAAAAAGAAGAAAAAGAAGAAAAATTTCAAAAGTGTTTCGATTTGTGTTTCTAAAACAAAAACACAAAATTTGTGTTTCTTGTTTCTATTTCTTTTTTTTTCCTGGGAACAAAAGAACAAAAAAACAGAAAAAATGTTTAAAAACAAAAAAAAGAAATACAAACAAACGCAGCCTAATTGGCTGGTTATCAAACTAGGCCTCAGCCAACTTTTATTCCAACCTTTCGCAGAAGTTAGCCTTACATGTAAAAGGTTGAGGCACCATAGACGCTTGCATTAATAACCATAGGCTTACGCAAGATGCTTTTACAGCACAATAAAACAAAATACGATCACAAATGTATTTATAAAATGCTTTTACATGACAATTTTACTAACTAGATGGGCTGTAATAAAAGCACTTTGACCAAAAGTAGTGGCTACCGTCAACAGTACAACTAGTGGACAGACTGCCTTTTAAAAGTAGATGCTTGTTGAAGGGCTTAGGGTGTGGGTTGAGATTCAAGTATGCATCCTTTTGGCTGGAATCTATATCAATGAGGATGGTCCTTTGTCCTAGTCGAAAATAAGATCCAATTGTTGATTGTTGGAACGAGGCTCAAGTGACCATGTGCTCGGTCCAAGAGATGGACATCACCTGATTGGATTGATTATTGGTGAGACCAGTCGGTCAGATTCAAGTGTTTGAGATCAATGCTAGTGTCTCCATAATCTCATGGGTCTTTGAGAGAACTATATAGGATTTGGTTGATTCCTTATGTATTCTGTATTCTACTGAAGCTAGCTGGATGGCTCTTCTATATGTTTGGGCGTAATCCCATGGAAACCTCTTCTTAATATGCCCAAATCATATGGATTTTGAAACAACATCATTTCTTTCACCCAAAAAAAAAAAAAAAAAAAAACTCTTTGAATCTCCTTGTACTCTTTACGAAGGTCTGCATTCAAAAGATTTATACACCTTTACAAGAGAATATGGAAATATGAGCTGTGGAATTCCAAATGGGTGTGGATAGACATAATATCTCTCATAAGTTTATAACATTCATGAGTTGCAAAATGGATACGTCTTCCTTTCCACATATATGATAAGTTCAAACAAAAGACATTTTCCATAGGCTTAGTTGTTACATGGCCAGAATAGTTTTCAGAGTACTCATTCGAAACAAAATACAATTTAGGGGAAAAGAATGTTCTTGCAGACCTTTCCAAATCTAAGAAGCTCCTCCATTACACATGTTTACATCATCTATAGAACTACACTGGAAATCCAAAGAAGTATACCAAGAAGCAAGAGGTTCAAGAAACCCATCATATAATTTTAATACTCCAAATCACACAGGTAGAAAACCTCAATCTTATCCCTAGAGAATGATCCTTGAATGGTTGTATAAAACTTACGTGAGAATGCCAGCTCAAGATTTTTAGACAACGTAAATGCCTAAACCTGAGACCTAGTGGCATGCATCACATATATCCATTTATCCATGTATTCTCATTTGGTCAAAAATTTCCAAAAGAACTTAAAGATTTTATTGGTATGTTCTCCATAACACACCGTTGCTATTGAGTTTCCCATTGCAAGAATGCCATGGATTGTTGAAGACTTCATGGATGGAGGACATCAGCAGCATAACCTCCAGCATTTTGCAAAATTTCTTGAATAGTTTCGCCCTTTGATTTATTGGAAGCAATTGTTTACCATAGAGTTGGATATCGATCCAGATCATGAGGTCCACAAAACCATCATTTTTTACAAACCATGGATGTTACACACTTATGATGAAATATTTTATATCTATTAACTCCAATATAAAATTCCATAAATCAAATGTCCATAAATCTTTTGGATGAAGTATTCTAGACCTTCCAAACAAGTACATGGAGATCCAAAGAGTGTTCTACCAAAATAATCATACTGTTCCATAATCCATATACCCCTATGCATATCAAGAAGAGGTTTTGTGGGATTATTCCCAAGCATACAAGCCTACTATAAAAGCCATCCACCAATCTTTGGCAGTATATAGAGGGAATCATCTAGACCCTATGGAGACATTGGTTCTAATCTCAAACTTGACTTTGGCCACTTGTCCTCATCAAATAATCAATCTAGCCAGGTGGTGTGTCCAAATCACAGACCTAACGCATGGTCACTTAGGTCAGCTCTAACAATCAGTAGTTGAAACGTCATATTCGACTAGGATAAAGCACTAGCCCAAAAAATCTGAATATGGATTCCAACTCTGATGATGCAAACTCGACTTATGACCCCAATCATGAGCTCGCATCTGCATCAAAAAATAAGTTGTCCACTAATTGTATTATTTTACCTAAAGTAAAGAAGGCCACTACTTTTGGCCAAAATGCTTCTACTATTGTCCTTCCTTCTAGTAAAATTTTAAAATTGTCCTGTAAAAGCATCTTGCATAAAAAGCATCTTTCAAATACACATGTGGTCGTATTTTGTATCATCATCCCATAAGAGCATCTTGCAAATGCCTATGTATTATAGACAAAAGTCTGTAATACCCTGAAATTTCTCTATATAATGTTTAACTTCAATGAGAAGTTAGAATAAGAATTATCTAAGTTGTCTATTTATATAAACTCTCCCATAGTCTTCTAAACACTCTTATTCCTCCCTTGAGGCTTGACAACATAAGAGAGTTAGGAGTATCTTGCAAGTCCGATGAGACAGTGCTAGGATACTTTCTGCTTGCCACCCTGTGAATCCTACGGATCAAGAAGTATGTAAGTCTTGCATGCCTTATGATATAAATTAATGTCGTCTAGAGACCAAAAGGTAATCCCTGTGTAAAGCTGCGTATGGGCTATATTTGTCTCAGATAATCATTGCTCACCAAGTGAACAAGATTATCCAAACCATTATAATGTGAGCCTCACATATCAATAGTTAATCATGTGAAATCACATCATTACGCCCACAAGATCATAGTTCAAATAAAATTGATCTGTAAAATTTACTTTCTTTCCCCCAACATATCTTTTCTGATGATGAGAATCAAGAAAACTACTCTTTTGTATTCATTTGGCAGTGTTCCCATCTCATTTTGTTGCCTACTGGGGGCCCCAAGCGCACATGTCTACCCACTCCAAAAAATTACAGGCATGACACAAATAAAGACAAAAATCATGTCAAAAAGATTGAAATTTATGACATGTTTAGCTGTACTAACGCCTATTATATTACAGATCTAATACAGATTGGCTGCCTAGTGTAGTGCTTACTTGCGGCAATAGTTGTTACAACATGATCCGTCTTTTTCTTCCCACTCACTCAACTAGGTAATTTTTATTCATAAGTAAATTTATTTAAATCATTCAAACAATAAGAACACCAATCGTAAACTAATATGAAATAATCACATATATGATTACTAAGTAAATTATTAAATAATACGTAAATAAATGATATAATTTTTATTAAGTTTCTTGATGATGCGCCAATTCTTTATTATATTAAAAATTACTCATTCAATAATAATTAGCAAAACATTAGTTGCCGGAGATTAGGTATGACTCTCTAAATTGAGTATCAATTGCATTGATAACAATTATTTTAATACCCGCATTACATCGCCAAATTGAAATAAAAACAATAAATTATTCATTAAAAAATACAAAAATATTTATATATATATTAAATTATAATATCATTATTGGCCGTTAAAATATAAAAACCACGTATAGTGTGTATAACTTTGAATACTACTCACAAATAGATTATAAAAATAATTGATATGATAATGGGAGCGCCTAACTCATTAACTTGACTATTAAAATAATAACAATTACGTCTATTCTAATTTTGGTTCTAGGTGTTTTGTAAAATAATTCAATCAAGTGCCAAGCAGACCCAAAAAAAAAAAAAAAAAAAAAAAAAAAAAAACGGAGAGAGAGAGAGAGAGAGGAAGAGAGCTATGCTCTGTTCATCAATGGCGATCGAAAAAGCTCAGCGGAGGCGACGACGGAGACGGAACTCACCTGGATGACGGGAAGGGAGGGCAGGCCGAGATCGTCGCGCACGTTCTTGATGAGCGCCTCCATCTTCTCCCCGTACGCCTCGGCGTCATGCTGCGTGGAGGCGTCGCTCTCGCCTTGGTACCACAGCAGCGCCTTGATCTCCCCGCCGCCGCCGTCCCTCACGCTCGCCCTCGCCCTCCTCACCATGCTCTCGTACAGCTCCTCCCCGCGCCCCCACTCCCGGATCGCCGTCCCCCCACCGCGCACGGCACCAGGCCCACCGCCATCCCCGCGACCCCGCCGCGCTCCCTCACCGCGTTCGCGAAGGCCATCCCCGGGCCCACGCCGCAGGCCTTCCGGGTGTCGATGTCGCGGTGGAGGGGCTCCCGGGCCTCCTCCCACCGGAGGTCGGCGCCGAGGCGGAGGACGGAGGGGTCGGGGCGGCACTCCGGGGGGACGATCCCGTCCCAGCCGTGTTGGCGGGTGACGCCGCCGCGGCCGGACATGTTGCTCTGGCCGGAGAGGATGAAGATGTGCTTGGCGGGCGGCGGCGGCGCCGGGGGTTGCGCCGGAGCGGAGGCGGCGGCGCCCATGGAAGGGGGATTGGTTGGGGGTTTGGAGGACTCGATCGACGATTGGCTAACAAAAATGGAAGGAGACGGAGGAGGATGAGAAAGGGGGAGCTTTATTTATTTATTATTATCCCCAAGTTTTTATTTATATTTTGTTTATTTATTTATCTTTATTTTGGAGGAATGCCTGTGTAGTAGGAGTGTAAACAGGTCGGGTTTTCGGTTTTTTTTTTTTTTTTTTCGGATGAGAGTCAAACGGGGCATTCATCTTCATTGTTGTTCGTGACTTCTCACAACTGTTATAGGTTATAACGAAACATTCCAAGCCTCGGCTTGGCTCTTTATTTTTTAACATTGGATTGATTTTTGTCTCTTTTTTCTTTTGGCTGGCCTCGAATGAATGTATCTTCTACAAATGAGCACAAGCATATGCATGTGGGGAAAAGAAAGAAGTTAAAATGGGGACGGAGAGAAGTAAATGTTTAAGAAATACATTCATACAATTGGAAAAGAAGATACTAGAGAATCGGAAATAAGAAAAGCTGCACTTCTTGCCAATGCCCACGAATTCATAAGGTATGGTGAGCTCGGTAAATATGCTGAAAAGGGTTTTACTTTCTAGAGTAAAATATGCAATATTCTCCTTTCTTCAGAATCTACTTATCATAATCAAAGGTTGATTCTGCAGACACAGAGCTCTTGGAGGATCCAGTTGAAAAATACAGCTTATTGCCTGTCCTTTGAGGTTTCTTCTGATTATGTAACACTGAACTCTCCGTCTTGGAATCTTCATCATCGTCTTCTTCAACCATCCTGTTTCCTGATATTCTTATTTCTTGATGGCTTCCTGAAAAAGCTACACACTGACAATAAAAAAACACTGAATCAATATACTAACATTCTTATAAGCAAACTTAGAAGCTGCTGGAATGATAGGAGTTTGTATGGTACATCAGGAATTACCCTGTTCAGATGTTTGCTTTTCACCTGTCTCCTCCAAATTTCCTGGTTCAGCCTGCTTAGCTTCACCAGAATTTGCCATAATGAAGCCTAGCCTACCACTAAAAAACAGGATCGCCGCTCGTGTGTTCCAAAAAGCAAAGACACTGCACATGCAATTTTATCATAAGTAATCAATGCAAACCCATAATTGCCAATGATTCAAAGACCACACAAAGACTATCTTTGTTTCCAATATCAACTGATAAGTACACAAGAGTGAACATGTCTAAGTAAAACCTTGCTAAACAGCTAAATCTATCTCCATTTAATGCTTCAATAGTGACCAATTACGCCACCAGTGAAGTAATCAGAGCTGATTTTCCAGAGTCCAAACACTCATCCTTTCATCCAGTTAATGTGCATATAACCACAACGAGAACCGTAGCGACATCGCTATTTGATAGGACCTGTATCCTGATAAGAAAAGTCAAGCAACCATCACAGCGTTGATAAATCTAAGCACATGATCCGCACTAGCTACATTCTCTCCACAGGTCAATTAGGCATCAGACATATAACCAGTGCCCAAATAAGATCATCAGTTACGCTTGCAAGCGCATGAAAGATGGGGAATATATGCCGAGCACGACTCAGCAACACAATAAAGAAGGATTCATTTTGGACAGACTGGTCGAGGTTGTCAGGTTCGAAAGAAGTCTGTAAAAAACTTTTAAGTTTGTTTATGCAAAATTTTATCGTTGAATTCAGACTTCCAAGGTAACCAAAGAAACAATTCCAGAATAACAAAACCACGCTTTAAGTATCTGAAACACCAATAAAATTCATATACACTTACGTCCCATTTTTTTTTCTATGTTTGCAAGAAGGCATTGCATTCATGGAAAAGTGCTAAAATGGAAACACGAATCAGCTCAAACCAAGCCGTACCATCCCACCTACAATTCGCAACCAACGCCCGCACAAAAATTGAACTTTTCGATTGCTTCCAAGCAAACGAACTCGAATAATCATGTCAATCCAATTTCCCACCATGCACAGAATCAGAGAGAGAGAGAGAGAGAGAGAGAGAGCAAAGACTTACCAATTTCTCTGTCCACCCTCCTTAAAATCAGCGTCAACCTCGCGCTTCTTCTCCTCCCCGACTTTGGTCAACTTCGATGGACTGAAGAAGAAAACGAGCAGCATGGCTCCGTACCTACCCAAGATTCGACACCCACCAATGAAACCCATCGAAGCTTCGTTGACAAAAACAAATCAAAGGGATCCCGTTCGTGAAAACCGAGAAAGCAGCAGCAGCAGCAGCCGGAACTCACCTGTACCCAGCTGCGATGTGGACGGCCATGACGAGGAACCCGGCGAGCGCCCCGGAGAGGTCGAGCGATTTCCGCCGGTAGGCTCTGGCCGCCACGAAAGCCGCGACGAGCACCGCCACCGCCGGCTGGACCAGGTGGGTTCCTTCCATCCGTCGCGGCGAGGCGTCAGATTCCTCGGATTCCGGCGGGGGGCTTGGAGAAGTTGGTGGGGAAGTGTTAGGCGTTGTTGGGTGCCCGCACGCCGGCGACGGCGAGGCGGAGGCGCGTCGATCGGAGGGCGGCAGCAGACTCCATGAGAAGGCGCACTCGTCGGAGAAGAAGGCGGAGCCGACGAGGTATGTGCTTCAGTTCGCGTTCGACTGTTTGTGTTTAGGGCTAGAGTGTTTGTGTTTTTGGCGTGTTTGGACTTTGGAATAACTTGTTTCGGGTCGAACAATGTTCGAACCCTGACCCTACCCGAAACACATTTTTTTGCTTGTTTTATATTTGTTACCCGAACACGACCCGAACACGAAACATGTATTATACATGTTTCGTGTTCGGGTCGTGTTTGGGTCGGGTCGGGTCGGGTCGGGTTTTTTTGACACCCCTACTGTGTAGCATTCTGGTACGGTGGGGCCGTTCGCCTGCTCTGATCTCTGACCTGAGCATTTCTTCCGTTGGGCCAAGCTTCACGTGAAAGCCAAGTCACACACTGAAAAAAGGGTAAAAGGCAATTGCTGTTTTACTTTTACTTTTATTTTAATTCAGTTAGAATAAGCCAAATCATCCGGAGATCCGAGCTTTCAGGAAATGCAATGGTGGCGGATCTTCTTTCGTCCCTGGGTTGTTCCACGCGCCTCCTTCTATTGAGCTGGGGTCTCTCTTCTCCGGCGCCTAACTCCTCTCCGCATTGCTTTTCCAGGAGATGGCACCCTTCGGGTCGCTTCACCATTGGGTCCGCATGGGACCGCCTCAGAAGGAAGAGAACCCCTGCTCCTTGGGCTTCTCTCATTTGGGCAGGCGACATTACTCCCAGGTTCCAATTCATTCTATGGTTGATTGCTAAAAATCGTCTATCCACGCAACAACTCCTTCTATCATATGGTAGAATTGACTACACCACCTGTGCTTTTTGTAATGAAGTCCCGGATTCCACTGACCACTTATTTTTTGACTGCCATCTAACGGCTTCTGTCGCTTATTTTTGGGCCACTCGCTGCAATCTTCCCTGGCGTCCTAGGCCTTGGAAGGATAACCTCCTCTGGGCTATACGGTTCCTCAAAGGCAAAGATTTTTTTCACATTATAGCATGGCATTCTTTTGCTGCTATGTGCTATATCATTTGGAAGAAAAGGAATGCCATTATCTTTCGTAGAGAGTCGGTCGTCCTTACTTTAATAAAAAATCACCTTATCAAAAGTGTGAAGGACAAAGCTGTAAGTTTTTCTAATATCCCTGATATCTCGAGGAATAGACGTCTCCAGCGGAGTTGGGGCTTTCACCCAGCTATCTTTAGCGATCGACAGGAACAAGCTTAGATCGGTGTCCTTCAACACCCTGCCTCTTCGGTTTCCGGGCGTTGGCTTCTCTTCTGGCAGCGGAGGGTCTTTGCTAATCTTAGCTCTTTGTTGTCTCTCCTAGACCTTCGGTCCTTGCTCTGTTTAGTCCATGTTGTTCTTTTCTAGTTTCTTGATTGTGCTCCCTTCCACTCTCCCTACATTGTATCGAGAGTGCAAGATTAGGAGCCGGTCGAGTTTTTTGTATATTTGTTCTAAGCTATAATACCATTTACCTTACCAAAAAAAAAAAAAAAGGAACAGAGAAGTTCGCCCCAGTGGCCACCCTTCCAATATGGAAAGGGGATGTGAGGGGTTCAAATCCCCACATTCTCAGGGAGAAATGGAGTGGGGACGCGTAAGTTTCAGGAGTGGGTTCTGACTCCCATACCCTACAAGAGGCAGAGCAAAAGTCTGAGAGTGAGTCTAGAATAGGAATAGAGTAGGACTGAAAAAAAATAAAAAAAATAGAGAAGCTCAGACACACGGACGGTCAGATTAGCCCACGCGCACCGTCCCACGTGTACCATAATGCTCCAGGCATTTCCCCCAAAATAAAAAAGCTTTTCCTTTCTTTTTTCTGGGAGTAAAAATTAAATAAAAACGAAATAAAATAAAATTTTGGGGTTAATAATAAATAAAAACAAAATTAAAAATTAAAAAGCTTCCTCCTCCTGCTCCTTCTAATTATACAACAAATCCCCCTCCATAGGCGCCGTTGCCTTGCCTCGGCAGAAATCCCAAAGTTGTCGCTCTCACCCACCAAGCACATAATCATCCTCTTTGGTTAGAGTAACATGGCCAGCCGCAGCAGCGTCGCTCGCCACCGCGACTAGGACGGGATCATCCCTTGCAGCGTTGCCCCGACCACTCTGTCCTTCACCTTAGCTTCGCCCTCGGATGGAAGGAGGCCTAGGAGCCCCTCCACGGTAACATTGATATTGAAATTGTTCTACATCGATTATAAAAAGGACTGATGATTGATTTATATATATATATATATATATATATATATATAAAAGTCTCACTCTTTGAATTAGTTTTTGAGATGAGAAAATCCAAACCACTCAATATTTGTTCACGCTAGTGCTATGTGCGGTGGGGGAATGGGGATATGGGATTGGGAGCGTAGGAGCACCTATACAAGAGAATGGTGAGGAGGGTGAGGGATGGTGGCAGCAGGGAGATTAAGGCACCTATACGATATGGGGTACACGGAGGCCACTCATCGAGAACGTGCGCGACGATCTCAGCCCGCTCTCCCTTCTTCTTCTTCTTCTTCTTTTTTTTTTTTTTGTGTCTTGCTTGTAATTTTTTGAATTGATGACAGTAGTTCCTTAGCATGGTTATGCAGAGGTGTGGGCATAGGGCCCTCAGCAAGCAACAAAATGAGATGGGGACACTGCCACGCGAATAAAAAGAGTAGTTTTCTTGATTCTATATGTCTGGGGAAAGAAAGTAAATTATACAAATCTCAAACTCATTTCAACTGTAATCACACGGCCATGATGACGATGGGATTCATATGATCAACAATGATTCGGATAATTTTATTCACTCGCTTCATCGACCATACATTACCCAATGAGGGGATACAGTAATTAATAATTATTTCAGACGAAGATGCTACCCCATAAATAAGACCCTCTCTCGGCTTTTCACAAGGACCGTCTTTTAATCTCTCGACATCATTAAAGTATATCATAAGGCAATCAATAATTTGACACTGCATTCTATCATTATCTCTTGTTATTGGACTGACAAGATAATTATGACTCTCTAATGCAATCAATTGAGGGAGAAATAAGAGCGTTTATAATACCTTGGGAGAGGATATATGGATATAAAACTTAAGACAATTCTTATTCCCACTTCTCATTGAAATTACCCTTACATTGAAAAGGCTGAGGGTACTGTAATTTTTTTGCGTACAATACGTAGGCATAAATAAGATGCTTTTACTGGACAATAATACGAGATAAGATTGTATGTGTACCTTTTTTTTATGACAACTTTATCAGATGAAAAGACAATAATTGAAACACTTTTGGGCCAATAAGCGGTGGCCATTGTTACTAAACATACAATAGTACAAGTAGTGGATAGACTAGTTTATTACAGCGAAAGCGAGCTCACGATGTGGGTCAAGATTCGGGCCTGCATCATCAGAGTTGGAATCCATATTCAAATCTTCTGAGCTGGTGCTTTGTCCCGTCCAAAATTAAGATCCGGTAGTTCATTGTTGGAGCTGGGCAGAGTGAATAAATTGGACGTTTGTATTGATTTTTTGTTGGGGCCAATTGGCTGAAGTCTAAGGGTTTGGGATTAGAGCGTCTCCATAATTCCATGGGTCTTGAAAGGACTCTCTATAAGGTCTAGTCTCCACAACATTTGAGGAACGTTTAATTGCTCTAAAATTCGCAAGCATTTTCTCTCATAATAAGGAGAAACTTCAACCAATTTGTAAATGAGTATTATCCTTAATTGGGTATGTCAATCCGAATTCGCCTAGAGAGTTTGCCAAATTCTCATTAAATTCACGTAGAGAATCTGTATTTTTATCTAAGAAATTACATATACATGTACTCATGAGTTCTTTTAATCGGCGCATGTGTAATAACTATTACACGAAATCAAATGATGTACAAGTTGCAATCACGTCGGGAGGCGGGACGTACATGGACAGGGTGAGACATACACAGCTTGGAATCAAGCTCTCGAGCGTCGTGTGCATCGATGTGAAGGGGCTGCCATTCATGGATGACCACCTTCACTTTGCCACTCATGCCCAAGTCTGCCTCGATCACTCGAGCCGACGCATGCCTCCAGTATTTCGTGCCATAGCCCCCCCTCGTGTTCTCCTCCTTCATGCAAGGACTCTGCTTTGTCGCTCAAGATTCGACGGCATCGATTATATAGTTACGCGTCATTGTGAGAGAATAATGTCAAAGTTTCGTCCTCCTATCTTTTCGAGTTGGGCCAAGTCGTGCTCGATTCGAGGGGTGGATTCTAAGTGTGTGGATAAACATACTTTGAAAACCATTCGACCCATGTAACAACCATGAATGTTATAAGTTTATCGTGAAGGATTTTATATCTGTCCATAGCCATATGGAACTCCATAGCTCATATGCTCATATACAAATTGGCTACTTTCAATTTTGAGAATGAAGACAAAGGGGATTCAGGATCGAGCTTAGATGCGGGAGAAGCGCCGGATGCCAGAGCATTCATTGAAGAACATCGATTCAGCAACTTTGGAAGTAGTAAAAATTTGAACACCTACGACCAACTGAATTTCTCATATTTTCAAGGTCTCATAAATATCATTATTGTATTTCTCGGTTCCTAGGTCTTTATGCTATCTAATAGAACTAATTTTGTTTTTTCAATGAGTCCAGAGAAATACTCATGCTTGGAGGGTTGTTCCATGCTCATCTATATAAGCATGCTACAATGAATAAAAGGTAAGACTTTATTGATTCATAACATTTTTTACCCTTAGGCTTAAAAATAATTTTCTTGTTTTGCTCTCATCCCTGAGGTTAGTTACTTACTAGTGGTGAGTAACCTATCAAAAATTTCTTACCTGTATTTGTTCACTCCTAATTTTGCCAGTCCAATAAATTCGCATTTAACATGTAAATGGGCCAAAATAGTGTAAAAGAGGGTTTTTTTAGGTAAAATAGTAAAACTGTTAGAAAATATGTCCCAAAAAAAGGGGGCCGGTTCGATTCGGCCCGCTGAGGACCGGTCCGTCTGATCCAGGCCCTTTTTCCTTTCTTTTCTCTTCGTTTGGGCCCAGTTTCTTCTGCTCACTTATGTTCCCTTCTTTCCTGGGCCTGTGCCCTTATCTTTATTTTTCTCTCAACCCGACCCATTGTCCAGCCTCTCTCATTATTTTCCGATCGCCCGGTGGTCGTCTTGCTCCGTGATTCATCTTTGTTGTTGTCACCATTAAATAGTTGAAAATTCTCGACATTGTTGTCTCTGTCATCGCGGTCGATTCCTCCTCCCCGGCGCTGATTGCACCTTCATGGCTGCGAAGCGGGTGAACTTCCCGCTTTTCGGCCCTGTTTCCCTTTGTTTTGTTAAAGCTTGGAGTGACGAGCCCAATCTCAATGAAATCTTGCACAAATCTTCAGAAATCGTGGCTTGTTTCTACAACGAAAAATGCTGAATTAGAGTCCTAGGTACTAGGACTAGGCCGAATATCGTTCACGTTTTGTGCTGCACACCACTAGTCGAATTCCTCAGTGCAATCTGGCAAAAAACCATGCTTACATTTAGAATCGGTTCCTGTTGTGCCCTTGTTATCGTTGAACTGCTCCTGACTCTGCAATTTCCTTTGATTTTGTGGCATGTTCAGCAATTTCCAGCGTCAGTCATGAATAAACTTTGAACTTGTTTTGCCAAAATTGCTTCCCCAAGGAAATATCTTTTATCGAAAGTCATTTTCCATTTTTTTCATTAAAGGGGATAAAGGTTCTGCACTAACTCTGGGCAGAGAATATCTAAGGCGATATCAAATTAACTTCTTGGATCCAAACAACACTATACAACACTAGGATAAGTTGGAATTTAATCAACAACAAGGCCCACAAATTACACTATCAAACTTAAACTATGCCACTATGTCGGAATTCGATCAACGACACAAGTTGAGGATAGGTAAATACAATGTCATAATTTAATCAACGACACTGCTTCAAGATAATGAGATATGACGCAAGAATTTAATCAATGACAATGCACCATAGTAAGGGATATAACATTAGAATCTAATCGATGACAATGTACCAAGATATAGATACACATCAAAATCTAATTGACGAAAGGAATCTGAACGCTACAAATATGGAAATTAAAGTGTGGTACAGGAAAAGGAAAGATGAAGAGATAACATTTTGATTGGTTTATCCAAGATTTATTGTTGGACGACTAATAGTATTTATAAAATAACATGGTAACTTCTTAGTAGTTATGCATATTTTAGAGCGCGCATACTAACTATTTTATTTCTAATCGAGCTATGTTTTTTTTTTTGATAACAATTTTAGAACATAAATCCGTTTGATAACGCAATTTCATTTTTCTATTTCTAAAATAAAATTTTTATTCTAGAGTTAGGCTTGGAACAAAAATGTTATTTCTAGAATAAAAATGAGAAATAAAAACTCTTCTCATTACTCGCCTTTACTTTTAGCCCGCCGCCACTCAAGAGAGAGAAATTTTGTGTCATTATCAAATAAATTTCTATTCTGAAAACAAAAATTTTGTATCGTTATCAAATGTGTATTTGTACTCAAAAAATTATTTGAGAAATAAAAATTGATTTATGGAATAGAATGATTATCATTCGTACACTTAGGGCGTGCATGATAACCCTTTTATTTCTGTTTTAGAACTATTTTTCTATTCCACACTTATTTCTAGTATAGAAATTCGTTTGGTAAAATTATTTCATTTTTCTAATGTTAAAATAGATTTCAATTACAAAAAATAGGTATGGAGAAGAAATCAGAAATAATATTTTTTCATTTTTCTATTTCTGAAACAGAAATGAGAAATAAAAACTTTTCTTAATCTTTGTTCTCTCTATTAGTCGGTTGTTCATCCGTCGTCACCGACTGCTATTCACCGTTCGCTGTCGCCACTCTCAACCATCGACCACCGTCGCCAATCATCGATCGCCGGTTGCCATTGCTGATCATCAACCACCGTTCAACATCTGTTGTCAGCACTCCCAGCCACCGGCCACCGTTCATTGGTCATTGCCCGCCGGTCGTCGTTCACCGATCGTCGGCGGCGGCGGCGCCGGGGGTTGCGTCGGAGCGGAGGCGGCGGCGCCCATGGAAGGGGGATTGGTTGGGGGTTTGGAGGACTCGATCGGCGATTGGCTAACAAAAATGGAAGGAGACGGAGGAGGATGAGAAAGGGGGAGCTTTATTTATTTATTTATTTATTTTTATCCACAAGTTTTTATATATATTTTGTTTATTTATTTATCTTTATTTGGAGGAATGCCTGTGTAGCATTCTGGTACGTGTGGGGCCGTTCGCCTGCTCTGATCTCTGTCCTGAGCATTTTCTTCCGTTGGGCCAAGCTTCACGTGAAAGCCAGGTCACACACTGAAAAAAGGGGAAAAGGCAATTGCTGTTTTACTTTTACTTTTATTTTAATTCAGTTAGAATAAGCTAAACTTTTCCAAATGTACACATATTGGCATGTGGAGTTTATATGTTATATTATATAATTTTGGAGAATTTCAAGTATTTTTGCATTTCAAAATTTGATAAAATTACAAATAAAGGCTGAAATGAGATTATTTTCTTAAAAGAGGGTCAAAGAGTATCTAAGTTTGGAATAAGGTATTAGGGCTTGAGCTCGCCAATTTTTTCGACATCGGGCATAAAAAAGCCAGAATTCTAAAAGAAAAATTCTCAAATTTGGTCTTCTCTTCCCAACCTACCTTATGAGGGGTGATGGATTTTGAACTAAGTGTTGCCTGAACAAGGATTAATGGGCACCAGTGATTTGGCCCCACACAGCAACGCGCAACCAGGCGGCGACAATGGTCGAAGGGTGAGGGATTTTGAACAAAACTAGGGCTCCTTTTTTTTTTTTTTTTTTTTGGGGAAAACCTTTTCCTCATTTACTAGGGTTTGGATAACTTAGAAAAATGAGTCAACGAAAAAATATTTTCTTGATCAACAAAAAACTTACACTTAAATTTAGGAAAATAATTTCTTTTTAAAAAATTCGAAAATTATTTTCCAAAATATGAGAGATATTGATGATTGGACCAAAAACTTTGCAGTTGGGCATGAGAACTCTAATGCTTATTCTCGGGTCATCATCATACAGAAGCGGACCCCCCGCGCTTGGGCCTGAGTCCAATAAAGTCGAGCTTGCAATCTCGGTGGCCATGCACCTAGACCAGGTCCCCATTGCCAACATCCGGATCCCTAGTGGTCATGCTCGAGCACATTAAAGTTAGGCCCAGACTCCAAAGTTGATGCTTATGTCTCCAATGCCTAGGCTTGGACCCATTGAGGCTGCGCCCTCATATCCAATGCCCCAGCACTAGGGTTGGATCCATAAAGACCTAGTGTGAGTGCTTGGTTCCATGGTGCCCCAATCCCTTGCACCTAAGCTCGGGTCCATTGAGACTAAGGTTGGCGACCCTATTGCCCATGCTCGAGTCCATCAAGACTAGCCTTGAGACGTTGATGCCCATAATCGGGTCGCCAATGCCCGCGCCCTAATCTGTTGAGGTAGGGCTTGGGACCATGGTGGTTGACCATGTGTCCACATAGGTTGGCTTGGGGCCATGAAGGTGGGGCTCGTGCTAAGCCTTTGGCGCCCGTGCTCGGGTCCATAGAAGCCAAGCCTAGGACCTTAGTTGCCATGCTTGGGTCATTGAGCTTGAGACCCTAGTGCCAATGCCCAAATCTCTAGTGCTCGAGTTCGAGTCTATTGAGGTTGAAGCCCAAGACCCCAATGCCCATGCCCAAGCCCATCAAGGCCAGACTTGGTCACTAGTGCCTTGCCCTATGTCCATTGACCGATTGTTGGGACTCGGGTTGCTAGAGTCCCACACACAACCTTTGTGTATGCTAGCCTAAATGATGGGGATTTGTGCATTTGCATCGATCTTGGGCCTAATCTTTGTGGACCCAAGCCAAGGCACCATGATGTGGTGCACATGGTTCTCAATTTTGGCTTTTGTGGACACCAGATTGGTGCTTACGCTCATGAATGAGACCCAAGTGGCATTGCTTGGGTCCCTAGTGCTTGCGTTGGGATCTAGCAAGGCTAGACCTAGGACCCTATTGGTCATGCCCAGTTTTTCTGGTTGCTCATATGTGATATGGCTAGTGTAAACACCTAGAGGGGGGTGAATAGGCGCACAAACTATTTTTCTCAAATACGTATGCAACATATTGAAATACGATCGATGTAGAGAGAGTAAGGAAGAGAAAATCAAACACAGGATTTATAGTGGTTCGGCTTATTCCAAGCCTACGTCCACTCTTCCGCACTGACAGCCCCACGGGTTGGATTTCACTATGATCAAAAGAGGAGTTACAGCACAGCTTTGCCTTGATTCCACAGTGTAGATGTTCTATCACACTTCCTCAAGGTCTCTCACAAATATAGACTCTCTTTTGTATACAAGTATTCGCTCAAGAGATTTATCTAAACAAATAGGAGCTTCGACTTTGGAATTTTTCTATCGCGCACTCTCTCTTAAACAACTAAGAACGTCTTCCTTATATACTCCTTTATGCCATCATACCCGTTGGCACTTTCCAAAGGAATTCCTCCAATCTACCCGTTGGACGGAATCAATTAGGAAGATCGTTCGAGCTATTAAAGGAACGTGTTGATAGCCCATCAATCCTGTTCGCCCATACAATCAGGATCTTGGTTTCCATAAGCGAAACCTTCCAATAATATTTAGACAATCATCGAATCTTCAGTCATTGAATCAATCTTGATCAATCAAAGGATTCTGATACGTCTTCTCCAGCCACGAGATCTTCTCCAGATGATAAGGTTAAATCCCAAACAAAACATCCAGTTCGGGATAACCTTTCTTCAACAGATCGAGACTGTCAATGAGGATAGAATTTGAGTCTTGAGTCTGGCAATCCGGAAGTCTTCAGACTTTAACTGGCAGAGTCTGCAGACCTTCATACTAGACTGACGGAAACATTTTGTCAACTTCAAAACTCTTCACGAGGATTTCTCCAACAATATGTAAGTCACTAATGGCCGAATAACATATGTTATTTTGGAAAGTTGAATCAAAATTTTCTTTCCAAATGACCCAAAAATATTTGCCAGTTTCTTTTTAAATTTCAATCGAACATTGAAAAATATTGACATTGCTCTGGAAAATAACTTTCTTGAAAATATTTCTTAGAAGTGTAATATTTTTTGTGAAAATAGAGTCTAAAAAAGAAAACTTCTCCCACGATTCACACAGACACTCCGTCCCCGTCCCCAGTTCAAAAATCATTTCGATTGTGTATTTCGTTCTATGACCACACCGGCAAGTCCTACCTCATGGATACCATGAGCTTCATCCTCGGAGTCCACGTCGGCCAGCCCACGGAGCTCAGCTGAAGGACCTTATCTACGCTTTTGATGGCATGGAGAAGAGCAGAAGGGGTGGACGGCCTTCGTCAGGCTACTTTATCGAGGGGGAACCGGTCGGAGCTTCAACTCACGCTGACAATCATCAGCATCGGAGGCAGCGACTACTGAATTGATAGGAAGGTCATTCCAGGGGATGAGTACAAGGCCAATTTGAAATCACCCCGGATTCTATCAACACGAACAACTTCTTAATTTTAGGAAAAAAGACAGCATGAATACAATAACTTTCTTACAACTCTCATTTTCACTATTGTAACTTTTTTTCAATCACTTCAATACCACAAATACGTATGGTGTTAATTTGAATGTGATGAGTTTTTTATCCATATCATTTGAGTGTCGTAATTTTTTAAATATACTTATTTAATTGCCATGACTTCTAATAAATAACGTGTCTCATAATTTTCAAAAGATATTCACCCAAGTTATGTCACTCAAGTGGTTGGTAAAAAAATTATGGCACTTAATGCATACTTTTGTTGTCCATGAGCCGCTTAAGTTGTGTTTTTGAAATTAGAGGATTGCTCAGACAGGTTTTAGACAGTTTTGCCTATGGTTCAGCGAACATCACTGAAATGAGAAAGTTATTGCAAAATCAGAATAGATTAATACATTCTGAAAGAAGCAAAGTATGTCATGAGGAAGATAACACGGCAACTTATTAAAAGCCCAAAATAAAGGGAGAATACTCCTGCCTGCGACACATCTAAGTTTTGAACTAGGTCAAACCATACCTTAAACTATAATATTTGTAAATCGAATTGTCGGTGGATTATAGCAGTTTTGACTCTGGTGAAAGGTCAAAACATTTCTCCTTTTGTGCGGTGATGTTGAATCCATTGCATCCAAAAATCCAAGGGAGCTCATTGCACTGTTGGAGCAGATATCTGGATCTGAAGAACTCATGAGAGACTACGAGCAGCTTGAAGCCAAAAAAAACTGTGGCGGAGGGAAAATCTGCTCTTGCCTATCCGTTTGCTTAAACACACGGATTCATTGAAGTTCTATATTTGCATTACAAAAAGAAGGAGAAAAAGACAACAACATATGAATGTACAATTTTAATATGTGTGCACAGCAAGCACACTCAGTAGAAAGCTCCATGGATTGCAACCCATCCTACTGCAACCCAGTGGAATGCTCCACTGACAATCAATCAGTGACTGCATTGAGTAATTCTTTTTTGGTGGTAAATTAGTTCCGTCTTCTGCAACCACGCGCCATTCTATAGTTTATTACTTCTTTTTCATGGTTGTAATCTCCACTTGTGAGTTAGTAAATTACTTTCTAGGAATTATCCTATAAAATAAGTAAGGTATCTTCAAAGTAGTATGAAAACCTAAAGGCAGTAATTTATCTTATAGGAAGTCATTTACTTTGAAAGTACTTCTTTTTGCATGGGTCACTATTTTCGTGGACATAAGCAAACTGAATGAGTGCTAACTCTTGGCGAGTATAGTTTCCCTTATTGTTAGTAAATTGCAAACAAAATTTAATCGTGATCCCTTGTTATATTGTAATAAGTTCATTAGTTATTTTTGGGGTTGTAAAATACCTTTATGGATTGTTAATTAGCTTTTGTTTATTATAGCTGTTTGTAAATGCAAAAATTATTCAAGGACCATAAATTACCTTGCTTGTAAATTTCCTTCAGGAACCATTTATAATAACCTGCTATAGCATGTAAATTTCCTACCAGTTCTATACAATTGAAAATGCTATTGTTGATGGGTCTATCTGTCGGGTTTCAATCCAATCCTTGCATTCTTTTGACAATGACTTGATTTCCCAATCTGAAAGACATATGGAAAGATCAATCTTCATTGGGGCCGAGCAATCTTCAATTTCTCAAGGTGGCATGATGTGAATCTCTATAAAAAGTTATCAATTCTAGGTCATTGGTAAAACCACACAAGTTGCACACTTTAAGAGTATTAAATTGTGGTTTGGCGGAAGAATTTTTTTTACCTCAACAGGACCAAGTGCCAATGGAAATGTTGAGACTATTTCTGAGCTAAAGATCTTCCATTTAGTTGGATTGAATAACTTGAGATGAATATGAAATGAAAATTTTTGTGGAATAGTGAGATTACATAATTTAAGGAAGAAGTACAACACAAGTGCCAAAACTTGGCACAATAAAACGTTTAAGTGACAAAAGTTTCAAAAGGTACACTTAAGTACTACTTTTTTGAAAAATGGGATATTTAAGTGCAAACTCTAGTAAAAGATGTTGAAAATCCGACGTGACTTATTTTTAATAATATAAGTTGCCTACCTAGCTTGCCGGAAAGCTAAGTCAACAAAAAAGAGCCAAAATGATGCCTTTTTTGACTTATTAGCCACCCCAACCTGCAAAACGACGTCATTTTTAGCTTATCTAACCATGTCAACATGAAAATGATGTTGTTCTGCACTTGTTTCGTCGAAAAATGCCATGTCCGGTATTTTAGCCGGAATCTCTCCCGTTGGCACTTAATTGATTAATTTTGCTCCAATTTTGGTATTTAAGTGTACATTCTCGAACTTTTAGCATTTAAGGGTCCTCTATACCAAGTTTTGGTGTTTTGACAATTCAGGTGTCCGTACCTCCATAATTTGAAGGAGTTGGACATGTATGACTATGAAGCCCTTGGGTTTCCCTTTTCCTATCCATGGTTCAATTACTTGCAAAATTGAGAGAACCAACTGTATGCAATTGAAAGAAGATAGAGGCAGTTGATATGGGGAAGAACGGTTGAGCATGGAGACTTCAGAGTCTCTAGCATTTCCTATGTTAACCTATATATGAATTTGAAGGATCGGAAAGTTTTACATGCTTCTCTCGCGAAATGTATGGGCGCGAATGATAACCATTATGGCTAAAACTTGATTTCTAGAAGAGAAATAGATTTTTCTATTTCTATTTCTAGATGAGTTTCTAAACAAAAATAACCGTTTGATAATGATATAAAATTTATACTCCAAAAATAAAAATTCGTTTGATGACAACAAAAAATTTCTTCCTTTCGAATAGTGGCAGACTGGCGGACGGTGGTGGACCGGCGATTGGTGGCGGCCGTTGACCGATGGACAGTGGTCGGCGGCAATAGATGGAGGACATAATAAGAAATTTTTTTATTTCTCATTTATATTCCAGAAATAAAGAAGTAGAAATTTTTTACTTCTAATTTATATTCCAAACCTATTTTTGGAACAAAAATCTATTTTAGAAATAGAAAAATGAAATAATTTTACCAAACGGATTTCTATTCCAGAAACAAGTCTGGAATAGAAAAATTGTTTATGGAATAGAAATTACTAGTTGTCATGCACCCCCTATATGAATGATGTTCTGTTTTCATCACCAAAAATCTTTTCATAAATAGGTTCATTCTCTCGATACAAATGGTTACGTTTTTTTTTTTTTTTTTATTTTTATTATATATATGTATTATATATATATATATATAAAATCTAATGAAAAACCAATGTTAGGATTACGGAAGTTTAGAGTGTAGACCGCGTCGGTTCATGCTCCACTACTGTAGCATCCTCAGTTTTGAGCCATGAGAATAGGGCTACTAAGTTGGAATGTTCATGGTGGGGATCGGCTTTGAGCAAGGGCACTATGCCTTGTTCCGAGCTTATGTGCGAAGGCACCATGCCTTGCCATGTGCCCATAAGCAAGGGCATCGTGCGCATTCACGAGTCAAGGCCCCGAGGCCCTATGCATTGCCCTGTGCCTATGCACAAGGGCATTGTGCTTTGCATCAGCCATGGATTAGCTGCTTGACCATAAGCATTGGTCATGGAATGATCACGCACCACCACAAATCTAGGGATGATCAACGATCGATTCTGCACGGGGCATGTACCAGTCGGGGGTGATTCCGCACGGACATGTATCAACTGCGGACGATCATGAGTTGATTTTGATTGACCGTAGATTGGTCATGGCGACCAGTTCCACGAGACCGTATGACAACCAAAGGTCAACCATGGATCGATTGCCACTATCGATTGCCACTAGCCACAGTTAAGCCAAGGCAAAGCCAAAGGTCGACCAGACTTGGCCCTACACTAGGTACGGAGCTGGTCAAGTCAAACCAGGTGCCAATACAAGCTGACCTAGGGTTTGGTCTACTAGGCCCCATGACAGTCAAGGCAGTACACGAACTCGCTTGCGGGACTGACTTTGAGAGGCACGGTTAAGAGCCATTGTAGCTCTAACAAATTTTTTAGAACATACTTAAAACCAAATTAACAACAAACATTAAAGAGAACATAATGCTAACTTAAAACAAATTCACCAATTTGAGTCACAAATAGGTTTGGGTTTGCCTTTTATTCTCTCTTTGACATGCACAAATTCTACTAATAAAATAAAAGCATAAAAGCTAACTAAGAAAACTTAAAATCCCTTGGCGGCTCCGAGGCTCCCTCCCATCTAAAATATGCAATAGGCCTCCAACAATCTGTTTTAGGTCAGCCTCCCATTAGGTTTTGGCTGGCTTCTTCTTCAGGATAAAATATTCTGAAAGGTACTAAAATATTCTTAAAGATATTGAGATATACTTAAAGATATTGAAATGTTATGGAAAATATTAAGGTGCAGGCATTGATTTGCAAATCCAGCATAGACACATGGGAAAATTACGCATATAAAATGTGCACAGTGCCTTAAAATTTGAAAGTCATGTTTCCTACAAAATTCAATAAAATTACATGAGTAGTAAATAAATTCACCAAAAATTCATCAAAACTTAGCAAATGTCAAGCTTAAATTAGTAAAAATACTATATCTAAAATAGAGTTATCGTGTGTCTTTTTACTTTTTCATGTAATATGAAGTTAACCGATGATCATGCATGGATGATCGTTTCATACCATTCTACTTCTACTTAAAAGAAGGGAAAGAAAGCAAACAATGGGAATTTAAAAGACAATGAGGTAAGTAAACACCCAAGACAGTTTAAGGAAAACAGTAAATCTAGCATACAATCCTAAGATAGAAGTAAAGAAATCAAAGCAAAGAAGAGCTCGCAACTTGTAAGATGTTTATACAATGCTAAAACAACTTGAAATATATACCAGGAATGAATAATACAAAGATAGAGTAGATTGGACATTGATCATTCATTGTCTTTGGGGCAACCACTTCCATGGACCTATTCTAATTCTATCCTATGACTAAACTAAAGTATCAATTAAAAATGACTTCAGAGTCACTCATGGCAATCAAATAGGTAATTCATGGCAATCAACAAGCATGTCATTTAACGTCAAACATCCAAGGAAAAATAATCAAACAATCAAGAATGGCCTCGGGGTCAACTTCTAATTGTTCATGCAATGAGCCACACTAAGACTCCTACCCAATAATTTTAATGGTTTGTAGTAATTAGCTATCACTTGTATTCACAAATGATGATTAATACTAACAAGCCCCTAATTTGTGGTCTAAGTGTCACCTAAAGCACCCCACAAGTACATGCACCATACCTATACAAACATATAAAAGTCACATGCATAGTTTAAAAATAAGCATGCATGTGCAAGCCATTGGACCTTGGTTCTCAATCAATCAAGCAAATTAGTGAGCCTACACCAGATCACTTATTCTGACATCATGCACCAAACACATCCATATGCATTTCATAGCCAGTGAAACAATCAATATATGACCCATTTGAAGCCCATAAAAGATTTTATGAACGAGTGGCAAAGAAAATGCATTATTTAGAAAAGATTCGATAAAAGGGATATAATTTCGTCTATGCTATGGAGCACATTTAGCCATCAAAGCTAACTTGGGCACATCGAAGGGCATAATTGATCAAGCATTGCAAATGTTCTAAATATGATCCAAACTTTGATAAATTTTATGTCAAATCGGGATTTTTAAGGAAAATGTTAGATATGAACATAATTTTAACGAACCAAGAATCACGTTTAGTTGTTGAGGTGAGCTCGGGTGCATTGAGAGCACAACTAATCAAGCATCACAACTGTCTTAAATATGAATTAAGAATTTAATAAAATCATGTCAAACTAAAATTTAAAGAATGCATCACATGAATGAAAATTGGATTCAGGTCAATCAAAATATGAATTCCAGATTATTTTGCAACATTTGAGGAATTTGAAAAGCGTGTTGAAACGCTTTTTTTTTTTTAAGAACTTTTATGTATGACGTTTGGAATATGAGGATCGGAACTCGTAAAGGCATTGAAAGCTAGTTGAGCATGCATAATTTCCTAAAAATGCTACAACAGAGACAAGTCATAAAAGGAAAGACAGAGCATGTCAGAAGAGGACATACAAGATTTAAGCAATTGACGTATGACCCATTAAAAATTGGTCCTAAAACAAATTACGGCACACCAATCACTCAGTAAGGAACAACTTCCATGAAGGAAGTTTCCAAGCTACATACAAATTTATAAAAATCAGAGAACACAAAACAATGCATCAGAAATGGTACAAGTCAACAAGGCATCAGGGCAAATCAATGGCAATTTGTCCTGGTAAACGATGTCTAAAAATCCTGAAAATCCACTACAACATAGATAGATGAATGACAATCAAATTTTGTTAAGGATATACGGATGGCAATATGTTCTAGTAAGCGATGTCTAAAAATTCTAAAAATCAACCACAACATAGACATATGAATGACAATTAAATCCTGCTAAGGACTAATTGTTAAGGACTAACAACTAGTCCGGACTAACTGTTCTTTTAATGGTGATCACCCATGTAAATAAAAAAAGTAAAGCCAATGAAAAGGAAATCAACCTTGACTTGTTATGTTCTGATAGCAACTGTCCTACATAATTCATGTTATACATGCTTCCACGCGTAAGAATTAGTAAAGACTATTAAGATTGTGTTAGTAGGGTGGCATGCTTGAGGCGCCACAGCTTTTGTTTGGTATTAGAGCCTAGGTTTCACCTTGGAGTGATAAGGTGTGTTAATAGTTAGAGTGGGCTAGACAAATGCGCGCGCTAAAATGTTAATTGTATGTTTGCTATTGCTATTTTGTAAGAAATAAGTAACTTTCGTTATTCATAGGGTATCAATAACGTTTAGTACTTATTAGCTACATATGGATATCCAGTCACTTATTAATTAGTGACCGATGTGCAAAAGTCTGATGCTACGAGGATGTGAGGAAGTGGGAGGAGGACAGCCACGGATGGATCTCCCTCAAGGATGGATGCTCAAATTGAAGAAATTCTGTAGGTGCTTGCCAATATGGGAGCCTTGATGGAAAGACAAGCCCTACAGCAGGTGGTGGGTGGCGAACGCCAAATACAAGGATTGATTGAATAATTCCTTAAATTGAATCCACCAAAGTTTGCTAGGCTAGGAGATCCCCGATATTGCTAGTATAAACACCTAGAGGGGGGTGAATAGGCGCACAAACAATTTGTCCCAAATACGGAAGCAATTCTTAACAAAATGAAATACGATCGAGGTAGAGAGAGAGAAATTTGAACACGGGATTTATAGTGGTTCGACTTATTCCAAGCCTACGTCCACTCTTCCGCACCGACAGCCCCATCGGCTGGATTTCATTATGATCAAAAGAGAAGTTACAGCACAGCTTTTTGCCTTGATTCCACAGTGTAGATGTTCTACCACACCTCCTCAAGGTCTCTCACAAATATAGACTCTCTTTTGTATACAAGTATTCGCTCAAAGGATTTATCTAAACAAATAAGAGCTTCAGAATTTGGAATTCTTCTATCGCGCACACCTCGAACAACTAAGAACTTCTTCCTTATATACTCATTTATGCCATCATACCCGTTGGCACTTACCAAAGGAATTCCTCCAATCTACCCGTTGGACGAAATCAATTAGGAAGATTGTTCGAGCTATTAAAGGAACGTGTTGATAGCCCATCACTCCTGTTCGCCCATACAATCAGGATCTCGGTTTCCATAAGTAGAACCTTCCAATAATATTTAGACAATCATCGAATCTTCAGTTATTGAATCAAACTTGATCAATCAAAGGATTCTCGATACGTCTTCTCCAGCTACGAGATCTTCTCAGATGATAAGGTTAAATCCCGAACAAAACATCAAGTTCGGATAACCTTTCTTCAACGGATTAGAGACTCAAGTCAATGAGAATAGACTTTGAGTCTTGAGTCTCGCTGTTCGGAAGTCTTCGTGACTTTAACTAACGAGTCTCGCAGACTTTCGAGACTAGATCGATGGATACGTTTTGTCAACTTCAAAACACTTTCACCGAGATTTCTCCAACAATCTCCCCCTTTTGATGGTGACAAAACCTTCCCGTGATTTGGATAACTTTGACCCGCAAAACATTTCTCAAACACATATGCATATCTTATAGAAATAAATGGCTAATAGAATAACACTAGAATCTGCAACCACAGAAAAATAGGTTAGTCCAAAGATATGATTAAGCCATTCATAAGATATCAATATTGATTAATAGAAGCAGATCAAGTCTAAGTCTAGGCGGTTCTTATCCAGGACACAAAACAAAGTCAAACAGGTTCAAACCATAAACCTCAAAACAATCCAACAAACAAAAAAGTTTAATGAATGAAAAGTTTTTGATCAAATCTTGCATCTCTCCCCTTTTTGTCATCATTAAAAAGGATGAGATGAAGTTAAGATTGCTTGGGAACGCGGACAAGCTGGAAATCTTCCATAGACTGAACGATGCCTTCCAGCCTTTTAAAGTCTTCCTTCAGCTGTACAACCTCCTCACTCTTGGCATTGGCCTGATTCTGAATAGTGAGGGCTTGCATCTTATCATTCAATGAACAGGAAGAAGCTTGACTTTCAATCTTCAAGCTTTGAACTTCGCATCCCAAGGCATAAATCTGACCTTTCATCTCCAAGATAATATCCATGATTCTGCGAAAATCTGCTCCATTATCAGTCTGAGTACTTGCTTTTGCTCGATTTGATGGAGTAAAAGCAGATGATGGTGGATCAACATAATCTCGCAGGTTTGGCGATGAAGCTTCATGACCTTCCTCTGGAAATTTAGATGCATAAACATCTTCTGGGTCTGCAGGCGAGCGACTGACTCATTCACTTGCATCAGGATATGAAGACGTCACTCCTTTCTCCCGATCTCCCCTCGTTTCCATGCCTATAGGTGGAGAAGAGATTTCCTCGGGTTCTCCTTCTTCTCTTCTTTCTTCTTCAGGTCTTTCTTCCTCTCGCTTCTCTTTCTTCTTCTTCCTTCTCCTCTCGCTTCCTTCGTCTTTTGTTCCGATTCTTTTACGTGGAACAGACGACTTAAGTTCTTCAAAGCCATTGTAGAGATGGTGATGTCTTCATCATCATCTTCATCCTCAACGAGGAGAGCTCTTCTTCTCTTTGATGGAGAAGCCATGGGCTCCTTCCCTTTTCTCTTAGCAGCGAGAAGAGAATTGATGAGATTTGGCAGAGTCTTCTCCTTGAATTTCTCCAATTCCTTGCTCGGTTCCTTCAGACGCATTTTGGTCACCATTTTCAGTCCTACCACCATATGATCGCATGATCGAACACAAAAGATTTGCGGAGGCTGAATATTCGGATGTCCGAATAACTTCGTAACAAGGCTTGGGTAAGGGAGTTGACCTCTGTCCTTCATCACTGCTCTATACATGTGAAACTTAACAAGATGAGGGAGAGAAAACTTCTTTCCACGAGAGGATGGCATACATCAACTTTGCCTCGAGCTTGAAACATCGTTTTGGAAGTTGATTTTGGCCGAAGGCAATTAATCACAATCTTGTGAAGCAAGATGTTGAATGCATTCATCCTTGAGTATGTGATCTTCTCATCCGTTCTCATGTCCTTCACCGGTTCAAGTGTGGCCCGAGCAATGGAAACTTTGATTGGTTGATATCTGCCTTTGTCAACTTCTAACACATCTGCCAAAGATATTCATATCCACAACATAGTCTTGTTCTTTAACGCTGAAGGAAAATCTATTCGCATCTAAAAAGCTAAGATTTGAATAGAAATATGCAGTCAATTCAGCATAAGCCTCGGTTGAGTCGAGTAGAACATTTCAAGTTGAAGATAACTGAACTTTTCCCTCAAGTTCACTTTCACAAAGATCCGAAAATCAAAGTCCACACTCCTAGGTTTATTACCCCACGCTTCAGCAATTTCGAGTACGATCCTTTTGTTCCTTTGATCTGAACAAATCTCCCATTTTCCTTGAATTTCAGCCGCAATACCCATTTTCGGTTGAAATAGACTGAATGATTGTCATCATCATTCCCATCTACAGATTCGGCCCCGATCCACGAGGATCACTTGGGATATTCGCAAGGGTTTCCTCAGCCACCCCTTTACGAGCGATTCCCAAACTTTCCATTTTTCGCAGAAAGATATATTCGTTCCTATATCCTTTGTCTTTAAGAAATTCATCAACATAGTTCAAAGGAGTATGAATTCCTTTAAAGCACGATATAGCTTGTAAATAAAAGCGGGCTTTTGAACTCTTACGGTCTCGCTTCCTCGATGATTTCTTCCCGATGCTGATGAACAACACCTTGAGGACTAGATGGTGGAGAATGACGCTGCGAGAATGTTGTGGGCTCGGTTGCTGATCTGGAGTAACTTCATCTTCGCAAGATCGAAGTGCGTAGGCCCCTCACTCATTCTCTCGTGGTCCCCTGCTTGCGATTCTTGAGGACTTTCGTGAAGATGACATCTTTCTTAGTGTTTGGAAGATTCCTTGCTTGACTTTCCCAAAAAAGATGACAACTTTTTGAAGATTGAGCGAAGAAGACAAACGGGAATGGAGGATCGATGCTTTCTAGGGTTTTTGAGAGAAAAGTGAATAGAAAAGTGAAGAGAAATCGACGGCACAATCGGTTAAAAAGAAGAGTAAACGAACCGTCACAAAGGAAATAAAGATATGCCTTTTCAAAATAACTGTCTTTATCCACAAAAATAGCTATTTCAAAAATAACTTCCCTTTTGAAAATGAATCGATGCAATATTTACGTCAATTAAATATAGCAACAATTTAAACAAGTCTGATGATCGTACCTTTTCAAGATAAGATTGGAGAGAGAAAGACTTACAGTCTGAAGGTTGAGCCAAGACTGTAGATAAAGTCTTGTAAGCCTGAGTCTGAAAGTCTTTAGACTTTGATATCCTCATACCTCAAAATGTTGAGTCTGGTCCGTATAGACTCAAATTGATTTTTCTCCAAAGGCTTTGTGAGTATATCAGCCAATTGATTATTTGAGTCAACAAATTGAATTGAAACATCTCCATTTTGAACACGATCTCTAATAAAGTGATGTCGAATCTCTATATGCTTTGCTCTTGAGTGGAGAATTGGATTTTTGGTGAGGTTGATAGCGCTGGTGTTGTCGCAATTAATCTCCGTGCATGAGTCTTCAATTTCAAAATCTCTTAGCTATTGTTTTATCCACAGAATTTGCGAACAGCGGCTTCCAAGAGCTACATACTCGCTTCGTTGTTGAAAGAGACACGGTGCTTTGTTTCCTTGAAAACCAAGACACTTACGTTCTGCTTCCAAGCAACGGCAAGTTCCCGAAGTGCTCTTTCTATCAACTCGCAACCGCCGATCTGCGTCCGAATATCCCGGAAGATTAAAGTCTCCCTTCTTAGGATACCAAAGACCGATGCTTGATGATGAAGCGGCGTATTTAATGATGCGTTTCGCAGCACCGAGATGAGATTCTCTAGGATCTGATTGAAACCTAGCACGAGATGCAAACACTCAACAAAATATCAGGTCTAGAGCGGTAAGATAAAGAAGTGATCCAATAATGCTCCTGTACAGCTTTTGATCAACTTTCTTCCCTTCTTCATCTTTGTCTATCTTTAAAGAACTTGACATTGGTATGTCGGTCTTTTTGCACTTCTCCAGTCCAAACCTTTTGACAAGATCATTAACATATTTTTCTTGATAAATAAAAGTTCCTTCCTTCAATTGTTTTACTTGAAGACCAAGAAAAAATGTTAATTCTCTCATCATACTCATTTCAAACTCATCCTGCATAGACTTTGATTAGTGGATCCAAAAATAATATCATCCACATATATTTGAGCAAGTAAGAAACTTTTTTTTTCCTTCTTGATAAATAAAGTCGTATCTACTTTACCTTTGACAAAACCATTTTGTATTAGGAACTTACTTAACCTGTCGTACCAAGCCCGAGGTGCTTGCTTTAAACCATACAAAGCCTTTTTCAGTTCGAAGACTGAGTTTGGCTTCTTTGGGTCTTCAAACCCTGGTGGTTGTTCCACATAAACTTCCTCATGGATAAATCCATTTAGGAAGGCGCTTTTGACGTCCATTTGGAATAACCTGAAATTCTTATAACAATCAAACGCAAGTAATAGTCGAATAGCTTCTAACCTTGCCACTGGAGGGTAAGTCTCATCATAGTCTATTCCTTCTTCTTGCGTATATCCCTTGGCCACGAGTCTTGCTTTATTTCGTACGACTTTTCCTTTCTCGTTCATCTTGTTTCGAACACCCATTTAACTCCAATAACATTTTTACCTTTTGGTTTGGATGTCAATTCCCGGACATCATTAATGCTGAACTGTTCGAGCTCTTCTTGCATAGCTTCAATCCAGCTTTCATCAGATAAAGCTTCTTCTATGCTCTTTGGTTCAATTTTAGAAACGAGTGCCACATCACTAGACTCTTCTCGCCTTTTGGATCTGGTGCGAATTCCTTCATTAATTTCGCCAATTATAAGATCTTTGGGATGACCGGACTTATGCTTCCGCTTACTTGTTGATTTGTCTGGTTGATGATCTCTTTCTTTATTTGGATCTTCACTTACAACCCGATGCTGGTTTTCAGTCCGAGATGCTTCTTGAGTTGTAGACTTTGGAGGGTCTGGAGCGGTTCGACTCTTCTTGATGAGTCGACTTGATTCATCTTGCGTTGAGTCTTGAAATTTGACATTCATTGACTCCTCTACGGACTGGCTTTTCTTGTTATAGACTCTGAAGGCTTTGCTTGATGTAGAATATCCAAGGAATATACCTTCATCTGATCTTTCTTCAAACTTACCAACTTGATCTTTTGCATTTTTCAGTATAAAACATTTGCAACCAAATACATGAAAGTATGAAACAATAGGCTTCTTTTCTTTGAATAACTCATAAGGGGTTTTACGAAGAATAGATCTTAAGAAAACTCTATTGATGATATAGCAAGCTGTTGAAACAGCTTCAGCCCAAAAAAATCGAGAAGAAATTTTACTTTCAATTAAAAGAGTTCTAGCCATTTCTTGAAGAGATATGTTCTTTCTTTCCACAACTCCATTTTGATGAGGAGTATATGGAGAGGAGAACACATGCTTAAAGCCAGATTCATCACAGAATTTTGTAAAATCTTGATTTTCAAATTCACCTCCATGATCTGTTCTTATACTAGAGATAACACAGTTTTTTTCATTTTGAACCTTTTTAGCAAATTTTTCAAAATACGAAAAGGTTTCGGACTTACTTGCAAGGAAATATACCCATGTAAAACGGGAGTAATCATCAACAATTACTAGACAATACTTCTTACCCCCAATACTGCGAGTTCTGGTTGGTCCGAAGAGATCCATATGCAGCAACTGTAGTACATGATTAGTAGAGACATAATTTATTGGCTTAAAAGAATTTCTTACCTGCTTTCCCAGAATACATGGAGTGCATGAATCAGTATTTTGGTATGGCAATTTTGGTAGACCTCGAACAAGCTGCTTTGATGAGATTTTGGCTAATTGCTTCATGTTGACATGACCTAGCTTTTTGTGCCATAAGCTTGCTTCGTCTTGAATTGAGATAAGGCATTGCGATTCATTTGGTTTCACATCTAGAAGATAAATATTTCCATGTCTTCGACCCATGAAAGACTGAGTGGAGTCTTTACTGATTCCAGAACATGTTCCTTCTTGAAAGAAGATCTTGAAACCAGTATCACACAATTGACTAATGCTGAGAAGATTGTAATTGATTCCTTCCACTAAGGAAACATTACTTACTCTCAATTTTCACGGTTCCAAATCCCACAATACTTCCTTTGCTGTTTCCTCCAAATGAAACTTTTCCACCATTTACTTGAGCAAGCTTTATAAAACAATTTGAGTCTCCTGTCATGTGTCTTGAGCATCCGCCGTCAAGATACCACTTTACCCGTTTCTTGACGGAGACCCGCATTTAAAATAAAGTCTCAAGCTTTCTTTGGTACCCAAATTTTCTTGGGTCCTTTGGTGTTAGTAAGATAAATAGTATTAGCCCATACTTTCTTAACGGTTTCCATACCATAGGACACTCTTTTTCAAAATGATCCGGATTGTTGCACTTAGAACATCTGAGAGCATTTCTTCCTACGAGTTTTACAAAAACTTTCTTGAAGTGATTTTTGTAAACCTCACTCGAAAGCCTTTTCTTAATTCTTTCTTTTACTTTAGGAAAATCAATCAAGGGAATTGTTTCTTCTGTCATACCTAGACCAGACTTATTGAAGTAAGGTCTTTGTGCTGAAAGAATTTTCTCAAGTTTTTCAGACCCTATAGAAAATTTCTTTGATATATTTGATAAATCTGTTTTTAAAAAAGTATTTTCTTCATTTTCTTTAAGATTGGAAACAGACAAGTCTAGACTTTTAACTTTTTCTGCTAAAACATTTTCCTTTTGTTTTAGAGTTGAGTTTTCTTTTTAAGTTTGGAAATTCTTTTGAGAGAAGTCTTAAGACTAAAGCATAGTTCATAAATATATTTAGAAACTTTGACAGGAATTTTAAAATTACTTGCCTCAAATTCACTGTCGAGTCGATCTCGAGTCTCGATCCAGTCTCGAGTCCGATTGTGCCATCGACATAGATTGACATATTTATTATCACTTTCTTCACACTCGGTATCACTCCGGTTTCAGCTTTGAGAGCTTTTCAAAATTTTTCAGCTTTTCCTTTCTTCTTCTTCGTAAGAGGACGGTTAGGTCGATGTGTCCCTTTTTCTTGCATTCAAAGCGGACTACATCTTTATTTGATTCCTCATCATCAACGTAGACTTGGTCTGCTGTCTTTGAAAACTTTGTTTCTTTGAGTTGAACCTTCTTCCTTTTCTATTTAGTTTTCTGAATCTTCTTATCATGAGAGCAAGCTCCTCATCGTCCATATCATCTTCGAATCAGATCATCGTAATCATCATTTGATTTTAATGCAATGGATTTCTTACCTTTTGGATCTTCATCTTCATTGATCTTTTCCACTTCATAGGACTGAAGAGTTCCAATAAGCTCGTCAACGATAGTGGCATAATTCTTTGCGTCTCTTTATCGAAGTCTTTATGTGATTCCAATCCACGGAGAGTCCACGCAAAGGTAGCTTGTTTACCTTCATGGGATCGAAGTTGGTTGACCTTGATTTTCAAGACCATTCACAATATCTGTAAACGACTAAACATGTCGATATTGATTCTCCTGGTTTCATTCTCAAGGCTTCGTATTGACCAAGAAGAATGTTGATTCTTGTTTCCTTCACTCGATGTTCCTTCATAGGTGATATGCAATCTGTCCCAAACTTCTTTTGCTGTACCACAAGAAGATATTCTATTATATTCAGTTGGTGATAAAGCACAATATAAGGAGTAAATTGCTTTTGCATCGAGTGTTTGTCTCTTGGTTATTTCTTCCCGAGACATTCCGCTGGATTCTTCAGTTTCTTTTCCTCTTTCGTAGACCGATGCAAAGGTAGGAGTAATTCCTTTTCTACGACGTCCCATTCAAGAGGATCCTTTGATCGTAGGAAAGCTTTCATCTTGTTCTTCCAGATGTTGTAATCCTTTCCATCAAAGTAGGGTGGTCTGGTATTGCTTTGCCCTTCCATCAGCCCCGGTGCTAGCATACTAGCCATGGATCTTTTACTATGAAGTAAAACACTTCAAATAAAGTAAGTACACAGCTCGATACCAATTGATATTGCTAGTATAAACACCTAGAGGGGGTGAATAGGCGCACAAACAATTTGTCCCAAATACGGAAGCAATTCTTAACAAAATGAAATACGATCGAGGTAGAGAGAGAAATTTGAACACAGGATTTATAGTGGTTCGGCTTATTCCAAGCCTACGTCCACTCTTCCGCACCGACCCACCGGCTGGATTTCACTATGATCAAAAGAGAAGTTACAGCACAGCTTTGCCTTGATTCCACAGTGTAGATGTTCTACCACACCTCCTCAAGGTCTCTCACAAATATAGACTCTCTTTTGTATACAAGTATTCGCTCAAAGGATTTATCTAAACAAATAAGAGCTTCAGACTTTGGAATTCTTCTATCGCGCACACCTCAAACAACTAAGAACTTCTTCCTTATATACTCCTTTATGCCATCATATCCGTTGGCACTTACCAAAGGAATTCCTCTAATCTACCCGTTGGACGGAATCAATTAGGAAGATTGTTCGAGCTATTAAAGGAACGTGTTGATAGCCTATCAATTATGTTCGCCCATACAATCAGGATCTCGGTTTCCATAAGTAGAACCTTCCAATAATATTTAGACAATCATCGAATCTTCAGTCATTGAATCAAACTTGATCAATCAAAGGATTCTGATACGTCTTCTCCAGCTACGAGATCTTCTCCAGATGATAAGGTTAAATCCTGAACAAAACATCAAGTTCTGGATAACCTTTCTTCAACGGATTAGAGACTGTTAATGAGAATAGACTTTGAGTCTTGAGTCTGGTTGTCCGGAAGTCTTCAGACTTTAACTAACAGAGTCTGCAGACTTTCAGACTAGACTGATGGATACGTTTTGTCAACTTCAAAACACTTTCATTGAGATTTCTCCAACAATCCCTTGGAGGCAAAGATATGGATAGAGGAGATGGAGAAAGTACTTTGATGAATTGTACGGACGTTGAAAAGGTGTCATTAGTGGAGTACCAATTTCAAGGGAATGCTGGACATTGGTTATCACGAAAGGTACGTAAGTGACTTGGGTTGACTTAGTCGAGTCATTCTTCATAAAAATATTTCTCTGATTGTGCCTAAGACAAGAAGATAATGGAATTAATGCAATTAAATCAGAATAATCTAATTGTGGATTGTTACGAAGCAAAATTGGCAGAACTCTCCAAATTCACCCCCCAAGTTAGTTGAGAACAGGGATGACATAGCCAAAAGATTCCTAAATGGTCTAAGGGCTGATATTATAGAAAAGTTGGTACCTTTGTGCCTAAGGGACTATCGGGAGGTGTATAAGTGTGCTTAATTGGTGGAACAAGAGCTAACGACCTAGAGGATGGGGATAGTGTATCAAGCAAGACCAAATCACCAAATGAACCAGAATAGCTACCATCAAGATAAGAGACTTCATCAGATTGAGAGACAACCATTTGCACTAAATAAGAGAAACAAGGCAAGAGGTCTTGGAAAGAATAATAGAGCAATAGGACGGCTGTACTATCAGAACAATGACTGTCATAAGTATGGTCGATCGCATGGGAATGTACCATATCACGTGGTGAGGACTTGCTATGGTTGCAAACAACCAAGGCATTTAGTTAAGGAATGTCCTCAGAAGCAGACCCAACAACAATCGCTGCTCTAATCAATAAGCAGATCGGTGCATCAAGGAAATAGCTAGAAGCCATCAATTCAGGGGAGATTTCATGCGATTACAAAGGATGATGCTGAAACCTCTAAGATGGTCCTTACAGGTATTGTCCAATTGTTTGACCAAAATACTTACGCTTTATTCGATACGGGAGCCACACATTCATTTGTGTTCGTACAATTTGTGCAATTGAGTGGAATGAAACCTAGGTTGTTAGAAATGCCACTTAATATTTCCACGCCTCAGAGAGATGTGGTTTTATTTACTTTGGTGTGTAAGGATTGTCAGATAGTTGTAGGGGGACAAAGTCTGCCATCAGACTTGATGGCACTAACAATGTATGACTTTGATGTTATTCTAGGGATGGATTGGCTTCACAAGTACCAAGCCAATATGGATTGCTATAGGAAAATAATCCAATTTAACCCACCAAACCATCCTAGCTTCAAATTCTATAGAGATAAGACGACCCCTTCTATAGTGCTCATTACCACATTTGAGGCTCATAGACTTCTTGAGAATGGTTGTAAGAATTATCTAGCATATCTACGCACTTAAGCCAAAAGAGAAGTAAGGCTTGAGAAAATTCCTGTAGTTTGGGAATTTTCCGACATATTCCCTGAGGAATTGCTAGGACTACCCCTAAACAAGAGTTTGAATTCATTATTGAACTGGCTCTTGGTATGAAACCGATATCGAAAGCCTCATATCAAATGACATTAGTGGAACTAAAGGAATTAAAGGTGCAACTGTAGGAGTTAGGTAATAAGGGCTTCATTCGACCTAATGCTTCACCTTGAGGTGCATCGGTGCTATTCATAAGGAAGAAAGACGGATCATTACACTATGCATTGATTACAGGCAACCAAATCAAGTGACAATTAAGAATAAGTACTTGTTGCCAAGGATCGATGATCTATTCGATCAACTATAGGAAGTGTCGATGTTTTCTAAGATTGATTTGAGATCAAGAAACCATCAACTAAGGATTAGAAAAGAGGATGCACCTAAGATGACCTTTCAAACTTGGTATAGACATTACGAGTTCTTAGTTATGCACATTGGATTGACTAATGCACCAGTAGCCTTTATGGATTTAATGAATAGGGTGCTCAAATCGTTCTTGGACCAATTCGTGATAGCTTTTATGGACGACATCCCGATATACTCAAAAAGGACAAGAAGATCACAAGGAGCACTTGAGACTTGTGTTACAGACGGTTAGGAAACACAAACTATATGCCAAGTTCAGCAAGTGTGAATTTTGGTTAGATAGGGTAATATTCCCAGGTCACATAGTGACAAGTAAAGGAATATCGGTGGACCCAGTCAAAGTTGAGGCAGTGATAAATTGTCCTAGACCCTCGATAGTAACAAAAGTTCAGAGTTTCTTGGGTCTAACTGAGTACTATCAAAGGATTGTAGAAGGATTCTAATGAATTGTAGGACCATTGACTCAGCTAACCTATAAATACTCAAGGTTCAAATGGTCACAAGAGTGCGAACAGAGCTTTCAAGAACTTAAGAGGAAATTGACCATGGTGCCAATCCTGAAGATACCTTCAAGATTTGGAGGTTTTATAGTCTATAGTGATGTATCCCACAAAGGGCTGGATTGCGTATTAATGCAACACGGAAAAGTTGTTGTGTATGCATCAAGACAATTAAAACCATATGAAATGAATTGTCTCACCCACGGCCTAGAACTCATTGCAATTATCTTTTCTTTGAAGAGATGGAGACGTTATCTATATGGAGAAAAGTTCAAAATCTACATTGACCACAAGAGCTTAAAATATTTGTTCTCCTAGAAGTAATTGAACATGAGGCAAAGATGGTGGATTGAATTATTGAAGGACTATGATTGTGAGATCCTATATAATTTGGGAAAGCAAACAAGGTTGCTGATGCTCTCAATCAGAAATTGGCAATGACGATTGTAAGTATGATGGTCAAGGAATGAAACTTACTAGTTCTGAGTTCAAAGTCCAGATGGGTGACTCTACAAGTGTAATAGCCACACTTAGAGTTGAGCCTAAAGATATACAACAAATTGAGAACTCGTAGCAATTGGACCCTAAAATTTCGAAAATCCGAGATGAGGCCTTAAAAGGAAAGAGGCCGAATTTTCAAGATTTAGATGATGGAATTGTGAAGTTTCATGGACGCCTTTGCGTGTCAAACAATGAAGAAATAAAGAGAGATATCTCATTGGAAGCGCATCATAGTAGCTATAATATCCAACTAGGAAGTACAAAGATGTATAGAAATCTTTGCCAACACTATTAGTGGAATGGAATGAAGATGGACATCACTAGACATGTCTCAACATGTTTGACGTGCCAACAAGTGAAAGTCGAGCATCATAAGCCAGCGCAAATATTGAAACCTTTGGAGATATCGAAATGGAAATAGGAACATGTGATGATGGACTTTATACAAGGACTTCAAGTGAACACGATTTGATCTGGGTGATAGTAGATCGCTTGACTAAGTTGGCTCATTTTCTAGCAGTATGGGTAGACTACTCACTGGAGAAATATGCCATGTTGTACGTTAAATGAATAGTACGGCTACATGGAGTCCCTGTAACTATAACATCGGATCGAGACTTACGAACATTGAACTTTTGGTGGAGCCTCCGAGTTGCTTTAGGGACCAATCTCCAGTATAGTACGACTTTTTATCCACAAACGGATGGGCAGTCGGAAAGGACTATACAGACATTGGAGGATATGTTGCGAGCCTGGGTCATCGACTCGCAACTAGGATGAGAGGTTACACTAGTAGAATTCACATATAATAATAGCTTCCAACAAAGCATTTGCATGGCCTCGTTCGAAGCATTATACGGTAGGGGCTACAGAAGCTCCGTCTAGTAGGGTGAAGTAGGGGAACGAAAATTAACGGGTCAAGAATTGGTTCAAATAACGTTGGATGTAGTAAAGATAATTTGGAACCGGCTCCGAGTTTAACAAAGCCCATAGAAGAGTTATGTGGATAAGTGTTGTAGGCCATTGGAAATCAACAGAGGCGACCATGTATTTTTAAAAGTATCGCCTATGAAGAACATGTCAAGGTTCGGGAAGAAAGGAAAATTGAGTCCACGGTTCATAGGACCTTTTGAGATTATCGAAAGAATTGGAAGGTTGGCATATTGATTAGCTATACCATCAAAACTATCCAATATACACAATGTTTTCCACGTGTCTATGTTAAGGAAATATGAACCAAATCCTACACATGTATTAGACTTTGAAGTACTTGAGAAAGATGAGAAGGTGAAATACATGAAAGAGCCTATACAAATCCTAGATTGGGTGGAACAAGTCTTGAGGAACAAGACTATACCATTAGTTAAGGTCTTGTGGTGATATCATGATTTGGAAAAGGCAACATGGGAAACTGAGGACAGCATGAGAAGTTGATACCCTCAACTCTAGAGAGAATTAGGTAAGTCCTAAATTTCGAGAACGAAATTTTCTAGGAGGGAAGAGTTGTGACTCCTGAATTTCATCCACCTATTCAGCAACAATTACATAAAGATTAAGGTTGGCGATGATGGAGGTGGAAAAGATAGTCCGCAACAGGCTTTCAAGCTTTTGGAAGAAAGTTCGAAAAGACTTAATTGATCTAAAAAACTGACATATTTATCTATCTTTTGAGTAGAGGCAACCCTTCGGAAAAAAGGTTGCAAAATGAATAAGCACGTTCTCAAATGTTACGATGAAAAAGCATATGAAAAATTCGGAATTAAATAAATAAAAAATAAAAAATAACCACAACTCATTTATGAAAAGTCACACTTTTTCAATTGAACACTATGGTTAATTTTTATAATAATAAATCTGAAATTTTCAATATAGTGATTATTGATTAGTGCCAAATCTCATTCCATGTACGAACTCATATCTTTTGATGGGAATAAGGCACTTCTTAGTTTATTTTACAAATAAATCACCGATTGGCCGGAGTTATTTCTTGATGGATGGGAGAAAAGGGGCGAAAAAATGGGACAATCCAGTTGAATACAATTGGGTATGTGTCGATTAAACATCGACCAATTTCAAATGTCCTAATTTTTGACCCGGAATCACATTAACTGCAAATCCAACCTTGCCTGTTTGGCGCGAAGTCCCAGAAATCGCGGTGGATGTTTAAACGAAGAGCAATATAAAGCGAAAAAGAGAGTGAAAGAGATAGATGGCAGAGATTTCTTTAGTGAAAGATGATTCTTTCATATTTTCCTTTTCCTGTTAGGAAGATTCGTTTTCACTTTATTTAAAGTTTCCAAAGTGAAGAAATGATGAGATGGTTGAGGATTCTTTTCATTTTTTTTTCCCTTAATTATGAGGGTTCTTTCACTTCTTACAGTTCAGATACTTGTCTTCCGTGATAGAGAAATTCTTCTCCTCCAAAATGGGGGATTCTTCTTCAAATTATTCTTTTCTTGGCCAAGGGAAAATGAGATGGTCTTCACGACTTTTCTTGACGGACACCTTCGTTATATTTTCGGAGCTTCAACCCATCTCATTCAGACATCTATCACATTTCTTATCTTGCAGTCATCTGTGTCGTTCACTGTCTTCTTCAAGCCACTCTCTCTCTCTGTGGGTTTGCTGGGTTTGTCCTGCAGCTGTTCAATGTGTTCATCATATTGAACCTTTCCTCTTCAGTCATTTTGTTTCTAGGTTCCATCAGTACCGCCTGCCTCAGCATATATTAATTCTTAACTTTCAGGAAAATGGCAGACATTGTTCTGTCTGTAGCTTCCAAAGTGGCAGAGTACCTGGTGGCTCTCCGTCGTCACTCCAGCTATGTGATGTTCTCCGGCAGCTACACTGGCCAACTTAAGGAAGAACTTGAGAAGCTGGAAAACGCTAGGCAAAGGGTGGAGCTTTCCATCGATGAAGCTCAACAGGAAATAAAGTTGATCAAAGCCCACCCCGAGAAATGGGTGATAGACGTGAAAAACGTTGTTGAAATGGCGCAAAACGCGCTGGAACACGATGAAAGAGCCAAGAAGACTTTTTCTTCGGGTGGCTTCCCAACCTGAAGGAGCGTTATCGTCTCGGCAGGGAAGTGACAAGGACAGTTCGGGACATCCAGGCATCCATTCGTCAAGGTCAATTGGAGATGGTCTATTGCAGGCATGCTCCATCAAGGCATGTTGTCGGCGCTCTCGATGTGAATTCCTCAGCCGATCATTGGGGTGACACTGTCATCGAGTCACGAGCTTCCATCCTAGAAAAAATAATGAACGATCTGGATGATGAGAAGCTAAAAGTGATTGGGATATACGGGCAAGATGGTGTGGGGAAGACTAACCTTTTGGAGGAAGTCGAGAAGAAACTCAGGAGCGAGAAGAGATCGTTCGACGTGATCACCAAAGTGAAAGTATCGCAGACTCTGAAGAACATCCGAGACGGTATCGCTTATGCCTTCAGTCTAAATCTGAAGGACGAGCTAAGCGAAGAGGGAAGAAGAGACCGTCTGTTTGGAGAAATACAGAGTGATTCGAAGAAGAAGGTTCTCATAATATTGGAAGATCTGGGGGGGCCACTTGATTTGAAGAAGGTCGGAATTCCTTCGGGAGACGAGAGCAGGGGATGCAAGTTGCTGCTAACATCGAGATTTGAAGATGTGCTGGCAAAAGAGATGCATGCCGATCGAACAATTCATCTTGAAGATTTACACGATGATGAGGCTTTCAGGCTATTTGAAAAGATAGTCCGCGACAGGCTCAAAAACGAGAAATTGAAATCAACAGCGGCTAAGGTGGTCAAGAAACTTGCAGGTTTGCCTCTTTTGATTACCTCGGTTGCAAGCACTTTGAAATATAGCAATATGTTCGTATGGAGAAACGTGTTGAGAAAAATAGGTGAGCCAAATATAGATGCAATAACCAACCGAGAAAAAATATAGATGCAATAGTGAAGTTTTGTTACGACAATTTGAAGAGCGAGGATGCGAAGTCCTTGTTTATATTGTGCGGTCTTATCGGTGGGACCATTCAAGTCGATACTCTGCTGGTACTAGGCATGGGCTTGGGCTTGTTTGGGGGATCCTATATAAGGATAGAAGGTTCAAGGGAAAAATTGAAAACTTCACTTGATAGCCTCCGTTCTGTTTGTTTGTTGCTAGATAGTGGCGATGACAAGGAAAATGTGACCATACATGATCTTTACAGCGAGGCGGTTGTCTCAACTCCATTAAGAGGTGACAATTCCTTAGTGATGAACAACAATTATGACTCATGGTCGACAGAAAAGCTTGTGGAATGTTGGGCAATCTACCTAGTTAATGTTGTCGATGGTAGGCTTGCTGAAGTAACGTCATGTCGATTTACCGATTTGAAGATACTCATGGTGTCTCAATTAGAAGACTGGCTTGGGAGTCCTGCACACCGACATGATGAGAGAGATTGTTGTAGACTAGATTTCACATACATGAAAGATCTCCAAGTCCTATATCTTCGCTCCATGCATATCACTACTTTACCTTCCTCCATCGAAAACCTCAAAAGCCTCATGTCGTTATTCTTAGACAATTGCCTTGTGGAGGATGTGGCAATTCTTGGCAAGCTCAAAGCATTGCAATTTCTCAGCTTTGCGGGGTCTTCAATTTCTAGGCTGCCTAAAGAAATGGGGGAACTTAAGAAATTGAGACTATTGAATCTAAGCAACTGCAAAAAGCTTCAGATAATCGAGCCTAATGTCTTAAATGGCTTAGTCAACTTGGAAGAGTTATATATGAAGGGAAGCTTTGACAGATGGGTGAGCCCGGATGAAATCCCATCCAAATCTTGTAATGCTGGGCTTGTCGAGTTGAGGAGCTTGACAAAGCTAACCATTTTGGAAATATCAGTCCTTGATGCTACTGTAATCTTGAAGGATGATTCTATTAAAAAAAAAAATCTCGGAGTTTAATTCTGTTCAAAAAAAAAATATTGGAGGCTTGTAAAAAAGCACTGAAGGAGGAAGATTCTGCTAAAATAGAAGAAATCTTGAAGAAAAGATTAAATTGGAGGAGATTCTTTATAAAAAAAAAAAATGTTGTGATGGTTGAAATGAAAAATTGAAATGCTAGAAATCAAAGAAGGATGATAACATTAGGGTAATTTTACTGAAAAAAAAGAATGAATAATAATGTACAAAAAAAATGTGAGGTTATTTTGTACGCTTATTATGGAGCAAAGAAAAAAACAATTGGAGGAGGGTCTTGTTCAAATAAAAAAAATTGTTGGAGGATTATGACCAGCCATTTGGGAACCTAATCAGATTTTGGATCAACATAGGAAATCTTGACGGAAGGGAATTTGAAGGCTTGAGAACCATGAAGCTCAAATTGGAAGGGTGTGATGATATTTTTTCAATAGAATGGGTTCAAAAAACTTTGCAGAAGACTCAATACTTGCATGTGGATGGATTGAGAGAGTTCAAGAATGTTCAAGATATGTTCGCCTCGAGGATTTCGAGAACTGAAGCATCTTGACATTGACAATAACCCATCAATTAAGTGCATTATCAATTCATCCATCAGCCTTCATCACACCCCTTTCATGATTTTAGAATCTTTGTTCCTCAAAAATCTTATTCATCTGGAGAAGATATGCAATGCCACTATGGCACCAGAGTGCTTCAGCAAATTGAAAGCTGTGCATATCGAAAAGTGCCACCAATTGAAAAATCTATGGTCACAATCAGAGATGCAAAGACTTGTACATTTGGAAGAGATTCAAGTGCGTGAATGTGACTCAATGCAAGCCATTATGACAAATGATGTAGGAAAAGTCGAAGTTGCTGATTATATAGTTGAGTTGCCTAATGTACGTGGTCTGGATTTGCAAAAGTTAGGAAATATGAAGAGCTTTTCCAACAGAGGTGAGCGTGCTGCAATTCAGGTACCTTTTTTGTTTTCTTTTGTCATATTGCAAACATATAAGTTTCCTTAATTCTTAATATTGCAAAGGCTATCTAGATCATACTATTACCATTAACAGGGAATTTAGGATAAGATGATATTAGTATTCACCAAACATTAATGCATATTACGTTAGATTTGATTCTTAGTAACTGATGCGCTTTGATTGGAATCCAACCAAGTTTCGCTGAAATGCTGATGATGTGATGTCACACCAGCAATATGAAAGATACAAAATGAAAAGAAATGGAGAGAGAGATGGAGGACACCCAAACCCCGTCTATCATGCCATGACTTTACCATTATAGGGGAAACGGCACGATCATGCTCCTATCGGAAGGATGCTGCCAAAAACACAAACCGATAAAACCTTGTTATAAAAATATATATCCACTTATATATTGCATAAAACAACGAGCTGGTCATAGAATCAAAGTAAAAAAATCCACCAAATACACACACACATCTCTAAACTATAACTAAACCTAACCATATCATCTCAGATATATACAACTACCTAAACTCATAACCAAAATTCAACTACCAAAATTTTCCCATTGATACTTCTCCTATCCTACTTGCCTAAAAAAATAAAAAATAAAATAAAATTGGAATGAGTTGTCAGAACAACCACATTTTTTTGAGTAGAATAAAATTCTTCCAAGTAGATTGAACATTCACCATGCATGTTACAAAGCAATACAAGATTCAGTACATAATATTACATAAAAATTCAATATGAGTTATATCACTTCAACACAACTTTATACATATAAAAAATATTCATTCAATCAATAATATTAAAGCAAGCATCAATAATTCAGTCCGTTCACTAATCCAGTGCTTAATATCAAACAAATGTCATGGTTAACACCTCGAGACAAGGCTTATCAAGATTCCTCTTGGTTAGGTCTCCACTTATATCAGTTGGTGGTTTAGCCAAATTAGGATATCCTGAAATCAGTATGATACATACTTAACCCCTCAATGGATTCTAAATATAGCGACAATGAGCATAAAACTACTAACTTGTCCTCCATTAACTCACAAATTATATCCAAAAATCCATCTCATTAGTCAAGTTCACTAACCTGAACATATAATTAGTTAAAATGGATCCAGAATTTATAACTACTTTTGTCAGAGTAAGGTCACTATTGAAAATTTATTCTTCCACCACACCAAATAGATTGTTAGGATTAGGCCAAATTGTTAATTTTTTCATAGCTATAATTTGACGTATGATTCTCATCAGCAAAATTAGGTGTATAAGTAACTATCATCTTTGAACGTTTTCTTACTTGCCCCAATGCTCTTATGACTGTCCGTCAATAGGATTCTTCAAATTCTATATCCTTTGTCACGGCTACTCAATCTAGATGTTACCAAATATATATATAAACTAACTGGCAATTATTGTTCATGCGCAATAATCGGGTTTCGAAATTGTGTCATTAGAAAACACAATATTTAGTTAATTTATGCTATAAGGTTATACGCATTAAGTTTGTGTCAATTCACGTTAACTTAAGATATGCCATATCATAGGGTACAATCGTGTTAATTCTTTTAAGAAATTGTCAACCCTATCAGTCCCAATTTTTGTTATAAAATTCTACTAGTTCTCACACGCGTGCACGATTGCTTTTGGTTTCTTCGAAACTCAATGGATTGATTAATTTCGTGGTAACCTCAAGTAGCATTACTCGAATGATGAAAAAAAAAAAACATGTTATCTTCTTGGTATGATAGAAATGTTTGTTATGTCACAAGATAAACTATACACATCTCAAGCATGCTCTATTTTAATCAACACTCTTGGAGTCATTTTTATTATTATTTATAATCAAGATATAATTAAAGCCAGCAAAAACAGAGATAAAAATATTGGATAGTTTTATCGCAGCATAAACCCTCTTAAAATGTACAAAATCACAAAATAAACATAATCGCATTAAGAGAGAAAAGGAAAATAAAATAAAATGAGAGACTCCAATCACAAATGTACGCGTGTGGAAGGGCAACGTAAGAAAAATAAAGGAAAACGCATTGGGACAAAAAAGTTCATGTAAGTGTACTTGTTGATCAAACTCTATATCCGACCCATAGAATGGGCTTTGAAAAAGCAATTCCTAGAATAGAAATTCTGTCTCTGTCTCTGTCTATATATATATATATATATATATATATATATATAATCATTAAAATGAATGGGATTGTAATAGTAAAAGGGTGATAACTTAGTCCACAATTCATTTAGGTAGAGAGTTGGTAGGGGGTTCTTTTTTTTCCCTGGACATTATATGTAAGCATATATGTTTTGGTATTAGAGGTGATAGGTGATCTTTTAGACGAAATTTGTTTTCAAATGTCCTTCCTCTATGTTAAAGAATAATCTTGCTATTGTTCTTTACGTCAACTTCAGAATAAAAAGTTTGACTCCTCATTTGACCATTCAACAAGAATTCTTTAAATATAATATGTCCATGAATATCGTCCCACCGAAATTAGCTAGAGTTGGAAGTGACGATTTGCCAATTCAAATAAACTTGAAAATGATGATTATTATTTGACATTATCGACTCTCGAGTCTCATGTCATAAGTATCTATAACATCTTGTAATTGATCATTTACTTTAATTAAATACGGAAAATACATGTACGTAACATCTAATTAAAAACCAATATACATATATTCGTTAGAAATTGAGTTTTTTGCTCACGAGCTTGAATTTTGTAATGAAGTGCTTGATTGATAAAATATTTAAATATTAAACTACTTTCATTCAATAGCTTGAGTTTTTAAAACAAATGACAGCGGTTCAACAAATCCCCCATGTTATTAGGGCAGGAGATTTCATTTCCTTCCTCAATTAAATATGTCAAAACTTAGTACTAAGTACTAGGTTAAGCATGAGGGGAAAGTGATAAAATATTTATATATTAAATAACGTCTTTATCTAATAGTTAGTAGTACTCTTGTAAAATTTTATAAAGTATTAATTGGCTCACCCGCTGGCGAGGGTGAGGCCTTGCCAGATCCAGTGAGCTCGGCCCTCGCCAAGGCTAGGGCGGAGGCGGGAGGCGGTCGACCGGGCGGGGAGGGAATCGGGGAGGCAAAGCCGAGTTGAGGAGACGATCGGACGCTCGATCTGAGGGCCGGTCCAAGGGACGTCGAAGCTCGCTGCATCGCTCGGTTGCAAGCGGACGCCGCCGTTGACGCCGAGGTTCGGCTAACGGAATCTAAGAGCTTCGCGGCGGTTGGAATCAAGCCAAGCCGTTCGTTCTGGTGGGGCGAATTCGGCGGAGGGACTCGTCTTCTTCGTCACGGCGCGTGAGGGCGTCCGGTCGTCTCCTCAAGTCGGCTCCGCCTCCCCCGATTCCCTCTCCCCACCCGGTTGACCGTCTCCTCAAGTCGGCTCCGCCTCCCCCGAGGAGTACTATGGATATTTCTATACTCCTTTTATTTTTAAAATTTTTCTTTCTTTTCGTCTTGTTGTGCAACTTAATAAAATATTCTATAGCAAGCAATCCCATGACTCTCTTCTGCCGTTGTAGAGTGCTGCGCTTGCACCACGATTTAGTTATCACCGACAAAAATTTGCATGCACCACAATTTTGCAACTTATCTATCTTGAGCAACCATATGAAAAAAATAATGAAATCATGCTATAATCAATATCATCATCTCTAGTTCTCAGCGATTATTTAGGGTATACAGTGGACATTTTTTTAAGCCTTCAAGGTGTGATTTTATCTATTAGTGAATGCCTCGTATCTTCCATATTCTAGAAAAGTGAACTCAAAAGGTCATTTGACTCACTAGAAATGCTCACATAATTCTTTTAACATAAATTAATATAATAATCAGCCAAACCAATATGCCCTTTTTACTTGCTTGAAGACGCAGAAGTTATTGTGGAGCCATATTCTTTCTTTTTCTATTACAGGTTGTGTTTTCTAGCTTGGAGGCATTACATATCTCTGGCATTAGTTACATCAAGATGATATGGGACAATCATGTGGCATCATCCTTTCCAAGATGTTTTCAACATCTGAAGACTCTAGATGTGTCATATTGTGATGAGTTATCAATTATGTTCACACCAATAATAGTTGCAAATTTAGTGGAACTCACAAAATTGAGGATAAATAATTGTAACAAGTTGACAGAGGTCATTAGTAATGAGGGAGGTAAAGAGGGGCCTATAGGGGCTTTCAAACAATTAAAGTATATACAGCTTGAAGAGTTGAGAGAGTTGACATGTTTCAGCTCAGGTAGATATATGTTGATGTTCCCTCTCTTAGAAGATATCATTGTGACTAAATGTCCCAACATCAAGTTCTTCTCTGAAGCACCAATAAGGGCGCCAAAGCTAAAGAAAGTACAAGGATCGATAGGAACATTGGTTTGCAACGGAAATATAAAGAACACCATACAGAAAATGGTATGCATCAAATTTTGTGCAATTGGATAATTTTGATTACCAACAAACTAATTGCTTTTTACTAACCAAAAGTATATGATTAATGATGCATTTTTTGACAGGCTATGGATGAGAGAGTAGAGTTTATGCATCTCTATCAGGCAAAAGGGCATATCAATCTTATTTCCATCAAGCTACCTAGGCAACTAAAATCACTAGTGGTGGAAGGCTGTTCATTTTTCAACGCGATTCCATCCGGATTGATGGATGAATTAGACAAAATTAACATATTACAGGTGCAAGATTGTGAGCAGCTAGAAGAAGTATTTGGCCTTGAAAACCAGTGGCTAAGAAAAGCACCCTAGGGTTGCCTCAACTATGGGCTTTGAACTTGGTCAATTTACCAAAGTTGAGGCAACTATGGAAGGAAGATTTTCAAGGAATGCTTTGCTTCAGTTCTCTGAGTTATCTAACCCTTTATAAGTGCAACAACTTAAGACATGCTTTCGCTCCATCAATGGCTCGATGCATTCCCATGCTTAAATGGATGGAAATAAAGGAGTGTGATCAGATGGAAGGAGTGATCGCAGAGGAAAAAGGGGAGAGAAGTGCAGTGGAGAAGATTACATTTCCGATTCTTCGTTGGATTGAGTTGGAACGCTTACCCAATATGACTGCTTTTCTTTTTAGCATGAATCATGCGTTGGAGTGCCCTGTACTACAAGAGCTGACCATTGCCCACTGCCGCAAGATGATAACGTTCACTTGGCAATCATTGATGAAATTTGAACAAGGCATTTCTTCACCTTTCACTCCACAGGTCGGTCTTTTTTTTTACAGAGTTAATGCTTCCCTTTTATTTTATTCCGATGCTTTTGACAAATATACATACCTAGTAGAAAAATGACAAAATAATAAGTTTTTACTTAATTCTAACACCAAAAGTGTAATGCTCTAAAATCCACGGAGCTACTGTTGCGTAGTCTTATCTGAAGACCTGGATATTCTATCTCTCCGGTCTCCACACTTCTGCAATCGCTATTGGTGATTTAGCCTAAATACTGAGTTAGCACATCGCTGACTGAACAAGTAATCTGCTGCCTCTTCTAGGGATCAGAAATTCTAATAATTAGTAAGTGCTTTGTACGGATTTATGTACAGAACCTTTTAATATCTAGTAAGATTTAATTTTTTTTTATAATTCTTAATAAATGTAATTATTATTTGCACATTTCCATATCTTTTTAGAAGTGTTAATTTGTGTCAACTCAAAAAATCATATCATGCGTAGTACTTTAGAATTGATTGGCTAGTTTCTTAGCAATGCTATCACAATAACCATATAAAAACATTTACTTTTTACAATTGAACCGTAAGGTAGTAAAGATAGAAAAGCATCTAAAGGGGCAAAAACTTTCCGTATGGCCACTTCATATTTTCTTGCATAGAAGGAAACTTGCCGCATTCTATTGAACTTGGACAGCATATCAAAAGGAACACATCCAAAGACTGAGAAAAAGGGGAAAATAAATTTAACAGAACAAAGTACCAAGGATAAGAAATTGTAAAGTATTTTTATACAATCTGCAAACTCACTTCACATTAACTTTAGATTAATTTAGGATAGGTTACCGTTAAAGTACAAAATAAAAGAAGTATACAGATACACACAATCGTCTAATTTTTTGAGGAATAAACATCAATTTTCGAATTTATTTTGATTGAATTAAGTGAAGACAAGTATCTTTACCAAATTATGTAAATTTACATCACATTTTTAAAAAGGCAATTAGCACATACCAACCGATCAAGTCAGTCCTTTTTTCCTCTTCTTATGGCCTTTTCTGTCATGTATTTTATATAGGTTTCAATTACTCCTTTTTTTTTTTTTTTTTTTTTTGGTGACGGAGGAAAATGCTTGTGTTATTTTCTTATTCTAATGCTTTTGCCCTTTTTTTAAAAAAAAATTATTTATGACTAGGATGTTTAATCATAGTGAGTATCCACGCATTTGTTTCCTCTTTAATCATAAGAGTCAGCAATAATTATCCATTTACTTTTAGTATATTTTGTTTTTCATATGTGAATTGTCACATAATAATAAGTATCTATGTCACAAATAGTAAAAGCATCAACCAATACCTCCCTGCTTGTGTCACTAACAAGCTCTAGAATTGTCATGATTTGCGAGAGCTAGGAAAGTTTGGAAGTTCCTTCTTTGAGGTCATAACTTCTTGTAATCATATTCATTATGTCATTTTTTTTTCAATATGCTAGGTACTATTTCCTTGTCTTAAGTCAATGGTTCTCTCCCATATGGATAGCTCAAGCAAAATATGGGACCATAGTAGTCAACATTCACGGAAAGAGGAGGCTCTTGATAGACTTCGAGTGGAGTTTTGTGTCATCAAAGAAACTGGCCTCTCTAATGTTACATGATATGCCACAACTCAAGCCCTTCTGCCCAACTTGCCATTCTTGAAGGAATGGTGAGTGACTCAATAAACTAAGTTTGTTGTCCTTTGAGGCATTTATTAACAAGTGGGCCCATAGACAATAAAGAAGACCTTGTAGACCAAGAAGCATTCTCTTCATTTCAAAGTTTGTGATTACAATTACTCATTATTCGTTTTTACCATGTTATTTAACACACTAAATAATCTCATATCCACTGCATAGTAATGTCATATTGTGATATCATAAAAAACATTATATCTCTTGCCTATAAGTTTGTCGACAGCATATGATATTTCTAATATCTTTGAGTAGACTTTCCTTTGTGAACACCCACAAGATATTCCTACTTTCCTTTCTTATTTCTCAGGACCTCTCCTTTGCCCAATTTCCTTTTCTTTTGCCCAGTCGAAGAAGTGATCCAATATCTCTGTGTGATTCCTTGATTTTCTCTTTTTAAGATTGTCACACCTCGATCCTCGGTCACGTGCCCATCCTTCATCTTTGGTCGATTTTAAAAGCGATATCCCAAGATGTATCGCTGACCCTTTTCATTTTATCATGCACATGTGGTAGCAATTATAATCCCCAGACAATAAAGCAATATGATAGAAAAGTATGGCTATATTTTTCATATTGAAATTCACAACCAAACTTTTATACAACCATACCTCAAAGTATTTTACCATACTATTAACAAAGATCTAGTCTCACACTCAACCACCTATAAATAGTGTTCACAAAAGAGGATGGGATCTCAGTCCTCACCCGAGTCGTACTCGGGATCATCATTGGGGTTCTCCTCCAAGTACTCCTCTTCGCAGTCTTTCTCCTCAGGCTCTTCATCAAGGTCCTGAAATGTTGTCCTACAACCGGGATGAGATTACGTCTCAGTAAGTTCTACCTCCTAAGACTCGATTAGTAAACAAATATGCCATCCGAGCTGCCTATGCACGTATGAGTCAAAGGACTTACCTTGGTTTCAGATTCCACTTGCATATTAGCACAGTTCAATAGGCACCCAAGCAATCGCAGATCGATATCTCGATCAATCGACTTAGTCGATTACATGTCAATCGGACCATTCATTGGTCATTTCCATTCAATCAATCTATTAACAACATCATATCAAAGCAATGATCAATCGACCTAGTCGATTACATGTCAGTTGGACCATCTCTTGGTCATTCCCAACCATACTATAACTTCCAAATAGTATACCTAGTTACTAAACCACATGTGTTCTCTTGGGCACCATTTTCGCCAAATGACATACCAATCACCGATCCCACACATTTTTTAAGGCGCCATTTTCGCCAAGGTGATATAAACAATTTATGTGCATGCTCTCGGGCGTTGTTTTCACCGGGGTGATATACTTAATCACAAAGCCAATGGACACAATTTACTTGTATGCTTTCAGGCGTTGTTTTCGCCAGGGTGGTATATTTGATCACATAGCCTATAGAAACAATTTACTTGCATTCTTTCAAGCATTCCAATTACTTTCGGCCACACGGGCACGATACTCGACACACAGAAATACAGTTACAAAGGCATGATCTATGCCACATAGGCACGTTCTACACCACACAGGCACGCTCCTACATCACACATGCATGATCAATTATCGCCACACAAGCATGATATAGATTCAACAATTTACGTGCATTCTCTAAGGTGTCATATACACCAAAGCGATGTAATAATCGCCGAGCCACATCACACAGCATCTCTTTTCATCTTTTATCATACCCGATAAAATATCATGCGTGGGTACACGGTTGGCCTTAGCCAAAATATAATATTTTCATTTCCATAACTCCTATATTTTCTGTAGTCCACTCAAATATTTTTGGCATTATCAACCGATGCCTGGTTATTTTTCAATTAATAACCAAAGATTATTCACTTAAAAAATAAGTCCCAATTTCACAAATAATTCAATTCAACACAAAATAAAGCTTAAATAAACGGACTGCGCCACGACAATCAGTATAGAATTCCGGTCGTCAGCTATCCCTGCCTAATTTTCAGAAAATAAATAAATAAATAATTAATTAATTTCGAAAGTTAATAAATAAATACTAAAATTCCAATTTAGGCCCATAATGCCTAATTGAAGCCCAAGACGGGTCGGGAAAAATCCCGAGATGCATTCAATAAATAATATGGGCTATCCTCTAGTTAATCGCACTAGCCAAATGCCTAATATGCATCCTTAAGTCACTAATCTAACTTATCCAAACTAATCTATCCACCTAATTGCGCTTAACTAAATCTAATCAACCCTTAAACATCATTAGCAAACTAAGAAAGCATTAGTAAGTAAAAATCACTTGATTTGTGAAGACCAATCCACCACGACGGTGGCGTGACGGTGGTTGAAATCCAAATTTTCGACGACGTTGGCGGACACTCAAACCGGGCCCAAAGGCTTTGCAAGCCCACAGCAATTTGCTGGGCTTGGGCTGAACTTGCGGTTGGGCTTGGCTTCGCGGGCTTGGGTTGCTCGGTGGGCTGCACAAGAAAGCCCAAAGATGGGCTGCTGGGCTGAAGATGCTGGACTGAAATTCACTGGGCTGAAGCTTGCAAGTGGCTGAACTGAAGATCACGGGCTTGACTGGAAATGGGCTTCGGTGTGCCGCGCTTCTTCGAAGAAATTCGCTGGAATCACGGACGAGCTGAGCTGAAGAAAAGAAACGCAGCTGCTGGGCCGGGCTGTTCGATGGAGGCTGCTGATCGAGTGGAGCGCTACAATTGGGATGGCAGGTGGCGTCGCGGCAAGGAGTCAACAAGAGAGAGAGGGCTCGGTTGTGTTGACCGGTGCTGGCGTTGGGGGCTCCGCTGGGGCTTCTCGCGGACGGTTGGTGGACGATCAAGAGACGCGCGGCAGCAGCTGGAGCTGCCTCGGTCAACCTCGATGGAAGTGGCCGACTTTGTGCAGCTGAAAGAGGAACAAACCGAAGTGGAGCAGCTTCGGTGGACGCTGGCCAACGCACGAAGCAGAAAGAAGAACGGAGGGGGCAGCTGGCGGTCAACCTTGGCTTCGCTGGAGAGAAGAGAGTTGACTGGTGGAGAGTTCTTCTCGGACGTGTGGCGTGAGGAGGGTTCGGTGGCAGCAGAGTTCGAAGGGGAGGGGGAGAGGAAAAATGGAGTCAACGTTGGTGGGGTTTGACGATGGAGCAGCGTGAGTGGATGGGTGTGTGGGCGTTGAGGCAGCGTGAATGAAGAGAAACGGAGGGAGTTGCAGGCGTGAGGGAGAGAGAGAGATGGGGCTTCAGGGCAGCTACGGAGAAGCGCGAAAAAGGGAAATTTGAGGGCGCTCGATCGTTGGGCAGAGAAGAGGAAGCAGCAACGTGCGAAGGAAGCTGCGGCTAGGGAAAGAAAAGTCAAAGAAAAAAATATCTAAATCATCATTTCTTTGGCCTCAAAGTCTTCATGTATATCCCTTGGTGTCCCCAATTAAATCTTGCAAATTAATTCACAAAACTCCAATTTGATGACAAATGTTGCACCCCCCATATGCCTAGCTCCGAATTTACTAAATTTGGACTTCAATTTCTTCAATTTCTCAAATTCAGTCCAATTTCATCGAAGAAAAATCCCACACATCTCCACAAATTCCCATCATCCAGTAGCATGACTTAGAAGTCAAAATTCCCTTCAAATAAGCTAAACCAAATTTTCGCTAATTTTCTGCGACGTCTGATGTGATTTTCCGTAAAAATTCCGAACTCGATGGAATTTCTTTGAAAGACACGACGATGTTCTATAAATGAATCATGACATGAATGTTCGATTTCCGAAACCGAATTCAATTTCGTGGTTAAAATCGACCGAACGCGATTTTAGTCCAATCAAACTAATTAGGTAGCTTTTAGGATTTTACCGCGGTTATATCTCTTAACGGCTTCACCCAATAGATTGGTTAACTCATGAGTGATCAACTCAGAAAAAGAAAAGACCATAAGCACGTCGACGAGATGCCCATTTCATTTTATCGGGATGGGTCGAAAATTCATAATGTTACAAATATTGATAAAAATAGCAACATAATGCTGATGGATGAATCGGTGGGAGATAAGGATTTGATGGGCTCTTTTCCTTTTCTTATTTTTCTATCTTTCCATAACCTCTCTCATTCGGCCTAGGTTTCTGATTCATTACCAAACCGTGTTCTCACCGGACATTCATCCAATATTTTCTGCCTATGATACCTTTTGTTTTGCAAAAGATTCATCAAACACAAAGCGCATATCCTCATCCAAAAGCTTTGCAGTGAAAATGTCCAGAGAATCATGCGCCCATAACTGTAAACTCTTTCCTCTATTTAATGATTGTCAAGTGATCACTTTTATGGGCGAAGGACACTGGAGTGCTTAAAACTTGGTAGAAAGGGACACTTAAGTCCATAACTTACGAAAGATACACTTAAGTGTCAAAATTAGAGCAAAATGGATCACTTGAGTGCCAATCCAGCCAAATTGCATACGTGACATTTTTTCGACAAAGCGAGTGATGCCGTTTTGCACTCTAAAGTGGCCAAATCATGCAAAAACAGTGTCCTTTTTGGGTTGACATGGTAAAAAAAAAAAAATTAAATTTTGTTAAAATATTAAAAAATAATGATTTTAAAGTTAAAAAATTAAAAGGGGGGGTCGTCACCACCGCCACCTTCTTGCCGTCGTTGGGAAGTGCCGATGACGGAGGGGGGTCGGCGGGGTCGTCGGGCCCCGGCTAGGGGCTGGCGAACCCCGGCCGACCGATGGCAAGGGCTTGCGAGCCCTTGCCTAGATTTGTGGCAAGTGGCGAAGGGTCGCGACCCTCACCCGATCTGGCGAGGGCCGCCGTCCCTCATTGGATTTGGGCGAGGGCACCGCAAGCCCTTGCCGGGCCGGCCGGCGACCTCGGTCGACCCTCCCCCCCCTGTCGCCGGCCCTTCCCGACAACGGCGGGGAGGCGGCGGCGGCGGCCGAGGGCTGCCCTCAACCACCACCCCCTTTTTAAATTTTAAAATCATTATTTTTTTATAATTTAATTAAATTATTTTTAATATTTAACTAAATTTAATTAATTTTTATATTATTTTTTACCATATCTGCCCAGAACAACGCCATTTTTGCATTATTTGGCCATGTCAGTGTGCAAAATGGCGTCATTTTGCACTCGCTTCGTCGGAAAAATGCCATGTTAGCGTTTTGGCCAGACTTTGGCCGGAGTGGCACTTAAGTGATCCGTTTTTTTCCGAATGTGACACTTAAGTGTACATTTCGTAAGTTATGGCACTTAAGTGTCCCTTTGTGCCATTATGGCACTTGAAAGGTTCTTTTGCCACTTTTATGTGCTTGGACGAATTTTGTACTCCCGAGAATAGTCCAAAATAACTTAATTCATCTCAAAACCCCCTAATTTTCAACCCATTTAGTACAAGTCTAATTAAAATGTAATTTATATGGGCTTTATTATAAAGTGCTCATAATATGAAAATGTAAATTAATAATATTTTTATTTAGGAGTCAAGGTAAATTCTTAATTTTTTATGCAATAAATGACTAAACGAGCTTTCAAAATTAAGGTGTCAATAGCCATAAAGAATGTGAAGAAGCGTCGGGATTGATAATCACCTTTTCCAAGTTAACTCCTCTTTAGATTTTACATTTAGGTGAGATGCATGCTGAATTCCCATTCTTGCAAGTCTTTAGTAGAGTATGTTGCGTGTGGGATAAGTACACTATCAGTGCCAAAACTTGTGTACGGCGCTCACTTTGGTGCCAAAAGTTTCCGTTGGATCACTTAAGTGTCAAATCGGAGGAAAAACGATCACTTTGGTGCCACCGGCAAAAAATTCCAGCCAAAATGATTACGTGGCTTTAAAAAAAAAAAAATCGATAGGGCCTTTAAATGACGTCGTTTTCGGTCCTCCTTAAGAAAACGATGTCGTTTTGCCGTCCTACATGGATGGCTTCACGGAAACGACGCCGTTTAGCTCACATGGGGATTGAAATTAGGGTTTTCGCCGCTCGGCCACCGTCGTTCACCCGCCATCGCTCGGCCACCGTCGCTTGGCCACCATCACTGCTCGGCCACCGTCAATCAGCCACCATTGTAGTTGCTCGGCTAGGTGAGCTAGGAGAGATTGAGATTGTTGCTTGAGCAATAAGTTGCAGGAAAAATCGAAGGCGAGGGCAGAGGAGGAGGAGGAAGAAGATGGGTCGAAAGTGCCACTGGTGCGCTGCTACTGCTGGTGCGTTGCTGGTGTCGCTGCTGGTGCGCTGCCGGTGCTGCTAGTGGTGCTGTGCTAGTGCCGTTGCTAGTGTGGGTCTTTGAGGAAGAAGAAGACACGAAGACGAGCCTTCACTCTTTCTCAATTTGGGGATTAGGGTTTCAAAGTTGGGGGAAAGAAGCCAAACGGCGTCGTTTTGGTTTTGGATACCGACTCAACTCTCCAACGAGCCACGTCGACTTCAAAAATTAATAAAAAAAAAGGCCACGTCGGATTTCCGGCCAATTTCGTTGGCCATGGCACTTAAATGATTGTTTTTCAAATTTTTTTGCACTTAAGTGATTCAACGGAAACTTTTGACACAAAAGTGAGCGCCGTACACAACTTTTGGCATTGATAGTGTACTTATCCCGTTGTGTGTTGACTTCTGATTTTTAGTCAATACATCTATAAGGTAAAATAATGAGATTAGGGTTTTTGATCGCAATGGAACCATCTTCTTGAACGAAAGGTGTCATTTTTCATTTCTTTTTTTGTTGACTCATCATTCGTGGGTAATTTCGTAGCCATTTTCATCAAAAACTCAAAAAGTCAAAAGTTGACTTCTGAGCAAGTCAAAATTTGATTTTTTGTATAGAAAGTTTCCAAATAGACCAATTTCATTTTGCCCAACAAAGATTTTGAAAAGAAAATCGAAATTTTGACCATAAATCAACCTTTTAGTGATTAAATATCAAAGGGCTGACGTCAACCCTTTGACCAAAAAGATTTGAAAAATACAAAAATCTAAAAATCACTTTATTTTAGCTTCAATTTGACTTGGCTGCAAAATTTCGCAAAATCCGATTAAGAATCTATTTTTCCGAATTTTTCGTATTTCGGTTCGAAATTGATCAAAAATAAAATCTTTTTTTGGTCATATTTCAGCTTTGCTTCTTTTATAACATTTGATGTTGAGGTCATTTTAAGTTTACTCGTGTGATCAATTTTTTTATTTGGCATATCATGGTAAAAATTTCCATTGTTAGCCCTAATTACAGGTCCCAATCAAATCTTCATGATTAGTGTTATTGTGCCCCTAATTAACTTGTTTTCTTAATGTCAATCCAAATCATGGGTTAATTTTAGCAAATTCACATGGGAATGTCTCAAGTTAGCAAATTTGGCACATCCAAAGGTTGCGAAATAGGGTAACTATGCTATGATTGAGCCAATTCAACTTGACCTATTCTAGATGAGGTTTAATTTGATGAATTGGAATTCAATTTGGACATTGAACTTCAATTTCATTTTGACGTCTAGTTCGCATCGTCATATCATTGTCAATTTAAATGCGTTAGGCCACATTGAGTGCAATTAATTGAACCAATTGATATTTTGTTATATTAATTACATTAAATTTCAATCAATCAGGTAAATGAGCATAGGAATTGCGGAAATTGCGCTAATTGTTTGGAAATTCCGAATTCGCATGCCCATTAAATCTGTTCATGATTTTTGATATTTGTGAGATTGTTAAACCAAATTAATCCATTGAGATGTTGTTAAAAGGGTTTGATTGGTTTGATTTGGAAGAATTTGGACTGTTTCTTTTCAATTTAGTCCATTTCCCTTAGATAGGAATCCTTTACAGTTAGGTCCTCATAAAATTTCAGCCAAAGCCAGTCGAATCGGTCAAAACCAATTCAGACTAGTTTGACCACCTTCTAGTGGAAAAATGGTCAGTTCGACCATTTTCCGGTGGAGTCTCGGTGGCCGGCGACCATCCTCAGCTAGCCCAACCCATGGCCGATCTTCTTATGCCTTTAGTTAGCTAAAATTACAAAAATTGCCCTTTCAAGGCAAAATGATGCCTTTAGCCGTATTGTTTTTTTGATTAAAAGAGATATGATCTTGGCCGTTCATTTGAGGATTCATTTAGACCATTAAATGTGCCATGTCATTAACCCATGTGATTAAAAGATCAACCCATAACAAACTTGCTTAACCCCTAAGTCTCTTTGATCTTATCTTGAAAGATCAAATCCTAATTATTGATCAAATCAATGGCTAGGATCTCATCTTGAGGGGACAATATAAGGATTTTCCATCCAAATTTCAAAAGAAGGGCTTATTTTCAAATCTACACTCTCTCTCAGCCGCTCATCGTCACATCGCCCGACCGACCGACCGACCGCTGGCCTTCCTCTGGTAATCCACTAGCGTGACAACCTCCCTCATGGTGTTCCATCGCCGGTGGTAAGCCCCACCCTCACTGAGCCCCATTGGAGATCTTTGTCTGGCGATTTCTTCCTCTCGAGTTTAATTCCATGCTCAACGCCGGTTAGGAAGACCGGCAGTTCCGATCACTGATCCGGCGATCTTTCACCTCCAGAATCTTGCGTCAGCATCCTCATTGAGTCTCGAGCTGTTCTTCGTTGGAGTGTGGCCGGATAATCACCAGATCTCTTCTTGTTCTTTGGTTTTTGTATTTTGATTACTACAAGTTTGATCGAAACCATTTCTCATTCTAGTTCTTTTTAACTCAATTTAAATTTTGTTGAGTTATAATTTGAGCCATTTCACATAGTTCGTGGTGATTGGAGTAGCTCATTTGAGCTCAAGTTCGAAGATAAACAAGGTAAATGCTCTTAAAATTGAATCAGATAAGGCAAGATCGCCATAGGCAATCGGGGCTCGGATTCTAACCCTAGGGGATTATCTCATTTTTAGATTGACAATCTAGATGATGTATGATGAATTTTGATGATGTTGTGACGATTGATGATGAGTTAATAGCTTGATGATGCACAGTTGTTTGTTCTGTAAAATCATAATCCAGTTCTGACTAACCTGATAGATGTCTTAAAACGAGCCGGTAAATGATGTTATTTAGCATTGATGCCTCATATCATTTAAAATAGATCTCACAAGCTTCCCAACGATATATTATGTTCCTGATTTGGTCGTCATTTGCCCTGCTAAATGAGTGTCACAAAACTGGTGTTTGATTTTGGAAATTCGGATAGCTGTTCGACTGATCCACTTCTTATCTTCGAATGAGCTTATAGATAACTTCGATTATTTTTTATGCCTTGTAATGATTTGTAAAGGACTTCATGAGGTTTCCATAGACACTTTGTTTGTTTGATTCGGTGTCATTTGCTATGCCTGATGATTTTTGCAAAATCGAAGTCAGATCAGGAAATGGTGTGTGCTCTGCTTCAGCACTTTATTCTAATTGATGATTGCTATTTGTCAATTTTTAGAATTTTGTGTGAGCATAGTCTTAAGTCGCTTGGAACACATGGATCTGTAACATATAAAAATTTTGTGATGGTTGAAGTTCATTTAGATAGGTGAAGTATCAATAAATCATTCATGCACTAATCTGTAAAGTCATGTTTGAGGCCGACCTGCACTTGTTCTACATTTTTTCTTCTTTTGTAAAATCATAAGATCAGAATCAAGAGTAGATTTCTCCATGAAAGGTGTGCATTACATACAGGTCTACAACATGTGAAAGTCCAAAAAAATTTGATATTTTTTGGTTAGGTCGATTGTCCTTAAACCGCCCATGTCCTGTTTTGTAAAGTTTATGTTATTAATTAGGGTGTCTCGGTTCTTTGATCCTGATTAAATCATACATTTGGAATATTAAGTTGGAGCCTTCATGAGAATTGTAGATACTTGCATGTTCTGTATGCCATAAAATTTTCATGAAAAATTCATATCATTAGATAGGCATGAGAATTTTTGCATTGTGCAATGTCCTGTCTGCAAGTTTGTTATTGCTAAATGATTGATGTCTGTTAACTGATTTTCATAAATTCATGTGTTGACAATTAGAGATCAAGGTCTTCTTGAATTTCGCTCATCATGATGTAATCTTTGATGTGTACAATTTCTGGGTCAAATGAGATTCATTAGGTTGGTAAAACATGCCTTGAACTAAATGTGTACACTTCTGTAATGCTGATTTTGCTGAATGACCATCGTGTGTTTAGTGATTTTTACAAAATTGTGCTTATTGAATTAGATGTGATGGTCTTCATGAAAAATGTTTGAGACATAGTGAAATTTGTTGCCAAAAAAGTTTTGAAAAATTAGAACAATGTTGACTATTTTTCATGCATGTCCCAAAGTTGCAGGGCTTGCTGAAAGTTTTGTTTTCCAGATACGACCTTTGGGCATTGTTCAATTTTTATAAATCCATATGATGCAAATCTCTAAATGTCTTCTTCATGAAGTTTATAAAACACATTTCAAGCTTTGATTTGGCATTAGTTTCATTAAGTTCGAAACTCCTTTGGGTGTTCAAAAGGGCTTGATTAGAGTGCCGTTAATTCCGCATCCAAGTTCTCATTGAATATCTGTAAGGCGTTTCACAATTTTAATAAAATTGCTGACCTTTTCTGAAAATCCTCAAAACCCAAAAGTTGTAGAAGACGATCTAATCTTTCTTTTGATATCAATTTTGTTGGAATCAAGTCATATTTGATCGTTCAAAGGGACCCGATTAGTGTGCCAACATTATCCGTACCCGGATTCTAGAATTTATTTCCTATGAACATCAAACTTGCCTCAAAGTTCTAACAAAATTGATATCCTTGTTTTTCATCACTTGAAACTTGATCAAAACTTGTTTCCTTAATTGCAAATCTTTGAAAGCTCAATATTTTGAGTTACTTTCTTTATGTTTCATTTCATTGATCATGATGTGTGTATACTTGAATGATTGCAATTGTCTTGAAGAATAAGTGCCCACTTTGGTTCACTTTCTTTGGATGATTGATTGAGAACTAAGGTCTTATGACCTAAGTGCATGAACTTTATATTCTTTTCGCATGTGTTTTCTAGTTGAATGGTTTAGGATTGATGCATATACGTGGGGTTAACCAAAGGGACGCACTTAAACCAAAATCATAGAAGTCATTCAATCGTGTCCATTATTAGGGATGGTCAAGTATCGATGGCTAAAATCAATCAATTAGTGGACATAGGATGGCTCGAAATGCATGAATATCAAAGACCGATCCTAATGCCGTGTCTTGTGTCATGAACTTCTTTGAAATGTTTGAACTTGTTCGAGTGTTTGTGATTGTATTTTTTATTGCTATTTCAGTATTAAGGCAACCCTCGAATGAGGTGACATAAAGAATTTGAAGACAGTGGAATAGCTAATGTCCAACCTAGACTTGATCATTTGTACCATTTATTCCCCAACATATGTCTCACATTTCCAATTTTTATTGTATAAATACCCAACAAGGTATAGGTTTTCTCACACTTAGAAAAATTGTCTATATCTTTTCTTGGGTGATTACTTTCCCACACCGCAATTTCAATTATTTGATTGCTTTACTTTTCATTTTCGATAGTTAATTTAGAATGGGACAAATGAACCATCCATGCATGACCACTTCTATTTTTTCTTAAACTTCAAAGATTGCTTAACTACTTTAGGTAACAACCATACTCATAGCTACTGGAAGGGCGTTAATAGAAATTTTCAGCATAACCCAAGTCCCTGAACCACAAAATCTCCGGTTCCATGGACATCAAGAGTGGTCTCTCAACCCTTAATTCGGTTTCTAGCTTGCCCCCAACAAAGAGACTAGTGGCGACTCCTAGATCCATATATTAGGTTATCTAAACAACTTTAAAATAAATCTTATAGTCATGTGGGTATGAGTTTGAGAAGACCCACGTACTTGATTGATGGATCCCTTGGACGAACATTAAAGATGATGCCTTCAAGCCTTCTTTGTGTGATGCATATTGAGGATTGTCACTTGAACAAGTACCTCTAAATCTATTCCTAGGGATCAAAAGGCCCGAAGGGGTAGGTCGCGACACTATGGAATAGAACCAAGGCTTTGGTGACTGGGAAAGATTGGAAAGCTCCCAAAGTGAGTGGGATTAAATGCTAAGTTTTTGTCACCAAAAATGAAACTAAGTTTTATTAAGTGTTGTCACAATTTTTTTTTCAATGAGATTATTTTTTCTTTAAGTTTTTTTTTTTTGTGTACATTAAGAATGTAAAGTTACCAGTGGTAGGAGAAAGAGAGTGAAGTTTCCAAATTTTACGGTTTTGTGAGGTCCAAAATCGGAAAATTTTCCGTAATTATGGAATTTTAAAGTCGCTCATAATTTTCCAATCTTAGTTTGTAAAATAATAGGAAAATTTTCAAATAAAGTCATGAAGTGGAGCCATTTTATAAAAAAAAAAAGAGAAAGGTTTAGGGTGAATCACGTCTCAACTAAGGGTTCAAAATCGCCCAAGTTAGTCGACTAGCCAAATTTTCGCCAAAAACATTTTCCGGTGACTAGAGTAGGGGCAATTCTGTCCAAAATTTGCCAAAGGATAAAAATGGTAAAATCCAAAGATGAACTGTATATGGTTTGCATAAAGAAACAAAGTGGATGAACAAGACAACGTCTTCATCCTCTGCAATGGTGCATGGAGATGTTTAATGTAGGGACGAGAGATTTTTTAACTTCTTTTGTTATTCAATATCTTCCAATATTATCCTAGATAATCTGTTTTTAGTGTAGAAATTGAATGTCTCGGCTCCATGTGGAATGTATAATTCTTGAACTAGAAATTTTATTATGTCCACGATCCTTAGGAAAACAGCTTCCCTTGCGGCACTAAAATATTTATTTGTGCATGACTATTTGATTATATCAGTGTAATTATATTTGACAAACGGTTAAAACTGTTTTTGTTTTGGGTGATTGACCAAATTAATAGAATAGTGAGCGACTTTTGAATGTAAACCAAGGTAGAGCTTTTTCGTGAACTTAAACCCTATGAAACTGAAGAGTGCTTAAGCTGTGAAAATTTTTATGGTAAGATTTTTGTTTATTTTTTTTTTGTGAGATTGAGAGATTGTTTCTCTAGCAACTATGAGGGCTAAACAATCTATGACTTGTTAAGTATAATGACTAATGTGATGGTGGAATCTCGGTTATCTGTAAAACAACTATACAAATTTGGGACTAAGAATATATATATATATATATATATATATATATATATATATATATATATATATGTATATGTGTGTGTGTGTGTTGACACCTCAATTTTACTTAGGTTAATTTTATTTTGTTAAGTTTTTATTTCGGATAAATAAGATAATTAATAAAATAAAATAAAAAAACAACAACAAAAGCCCAGCCCTTTTTTCTTTTCCCTTTCTCTTCCCCCTCCGCGTGGTCCATATGGCCCATTTTCCTTCACCCTTGGCCCGGCCCATTTTCTCTCTTCTTCTTCCTCAGTCGCTTGCATCTCACGCGCGGTGGCCGGTGACGCGCGCGAAGGACGGCCTACGGCCGAGGAGTGTAGGGCGACGTCGGCCGGAGGGGATAAGATCGCAAGTGCCATTAATGCTGAGCGAGCTTTGCTGGAAAGCTCGATGGGACACCGGTTCAGCCGAGCGGAACCGGTGGGCAAGCCGGAGGCCGGCGACCGAGCCCCTCCATCGACCGGAGTTCCTTCGCCTATAAATAGGTGGCCGCAAGCATCATCGGAGGGTGTGGCGAGCTCGGAGATCCTTCACTGAGAGACATCGGGAAGGGTTGAAGGGCAAGCGCAGGAGAGAGATCGAGTCGCGAGCTCAACCCACCTTCCACCGAGAGACTTCGGGGAAGATAGGTGGCGAGCGACTTCGAGGAGGTCAGATCCGGCCGGTGGAGGCTCGGATCTGGCCTAAGTGAGGAGAAATCAAGGCCGAGGAAGGTCCGGTCGAGATCTACGCAGCAGATCTGGTTTTTTTTTGTTGCTGTTGTTGCCGCCGAACGCCGTTCAAGTCCCGACGCCGTTGCCTCGAAGGGTTTGTTGTCGTGTTTCCCCCTCCCCCTCCCCGCGAGCCATTGCCGTGATTGATCCGCCAAAGCCGCGCCGGATCGGGAAGTTGAGTTGCCGCCGCCGTCGCCACCGTTCGCCGTTCAAGCCGCTGCCCGTCACGGACGGTGCAATGATAACCGTCACCGCCGTCGATCGCGTTATCGCCGTCGCATTCCCCCTCTCGGACCATGTCGCCACCAACCACACCAGCGCAACCGTGTTGTTGCTCGTCCTCGCCGTCCCCGTAGGCGGTTTGTCACCGTCGCCACCGCCGTCGCCGCCGTAATGCCTCGGTTTTCCTCCCTCGGCGCCGCGGATTTGCAAACCCTAGGGTTTGCGATTTTCCGAGTCGCCGAATCGGAGCCGTGGTCGGTGAGTCGGTAGGGTTTCCGTGATTTTGGGCGGCGAAAATCCGGTTCGGCGACCGGGTAATTGGGTCGGCCCGGTTCTTTTCAAAAGCGGGCTTTTGGGCCACAACGTCGTTTTTAAAAAAAAAAAAAAAAAGATGAAAAATCCGAGTTGGGCCCGCAAAGCGGGCCCGTCCGCATTTGGGTCACCGACTCGAGCCGGACCCAAACCGCGGATCCGACCACAGGTCGGTTTTATTTTTTTATTTTAATATAAAATAATAAATATTTTATTTTCAAAAAAAAATCAAAAAGTATTTATTTACAAAAAATATTAAAAAATGTTTTAATTTCCAGAAAATCGAAAAATATTTAAAAAATGTCGAAAATGTTTTATTTTCTAAAAAAAATCGAGAAAAATCAAAAATAATTTATTTTGCAAAATATTTTGAAAAATATTAAAAAATATTTTATTTTCCAAAAATAAAATAAAAATAAAAAATATTCCATATTTTCCAAAAAAGCCAAAAATCCAAAAAAAGCCAAAAAGACTTGTATTTTTCTAAAAAAAAATACCAAAAATCCCTTTTATGTCCAAAAATGAGAAAAAAGACTCAAAAAATGTTTTTTGTCCAAAAAAATGCATGGAAAATCCCTCAAAAATCCAAAAAGCCTTAGGGTTTAAACAAGATTAGGTACCGAAAGGGCATTAGTGATTAACTAGTGTAATCAAGTCCCCGATCATAATTTCTCTGGTTGTAGGAGTGAGTATTTCTCCTTATACTTCACTTGGGTTTTTAATCAACCCACCCCAAATCGATTAGTGGCGACTCCAATTTAAAATTGATTTACAGGTTAAAAACTCATACTATTAAAGTCGTGAATTAGTGGACTTGGGAGAGTCCAGGCTTAATAAATTCAGCCGAGCCATTAGCCTCCTTAGGCGCCCGTACCCGATTGCGGGCGCCGAGAAAAAAGAGGTCGCGACAATATGGTTGTGCACGATAACGTAATGCTTTCAGGCTTTTTTGGAAATTCCTTACTAGTTTATGTACAAGTGGGAGCTTTACAAAAAATTTACTATGCGTATAAGTAAATCAATGTACTTGAATAAAAGATAATTCTCTCTTCTTTTCCAGTTTTGAGTTTTGTCTATTTTCTCTACAATTGATTGTACCCTATATAAGTTGTCGATTTTAAGTTGTGGGTGCTGAATATTTTCATCCATTAGGAATAATCGTCAATTAAGAAAAGAGATATGTAAAAGAAAGGTGACTCCGTTTCCAGAAAAGAAACGAAAAAAGTGCAAAAGCAATCTAATATATAAAAAACGTACATATACACTTTATCGGTCTCATCAATGAGGTGTAATTACTAATTAGTCATTTTGTATAGAACCATTAAAGTGAGGTTCTCAGAAATAAATAAGTATTATGATTAGTAAACTTAATAAAGAGAAAATGGAAAGGCATCTTCCATGAACCTTCAGTTTTTTTTCAATGGATTTATTTATGCAGCTCAAAAACTATGCATATTCACAAGATCAATAGATCGGTATCTCCTAGATATCAATGGAACGGTTGGAATTCTCTGGCACATGATGATCCTCATCAGGTGCAGCAATTCCTCTATTCCACTTACACTATATAATAACAGGAGACACGCAAGTCTATTCTTCTGGGCGTGGTCCTAAGTGAACATGAAAGTGTGGTGATTCAATCAGGTTTTGAGCAAGCTACCCTTGGGGTTAAAAGATAGGTTCCACTTTGTTTTCTAGAAAGAAAACTAACCCAATATAAAAGTGAATATTCTTAATTTTTCCTTATAAAAGAACTCTTCATTTCCCAGATGCTAACTCTTAATTTTGCCTCACTTATCTCAATCTACATTCGAAGTTGATTTCGCTGCTAATGTTTTAAACGCGTGGACTAGCCTTGTTCGTTTTTCTTTGACTCCTGGGAAGGTTTGGAGATTATTTCTACACTAGAAATTATTACTTATTTAAATACCAAGCTTAATATCACAAATATGTGTTTGTTCATGTAAAAAAAGAATTTAGATATTGGGACTGAAAAACTAGGTTCATTAAAGTTTAGATTCAAATGATGAGGCATGATTAATTTAAATCTAACATAAGAAGTTCTGGATCACGGGCTTGGAAGAAATTTTAGTTGATGGTCGAGCCATAATCAACTTTTAAAGTAATTATTTAATGTCTTTCTATTTAGGCAGATTGGAAAAATAATTCAATTAAGTGCCAAACAGACTATGCTCTGTTCAACAACGGAGAAAGAAAAAGTTCAGCGAAGGGGACGACGGAGAGAGTGAAACGAACCTGGATGACGGGAAGGGAAGGGAGGCCGAGATCGTCGCGCACGTTCTTGATGAGCGCCTCCATCTTCCCCGGTACGCCTCGGCGTCGTGCTGCGTGGAGGCGTCGCTCTCGCCTTGGTACCACAGCAGCGCCTTGATCTCGCCGCCGCCGTCTCTCGCGCTCTCCCTCGCCCTCCTCACCATGCTCTCGTACAGCTCCTCCCCGCGCGCCCACTCCCGGATCGCCGTCCCCCCCACCGCGCACGGCACCAGGCCCACCGCCATCCCCGCCCCCGTGACCCCGCCGCGCTCCCTCACCGCGTTCGCGAAGGCCATCCCGGGGCCCACGCCGCAGGCCTTCCGGGTGTCGATGTCGCGGTGGAGGGGCTCCCGGGCCTCCTCCCACCGGAGGTCGGCGCCGAGGCGGAGGATGGAAGGATCAGAGCGGCACTCCGGGGGGACGACCCCGTCCCAGCCGTGGTGGCGGGTGACGCCACCGCGACCGGCCATGTTGCTCTGGCCGGACCGCCGCCGCCGGGGGTTGCGCCGAAGCGGAGGTGGTGGCGCTCATGGAGGGAATTTGTTGGAGAATTGAAGGAGTCGATCGACCATCGAAGGAGGAGGAAGGGGAAGCTTTTTATTTTTATTTTTATTTATTTTTACCAACAATTTTTTTTTTTTGATTTTTTTTTTTTTTTACCCAGAAAAAGGAAGGAAGCTTCTTTATTTTGGAGGAATGCCTGTAACATTCTGGTACGTGTGGGGCCGTGCGCGTGCGCTGATCTGACCGTCCGTGTGTCTGAGCATTTCTTCCTTTAGGCGAAGCTTCAAGTGAAAGCTAGGTTACACATTTAGAAAGGGCATGCATGGAAACGTTTCTCGTTTCTGTTTCTGAACAATTTTTTTGGTTTTTTGGTTCCTGTGAACAAACAAAGAACAGAAACGCGTTTGGTTGCGTTTCTATTCTTTTTTTGTTTTTTTGTTCCCGGAACAAAATTGGAGCAAAAAAAAGAAACACGAAAAAGTTACTTCTTATTCCATAAACAATTTTGAAAAAACACTTCTTCTTCTCTCTCTTCTCTTTTCTTCTTCTTTTCTTTTTCTTTTCTTATTCTTTTTTTTTGGCCGGTCGCCGGCCCCTGGCGAGGCTCGGCCTCGCCTTGGCTGGGCGAGCTCGGGATCGCCGGGGGCTAGCGAGCCTCGCTATGGCTGGGCGAGGCTGCCGGCCCCGTCGGCCGGTCGTCGGAGGCCGGTGACCGGCCGAAAGAAGAAAAAATAAAAATGAAAGGAAAAATAAAATAAAAATATTAAAAAATTAAAAGAAACAAAAAAAGAATAAAAATTTACCAAACGTGTTTCTATTCATTTTTTATTCCCGGAACAAACGTTATCAAACGCGTTTTTGTTCAAAAATTGTTCCTGAATAGAAACACTTTTTTTTTCTCGTTCCCCGAAACAAAAAAAGAATGTGTTTCCATGCGCACCCAAAATGGGAAAAAGCAATTGCTATTCTACTTAAAAAAGAATTTTTGTGGCTCATTTTCTTCTTATTTAATTCAGTTAGAATCGGCCAAACTTTTCGAAACATGTGGAGTTCATATGTTGTATAATATAACTTTCGAGAATTTAAAGTGACTTTCCCATGTCGAAATTTGAGAAAATTACAAATAAAGATGGGAGTAAGATTATCTTATCGAAACAAAGTTTAGAGTGCATTTAAATTTCAATGAGGTCCTGAAATAACCAGTCAATTTTAAATATTTAGGTCTGTTGCAGAAAAAACTTAGTTTGTGCCTCTAGCCTATGAATGCCACCTATTCTTTGTCTATGCCCTACTGTCCAAATTTTTTCCCCAAGTTAATGGAGGGAGTACCGGAGAAACTCTACGAATGCCGCCTATTCTATGTCTACGCCCCACTGTCCAATTTTTTTTTTTTTTTTCCCTAAGGTAATTGAAAAAGTATCGAAGAAACTATCTCTTTCGCAAAAGCGTGAGCAAAATCATGAGACAGGGCTTCGGTTAAGAGTTAGGCGAGGGTCTGTGAGCAAGTCGAAAGTTGAAGATTGATAGCGCGGGGACGAGGCTTTGACATATTGGGGTTTTGGTTTGCGGCTTTTCTTCGGTGACAAAGCCCAAAGTTCGAAACCCCTGGGCATTGCACATTAATTTGGGGGGAAACTCGAAGAGATGAGGCTTTGTAACTATTTTATGCGCAGGCAACCGAAAGGAAAATGTTTTCTGGGAAATATTTACTAAGAATACGGTTAGTTTTTCCTTTGTTTAGTATGAATAATTGAAAACGCTAAGATCTAACGACTGTTCGTACACTATTATGATTCATTAAAAAGTTAAGATTTTTTGCTGATGCTCATGCTTTGTTTTCATGTGCATTGGATCCTGGTTTGTTGTCAATGCATATCATAGAGGGATTTAGCAATTGCTTTTGATGCTTGATTGTGTGCTGCTTCCAGCAAAGATGATCGTGGAGTTCTGGAACGGCAGGGTGATTATTCATGTTGATGGCTCAAAAGGAGAAGTTGAAGCAAAACATTCGATCAATGGAGGGGAGAGAGAAATGAATGTTGGGCATGTTTCGCGAAAAACTTAATGATAAAGAAAAATATTTTTAGGAATATGATTAGTTTTCCTTTATTAGGTGACGTATAATTGAATTTTTTTTTAATGTTTGGATCTCATCAGAAAATGATATCAATTTCATGACTTTATCTCTTAAAAAAACTAATTTTTAAATATTTTTATTTTTAAAAATTTTGAAGTTTTAATTATTTTTATTTTTAAATTACATTATTTTTTTCTTTTATTCTTTATTTTTATTTTTACTTTTTTTTTCCTTCTTCTTCTCCATCGCTCCTCTGCTTCCTCACGCGCCATCCTGGTCTACGCCTCTAGTGGTTCATCCCCGATCGGCTTGCAAGGAGCAAGCTTGTGGGCTGTCCCTATGGTCGACAATGGGCCGAGAATAAGCAAAAAGAAAAAGAAAGAAAATAAGAAATAAAAAAAAAATCAGATTTTTCAAACATAAAAAATTGAAATTCCAATTTTTACAATTTTTTTTTTTTTAAAAGAACAATTGTTTCGTTAACCAAGCTTTAGTAGATTCGGAAAACATTTTCTGGTTCTTTTAAAGAAAAAAATCATTTTCCTAAAATTAAATTTTGGTAGGAAAATATTTTCCATTAATTAGGAAAATAGTTTTTCGTTGACTCATTTTCCTAAGTGATTCAACCGTCGTTAAAATGAGGAAAATGTTTTCCATGAAACAAATAAACCCTTGAATCAAGTTGGAGATGTGAAAGAGAGAAGCTAAGGTGAACATTTGGAGCTGATAACATTGGTTTTATATCCCATTGTTTTCTCACGTTATCAAAGATGTCGGAGCCAACTTCAATACTTAGAGTATACTTGTCTGAGTAAAAGAATTTTCGGACAATTAGTTTTTCTAGACCTTTGCCTGTTTGATTTGCTGAAAATGATCAGTCAACGAAAAATTATTTACGGTAAAAAAAAAAAAATATACATACTTGAAATTAGAAAATGAATTCTTTAACCTGAAAATGGGGAAAATATTTTCTTGAAAAACGATTTCTTGGAAATCCTTTTTGTAATAGAAAGATTGTTAATAAGAGAGGTATTCAATGGAGGATGAAGAACGCACAGCAGAATTCTAATAACATATTGGAAAGTCTTGCTTCGAACCGAACTCTTCTTTCTTTTTCTTTTTCTTTTTTTCCAATTTTATATAATTTTCATGCAATTTCTTAACAGATTTCCCAATTGGAATTGAAAATTTTTAGAAAAATCTCCCTTTGATGGTCAATGTTTTTCCTTATTTCGAGCCATTAGGGTCCATCGCGAAGAAAAAGAGATAATAATTTTGTTGAAATGGAGGGAACCCGCCTATAGTTTTTTTGATGCAATTGTCCAACCATTTTCTATCAGCAAAAACTGCAATTTTCTGCACTCGATTTAATAGAACAGGAAGTAACTATCCGCCCCATATATAAGCATGGATCAGGCTTCATCGACGTCTTTTACTTAAAAAAGTTTGAAATTTTTTAACAATTGTCTATTCGATAAATCATCTAGTTCTTATTTGCCATTATTACATATACTTGAAAAAAGTGTCAGAAAAATCTTAAACCTATTGTATTGTGCCAATTTACTTCTAAACATTTGAACCTACAGTTAATTCAGTTATTTCGGCTCATTTTGGCTAGATATTGCTAATGCACGATCGGCACTGACATGGACATTTTAGAAAAATATTTTAATAATGTTCAATATTTTATTTTTTAATTCTTTTTTTCCCTCCTTTTTTCTGATGGCCGGCATGGCCATGGCCAATGAGGGTGGCTCTTGCAGCCTCACTCGGGCCTAAGCAATGCCCGATGAGGCCCTTTTGGCCTAGGCAAGGGTTAGATTTGGCGAGGTCGACCCTCACCAAGGCGATGAAAAGCGCCGGCCTTGCCATATAGCTTGGTTAGCATTAACGTTAGCAATATTTAGTCAAAATTAGCTAGAAGTACTCAATTGGTTCGAGGTAAAAAAGCTTAGGACTAAATTGGCGTAATAAAAAATTTAGGACTAAAGTAGAATCAATATAATAGATTTAGGACTTTTCTAAAACTTGTCCCCATTTACTTTGTTATGTATTTTAAACAATATATCTCAACAGATGAAAGGTCAAATAGCTTCGACTAGCAATCAAGATCTACAAATTTATAATATATTTTAATATTTTGGGAAAGGCTTTTTTGAGAGACTATAGAAGCACTTGTGTATAATAAGGAAACTCTTCATTGTATTGTGACCTGACCTCGGCGCCTCAGCCTCTTTTTAGGGAATCCGGGCAAAAGGTGAGTTTACAGATATTTGTTCAAGTGACGGTCCTTGAGGCACATCACATGAAGAAGATTTGAAGACATTATCTTTAATGTTAGTCCTTAAGGTCCATCAATTGAGAACGTGAGTTCTCCCAAGCTCATATCTCCCATAACAGCAATTTATTTTAAAGTTTTTTATGCACCCTAATCATTTAAACTAGAGTCGCCATCGGCCTTGTTTTTAGAGATCTGTTAGATTACTCAATTAAGGGTGGAGAGTGTTTTTTTAATATTTCTATTAGTGCTTTTTTGGTAGCTAATGGTTTGATCGTTATTTGAGGTGATCATGCATTTGTTTTTACATTTTCATGCAAATTATTTGAATGCATTGAAGGGTGACCGCACGTGGATGGTTCGCTCGAACAATTCTAGGATATAAAAACATGATATGAAATAAATTAAACGAGTAATGAAAGTGCATTGCGAGAAAGTAAACACTCGAGGGGTTTAAGGAAGAAACTATCCTTAAGGTCCTTGAGGCACATCACATGAAGAAGATTTGAAGACATTATCTTTAATGTTAGTCCTTAAGGTCCATCAATTGAGAACGTGAGTTCTCCCAAGCTCATATCTCCCATAACAGCAATTTATTTTAAATTTTTTTATGCACCCTAATCATTTAAACTAGGAGTCGCCATCGGCCTTGTTTTTAGAGATCTGTTAGATTACTCAATTAAGGGTGGAGAGTGTTTTGCTAATATTTCTATTAGTGCTTTTTTGGTAGCTAATGGTTTGATCGTTATTTGAGGTGATCATGCATTTGTTTTTACATTTTCATGCAAATTATTTGAATGCATTGAAGGGTGACCGCATGTGGATGGTTCGCTCGAACAATTCTAGGATATAAAAACATGATATGAAATAAATTAAACGAGTAATGAAAGTGCATTGCGAGAAAGTAAACACTCGAGGGGTTTAAGGAAGAAACTATCCTGAGTGCATGAAAAATTAAATCCACAACTTGTTGGGCATTATTACAAAATTTGAATTGAAAACCCGAGGCATGCTTGGGATCAAATGGGTATAACAAAAGGGACAGGACTGGACATCGGTCTGTGGCTGCCTCCTCCTCTGGATGTCTTGATGAAGTGGCGTCCGTTCACCCAAACTAAGGTACTACTCAAATAATGCATACACCAACCCTCATGTTCCAGGCAATCACAATCAACGAACAAACAAGGACATTCAATTGGCAAAAACAGCCTCGAGGTCGGCCTTTGATTTGTGCACGCATTGACCCATATTAAACCCTCTAAGATTGATTGAGTTGTGATAATTGGTAATTGCCCATCCTTTGTGTCCACAAGCGGTAGACAATACCAATTGATCCCTAAATTAGGGTCTAAAAGTTTTCCCATGGTTTCCCACGCACATGTATTAGCACTACACATTCATCTACCAATCACATACATAAGAGATTAAGCATGAATTCAGACCAAATGATCTTTTTTTCTCAAACCATCAAGCAAAGTAAGTCCAAAATAGGATCACTTGTTAACTAATTTGGAAATTCGGATCATTTAGTTTTATAAGCATATGACCAACAGTTCCAAACAGTGCAAATCAAGTGTCATTTGAAAGCTAAAGATGTGTAGAACAAATGTCCAGAAGACCATTAAACCCATTTTTGAACCATTTGATCCGAAATGGATGATATCCAGAAGGGTTCAGGACCCGACCCGGTTTGCTGAACTTTGAAAAATTCAGGAAAAATTAAGAAATGGCTTTGGAATGGCAAAAAATTTTGTGCAGCTAGAACAAGATGTGAAGAACAAACTCTCAGTTTTGAGTTTTTCGAAATTCATTACCAGTTGATACAGAAAAATAAATTTAGGGATGGATGTTGAAATCAAATCAGTTTCAGGGACATCTCGAACCCTATGCAGGTTGTTTGCAACCAAGGTCCTCAAACATTACAATTAAGTCAATTAATACCGCGAATTAGATAAAAACGAGATAAATTTGGAGGATTGCTTACGCTTATGTGAGTGGCGGAACGAATACAGGTTGCGTGCCAAACCACACGCTTGAATCCACTCTATGGATCGAACTCGACCTAGCCTACTTGGAAAGGGCAGGATCACGAAATTTGTGATCAGTCTCTCACATTACAGTATGCACCTATGAAATCGATGCCGTTGAGCTTTGCATGACCAAGCAAAGTCCTCGGATGAAAGAGAACATAACTGCGGTGCTTATATATTTATATATCATACATTAGAGTCATATCATAAACATATAAATGTACGTGGATTCTTGTAAATTTATAATAAATTAGTAGGTGTTTGGTATTCAAAGACATGATACTATTAACAAACATGTTGTATTCAGATTAGGTATTAATTTAACATGAGTAATTTACTACACGAGATAATTACAACATAAAAATATCAATTGTTGGCCCAACGGTTGTTAGATGAGACAGTAAACACCGATGAAATAGCTCAAAGAAATTTCCAAAAAAACAAAAATGGAGATTGGATATATAGTTAAAATCTTAACAAAGATAAATTTCAACATAGTAGGATTTTGGTGCATGAGAGAGAGCGTAAAAACATAAGAGGTTATACTATTGTGATCTATCCTCGAGGGGCTGCCTTTATGAGAATAGGTTTTGAGGTATTTGTTTATGAGATGAGTCCAATGGTACATACAAATGACGATGTTGGATGGACCATTATTTGCTAACGCCGCAAATGACTCATCAATCACAAAGATAGACTCTCTCAAGTTCATATCGCCTATGACATTATATTTTCTATTTTTAGCTAGAATTAACCCTATGAAAATTCTAATGGGAAGTTGTCACTAGCCAATTAAAGTTAGTTAGAAATCAATTGAGACGCTAATTAAGATGTAGGAGTGTCGTCTCAATTTCTACATAACCAAAGATTGTAGACTTGGGACTTGATTACACTAGTTATACAACTACTGCTCTTTTGATACCTAAACTTGATTATGTTGTCAATTGACGCGTTTTTCATGTAGTCTTTTCATCAATTTTAGGACTAATCCACTAAGTGTTCATGCAATTTTTTTTTTATTAAAATCCCAACCATGGTAAAAGAGAAAACAACCAATGAGTTGAAATTGTGCAATCAAGTATAATCAAATTGAAGTGCACAAGCAATGAATTAAGCATCGTCTCTAAAAAGAAAGCAGTGCAATTAATTTGGGTTTCCAAAATTTTTCTAAGGATTTTGAAATTTTATTCAAGACTTGAAAAATGTCCATTCAAAAAGAAAATTCTAAAATTGATTCAAAGCTCTAAAATCTAATGGAGTCAATTAAGGTCATTTTTTCCGAACATTTTTCCAATTTTCAAATATTTGGGATTTTTTTTTATATTTAATTATTAATATTTTTAATCATTTTTTATTTTTGATTTTTTAATTCTGAAAATAGACTTTTGACTAGGGATGTGCAAAATACCCGGGAACCGCCCGGACCGCCCGGAACCGGACCGGAACCGCCCGGAACCGGTGGTTCTTGAGGGAACCGGTCCGGTTCCCGGTTCCAATTTTTGGGAACCGGTGGGAACCGGTCCGGTTCCTGGTTCCATTGGCAGATCCGCCCACCCGGACTGGACCGGTTCCCTTTTAATATTAAAAAAAAAATACTAAAATTGAATACAAAACAATTGTTTTGTGGCAATTGTTTTTGCTGTAGGATGAATACAAAGCTAAATATTGGGGAATTCTTATGTTTTTTCGTTGTTTAGTTTATTTATTAATATAATGATGAAGGTGATGTATTCAATAAAGTCTTGTTTAGTTGCACTTCCTTTGTTTTCCTATGTTTGGATGGTGCCTCATTTCACCTCATTTGATTTGTTTGTGCAACTTGCGATATTTTGCCGAACCTAATGAGGGATATGTCCAGTTCATAGCTTTAAGAGAGACCCATTTTTCCTAAACACTTACTACTCTCTCTACCTCTATATCAACTTACGTACATACATTCCTTCATTGGTTGCATTTATAGTTGCAACAAATGAATTTTTGTTCCAAGTACTTAAATTTGGTTTTTCTTTTTTTGGCTTGCTTTGATGTCACGTAGTCGTTTTATGTTGAAAATTAAAATTGTTTCGCATCAAGATCGGTTCCATGGATCCACTTAGGAACCGGACCGGACCGGCGGTTCGGTTCCCCTGTGGATCCATGCAACAAACGGGTGGATCCCGGTTCTAATTTTTCGGAACCGGTCCTTAGCGGGCGGTTCCGCTCTAGGTCGGAACCGCCCGCCCGACCATGCACACCCCTACTTCTGACCTTGTCAGGAAACCCGGTCCGAACCCACGGGTCTGACCCGGCCCTAGGGCCTGGTCCAGATATCAAATTCAGCCCATGAGTATCCAACCCAATTTATATACTCGGCCCATAAATTTCTAAACCCACAGTGCCCAGTTCAAGCCATCTAAGAGGCTTAGCCTTTGTAGCAGGTTGAGCCCAACTCCCCAAGCTCTGGTCCCTCATCGATCTAGCCCAATTCCAGCTCACCATTAGGTCTAGCTCGACCTCCAGCCCGGCCACCTAATCCGAACTTTTTGCTCTTTTCTGAATTTTTTTTTAAAGAATTTTCATTATTATTTTATTTCTTCTTCCTCACGCCATCACCAGATCAACCTACGTTGGTTGTCCACTCCAACCGCCACTAGACCACTATATTGGCCGCCACAGGTATATTACTAGCGACAACTGAGACAAAGTCATCGTAGAGCAGCCGTCGTTTTCCGGCCAAAACAACATCAAAAACTTTTCGTACGATACAATTAATACATCTACGTAGCAAGTGGAAGAAAATTGGGAGCCAAATGAAGCAGACTCAAACTGCAAGCATCGCCAGTAAGTAGGGAGGTCTACAGCTCTGTTGGTACTTGAAATTAATCTTGCTGTCACGTGCTTATCACGAGACGAAATGTGACAAAAGACAGACTGGAATCACGTGCATGTGATGCGAATAGTATTTGTTACATGCTTGACTATTAACAAGAAAAAGGATAATTACCCAATGATTGATGAAGAGGTGAGGGAATGCCACATGTCCAATTATTGAAATAGGATGACAGAAAGTTGGTGGCTGCTTGAATGAGTTTTGGCAGCAAACTTATCAATAGAAACATTTAAAATATTGCTCAAGATACCAAAATAACAAGCATCCAAGATACACATTATTGAGGAGCAGTTGCCATTTGAAGACTCAATTATGGAACGGCCATTGATAACCGTATAACTTCCAGAGTACAATTGAGACGATTATCAAGAAGGTGGGTGAAGTTATTTGCGAGGAAAAATGGGATATGGACAAAGTCAAAAGCGGTTATCAAGTGTGCAAATGATAATCATTATGTTGTAGAAATTTATTTCTATTCCATAAATAATTTTTTTTATTTTTATTCTCCATAAGAGTTTCTGAATAAAAATATGCATTTGATAACGATAAAAAATTTATGTTCTTCAAATAAAAATTCGTTTGATAATGACACAAAATTTTTCTCTCTTGGGCAATGGCAGGCGGTAGTGGGCAGGGGCGGGTGGTGACCGACTAATAGCAAAGGCAAGTGATGCAAAGAGTTTTAATTTTTCATTTCTATTCCAGAATTAGCATTTATATTCCAAACCTATTTCTGAAAAAAAAAAAAAAAATTTGTTCCAAAAATAGAAAAAAGAAATTACCTTACAAAATAGATTTATGTTCTACACCTATTTTGAAGAATAGAAGAATAGAAGAATAGTTCTAGTCAAAAATAAAATAGTTATCATGCACACTCTAAAAGATATACAACTACTCAGAATTTACCATGTTTTTTTATAAATACCATTAGTTAGTCAACGAGGAACCCCGGATAAACTAATCAAAATGTTATCTCTTTATCTTTTCTTTTCATGTATTGCACTTTAATTTCCAAGCTTTCATATTCCTGTCATCGATTAGGTTACGGTGTGTATCTATATCCTAGTACATTGTCATCGATTAGATTCCAATGTCGTATCATCTATCTTGTTGCACTATTGTTGATTAAATTCCTACGTCGTATCTCATTATCTTGGAGCAGTGTCATTAATTATTTTTTGGCATTGTATTCATGTATCCTCAACTTGTGTCATTGATCGAATTCCAACATAGTGGCATAGTTCAAGTTTGATTGTGTAATATGTCAGCCTTGTTATTAATTAAATTCCAACTTAGTAGTATTGTATAGTGTTGTTTGGATCCAAGAAGTTAATATGATATCGCATTATATATCCTCTGTCCGGAGTTGATGTAGAACTCTTGTCCCCTTTAATAAAAAAACAAAAAAATGACCTTTAGTAAAAGATATTTCATTGTGGGAGCAATTTCGGCAAAACAGGCTCAAAGGTTCATCCATGACTAACGCCGGAAATCGCTGAATATGCCACAAGATCAAAGGAAATTGCAGAGTTAGGCACAGTTCAACAATAATAAGGGCACAATATGAACTCATTCTAAATGTGAGCATGGCTTTTTAACGGATTGCACTGTCGAATTCAACTATCACTTAAGCTTTTCTATCAAACAAGTGATACGCAACACAAAACGTGAACCCTAAATCTGGTTTCAACACGATATTCGGCCTAGACGTAGTACATAAGACTCTAACTCAGCATTTTTCGTTGTAAACAAGCCTCTATTTATTAAGATTTGTGCAAGATTTCATTGAGACTAAGTTTGTCACTCCAAGCTTTGACAAAGCAAAGTGAAACGGGGCCGAGAACAGGGAAGTTCACCTGCTTCGCAACTATGAAGGTGCAATCAGCGCCGGGGAGGAGGAATCGACCGCGATGACAGAGACGACGATGTCGAGAATTGTTGACTATTTGATGGTGATGGCAACAAAAATGAATCACGGAGCAAGACGATGACCAGGCGATTGGAAAATGATGATCGTCTCCGGCCGACTTGATGGTCTCAGGTAAGATCTCATTAGAATTGAGAGAGAGGGGCTGGACAGAGCGGCGGTTGAGAGAAAAATAAAGATAAGGGCACAGGCCCAGGAAAGAAGGGAACGGAAGTAAGCAAAAGAGGCTGGGCCCGAACGAAGAGAAAAGAAAGGAAAGAGCAAAAGGGGCTGGGATCAGCCGGGCCGGTCTCCAGTGGGCCTAATCGAACCGGCCTCCCATTTTTTTTTTAGGGACATGTTTTCTAACAGTTTTACTATTTCACCTAATTGACCCTCTTTTACACAATTTTAGCCCATTTACATTGTAAATGCGGATTTATTGGACGAGCAAACTTAGGAGTTAACAAATACAAGTAAGAACTTTTGATAGTTACTCGCCACCCGTAGGTAATTAACCTGAGGGATGAGAGTGAAACTTCTTAATTTTAAGCGAAAGGCTCAAAAAAGTCATGAGTTAACTTTTATTCATTGTAGCATGCTTATACCGATGAGCATGGAACAACCCTCTAAGCATGAGTAATTTTCTAGACTCATTAAAAAGACAAAACTAGTTTTACTGGGTAGAATAAAGACCTAGGAACCGAGAAATACAATAATGATACTTATAAGACCCTGAAAATGCGAGAAATTTAGTTGGCTGTAGATCTCCAAATTTTTCCTACTTCCAAAGTTGCTGAATCAATGTTCTTCAATGAATGCTTTGGCATCAAATGCTTCTCCTGCAAGTAAACTCATCCCCGAATTCCCTTTGTCTTCATCTTCAAAATAAAAGTAGCCAATTTGCATATGGACATATGAGTAGTGGAGTTCCATATGAGTGTGGATAGACATAAAATTCTCCACCATAAAATTATAACATTCATGATCGTTACATGAGCCAGACAGTTTTTAAAGTATGTTTATACACATACCTAGAATCCATCCCTCGAATCGAACACAACCCAGCCCACCTCGAAAGCATGGGAGGACAAAACTTTGACATTATTCTCTCACACCACGACACATAACTATAGAATCGATGCCCCCGAGTCTTGCGTGACGAAGCGGAGTCCTTGCATGAAGGTGGAGAGAACGTGAAGGGGACCTATGGTGTGAAATGCTAGAGGTACAGCTAGCAAGTGGCCGAGGCGGACTTGGGCATGAGTGGTGAAGTGAAGGTGGTCGTCCTTGAGTGGCAGCCCCTTTGCGTCAATGCACACGACGTTCAAGAGCTTGATTCCAAGCTACGCCTGTCTCACTCTATCATGTACCTCATGTCCCTTGATGTGATTGTGATTTATACATCATTCGATTTACCGCAATAGTTATTACATGCGTGCTGATTAAAAGAACTTATGCTTACTTTCATATTTAATTTCTCAGATAAAAATATAAATTATCTACATGAATTTAATGAGAATTTGGCAAACCCTCTAGGTAACTTCGGATTGACATACCCAATTAAGGACAACATACATTTACAAATTGGTTGAAATTTCTCTTTATTTTGAGAGAAAATGCTTGCGAGTTTAGAGCAATTAAGCGTTCCTCAAATGTTATGGAGACAAGACCTTATGGAGAGTCCTTTCAAGACGTATGGGATTATGGAGACACTTGTTCTAATCTCAAACTCTTGACTTGGCCAATTGGCCCCACAAATAATCAATTCAAATGTCCAGTCTAGCACGTGATCACTTGGGCCTAGCTCCAACAATCAAAAATTGAATCTTAATTTTGGACTCGAACAAAGCATCAGCTCAAAAGATTGGGATGTGGATGCCAACTCAGATGATGCAAATCCGGAATCTCGACGCGCATCATGAGTTCGTGTTCTCTTTAATAAACTAGTCTGTCCCACTACTTGTCCTATTGTACATTTAGTAACAATGGTCACTACTTTTGGCCGAAAGCGTTTCAACTATTGTCCTCCCATCTGATAAAGTTGTCGTGAAAAAGTATCTTGCTGGTGCATGTTTGGTCTTAACTTCTATTATAGTCTAATAAAAGCATCTTGCAAATGCTTAGGCACAAAAGTCTATAATGCACTCAGCCTTTTCTATGTAAGGCTAACTTCGACGAGAAGTTGAAGTAAGAGCTGTCTAACTCCTCTCCCCTAGCCGATCGCATTAGAGAGTTATAATTATCTTGTTAGTTCAATAAGAGGAGATAATAATGATATGCTCTCCGCTTGTCACTTCATGAATAAGAAAGTGTCTAATTCTCGAGTGCTTTATGGTATACATTAATAACATCTAGAGATTAAAAGGCGACCTGTAGAAAGCCAAGAAAAGATCTTACTCGTGGAATAGCATCTTCATCTCAGATAATCACTAGTTATCATACTCTCCTCATTAGGTAATGTATGACCATTGCTCACATTCATTAATCATGTGAATCCTATTATCATGGCCACGTGATTATGGTATCAATAAATTTTAGATTTGTATTATTTACTTTCTTTTCTCTAACATTAAATAATCAAGAATTAGGTAATGTATGACCATTGCTCACATTCGTTAATCATGTGAATTCTATCATCGTGATCACGTGATTACAGTTCAAATAAATTTTAGATTGGTATAATTTACTTTCTTTTCTCCAACATTACAGAATCAAGAAAACTACTCTCTCTCTCTCTCTCTCTCTCTCTCTCTCTCTCTCTTTTCTTTTTCACTTGGCGGTTTTCCCACTCATTATGTTGCCTACTGAGGGCCCCACCCCACGCCTCTGCATAACCATGAGCTAAAGAACCACCATCACCAATCCAAAAAATTACAAGCATGACATCGATAAAAACAAGGGCCATGTTGAAAAGAATGAGATTTATGACACGTTTAGCTGCAATAGAGTCACTCCATTACAAATTTATTGCAGATTAACTGCCTATTAAAGTGCTTTTCGCAGTAATAATTATTATAACGTAATTTTTATGTCCCCGTCTTTTTCTTCCCACTCACTCTACTAAGAAAAATTTAATCATTACTAAATTTATTTATATTGTTCAAGTAAGAACACCACTTGTAAATTTATATGAATTAATCACATATATAATTAATAAGTAAAATATTAAATAATACGTAAATAACTGGTATAATTGTGACTATGTTTCTTCATGATGCACAAATTCTTTATTGTGTTAAAAATTATTGATACGATAATAATTAAAAAAATATTAGTTAATCACAAAAATTATTTCAATCACATGTTTATATCGTTTAATTTAAATGGAAACTAAAGACATGAACAGACCTAGATGGTGGGAAGGGAGAGCGGGCTGAGATTGTCGCGCACGTTCTTGATGAGCGCCCCCATATACCCCCGGTACGACAACAGTGCCTTAATCTCCATGCCGCCGCCGTCCCTCACCCTCCTCACCATGCTCTCATATAGGTGCTCCTACTCCCAATCTCGTATCGTCATTTCCTATCGCCATTGCCCCACCGCACATAGCACTAGCATGAACAAACCATAACTCTTCCGTATGTCTTATATCAATAATGGATGGTTTAGATTTTTCTCACTTCAAAAACTAAGGATATGACTTTTTCTTATACTTATAAACTGACTACCGATACTTTTTATAATCGACTTGGAACAATCTCAATATTAATGTTGGCGTGGAGAGGCTCCTGGGCCTCCTCCCATCGGAGGGAGGGTGATGCTGACGCGGAGGACCGGGTGGTCAGGGCAACACTGCAGGGGACGACCCCGTCCTAGTCGTGGTGGTGAGTGACGCTGCTGCGGCTGGCCATGTTACTCTAGCCAAAGAGGATGATTATGTGCTTGGTGGGCGGCAGCAATGGCTTTGGGTTATTTGCCAAGGCGGAGGCAGTGGCGCCTATGGAGAGGGATTTGTTGTATAATTGGAAGGAAGAGGAGGAAGCTTTTTTTTTTTTTTTTTTTTTTTATTAACCTCAAATTTTTATTTAATTTCGTTTTTATTTAATTTTTACTCCCAGAAAAAAAGAAAGGAATAGCTTCTTTATTTTGGGGAACGCCTGGAGCATATTCTGGTACACGTGGGACGGTGCGCGTGGGCTGATCTGACCGTCCGTATGTCTGAGCTTCTCTGTTCCTTTAGTGCGAAGATTCACGTGAAAAAGCCTGGTCACGCAGTGAAAAAAAGCGTAAAAAGCATTTGCTATTTCTCGAGATCCGACAGAGAAGTCACTACAAGACAAAAGTGGAGTCTTGTAATGTGTAAAGTGCACGACAACTTTGAAAGCCACGAAGATTAGTGTGTGGGCCCAGTCAAAGTTTTCTTTTGTTGCCTCCTCTAACCCCACACATAATAACAAGGCGTCCTTTAATGTTCTATGTTTAATATTCTCGCGTAACTTCGCAATGATATAAATTGCACCATCCCGAATAACTTCCGCATTAAATATATTACAACATTTTCCTCCAGCATAGGGAAAAATGAGATGGTCTTAAGGACTTTTCTTGGACGACACTCGGACACCTCTCTCATTTCCATCTCGCGCGCTCTCTCTCTCTCTCTCTCTCTCTCTCTCTCTCTCTCTCTCTCTTGTGGGTGCCGGATTTTGTCCTGCAGCTGTTCAATGGCTTCATCATATTGATCTTTCCTCTTCTTCAGTCATTTCGTTTCTGGGTTCCATCCGTCATAACCCTATTCAGCATACACAAGTTCTTAACTTTCATTCCTCCACGAAAAAGGAGGAGAGAAACCAGAAAGATAGAAGTCAAAAGAGAGGGAAATGGCGGATATGGTTCGATCTGTACCTTCCAAAGTGGCAGAGTGCCTGGTGGCTCCAGTCGGTCGTCGATGCGGCTACGTGACATTCTACGACGGCTACGTTCGCCAACTTAAGGATGAAGTTGAGAAGCTGGAAGACGTGAGGGGTGAGCTGCAGCGTTCCATAGATGAAGCTATAAACAAAATGAAGCCGATCGAAGCAGACATCGAGAGATGGGTGAAAGACGCGGAGAACGTCACCACCAAGGCGCGACACGTGCTGGAATACGATGGAATAGCCAAGAAAACTTGCTTCTGCGGGTGGCTTCCCAACCCGAAGGTGCGTTATTGTCTCGGCAGGGAGGCGAGGAGGACAATCGAAGACATCCAGGCACTCATTGCTTATGGTCGATTCGAGAAGGTCTACTACGAGAATCCTCCTCTGGGGCTCGTCGCCGGCAACCCTAACGTCGACGGCGACACTATCTTCGAGTCGCTAGCTTCCATCTTAGAGGATATAATGATTGCTTTGGATGATAAGAAGCTCAGAGTGATTGGTATCTACGGGCCTAACGACGTGGGAAAGACTACGCTGTTGAAGGAAGTCCAGACAAAACTCAGGAATGAGAATAGATTGTTCGACCTGATTGCCACAACGACAGTATCCAGGACTCCAGACTTGAAGAAAATCCAAGATGACATTGCTTTCGCCTTGAGTCTGGATCTAAAGAACGAGCCAAGCCAAGTCGGAAGAAGTGATCTTCTGTTTCAGAAATTACAGAGTGATCCAACAAAGGAGGTTCTCATAATATTGGACGATCTGTGGGAAGAACTTGACTTGAAGGCGGTCGGAATTCCTTTGGGAGATGAGAGCGGATGCAAGTTGCTGCTAACATCGAGATATAAAAATGTGCTTGACCCTAAAATGCTTGCCGATCGAACATTTTTGCTTGAAGGTTTAAGAGAGGAAGAAGCTTTTAGGCTATTTGAAAAGATGGTCGGCGACAGGCTCAAAAGCGATGCGGAATTAAAAGCAAAAGCTGCTTTAGTGGTCAGTAAGCTCGCAGGTTTACCTCTTTTGATTAACTCTGTCGCAAGCACTTTGAAATTTAGCGGTGTGTCCGCATGGAGAGATGCGTTGAAAAAATTAGATGATTTGGATATAAAAACCATAGTAAAGTTGAGCTATGATCATTTGAAGAGTGAGGACACCAAGTCCTTATTCTTGCTCTGCGGTCTTATCCGTGGGACCATTCAAGTCGAAACTTTGCTGGGACTATGCGTGGGTTTAGGCTTGTTTGAGGGATCCAATAAGACGATACAACATTCAAGGGATAGGTTGAATACTATGCTCTATAGCCTCCTTTCCTTGTGTTTGTTGCAGGATGGCAGCCATGATAAGAAAAATGTGACCATACATGAACTTTACAGTGAGGTGGTCTCAATAACTCCATTTAGAGGTCAAAATTCCTTAATGATGAACAACGTTCATGACTCGAGGTCAAAGGCAAAGCTTGAGAAATGTTGAGCAATATGCCTTGTTAATGTTGGCAGAGATATGCTTGCTGAATTAATGTCGTGGGGATATCCTAACTTAAAGATACTCATGTTGTCTCAATCAAAAGACTGGCTCAGGAGCCCTGCACATCGATATGATGCCAAAGATTGTTGTATACTAGATTTCACATACATGAAGGAGCTCCAAGTCCTACATCTTTGCTCCATTCATATCACCACTATACCTTCCTCGATCGAAATCCTTGGGAACCTCCGAGCGTCATATTTAGACCATTGCCATGTGGAGGATGTGGCAATTCTTGGCAAGCTCAAAGCATTGCAGATTCTTAGTTTCGCGGGATCTACTATTTCTAGGCTGCCTAAAGAAATAGGTGAACTTATGAATTTGAGAATATTGAGCCTGAGCAACTACAAAGAGCTTCATATAATTGAGCCTGGTGTCCTAAAATGCTTGATCAACTTAGAAGAGTTGTATATGAAAGGAAGCTTTGATCGATGGATGGATAATGATGAAATACCATTGGAATCATATAATGTTAGCTTGGCCGAGTTGAAGAGCTTGACAAAGCTAACAACTTTGGAAATATCAATCCTTAATCCCACTGTACTCTTTGAGGATGTTGACTTGCCATTTGGGAACCTGATTAGATTTTCTATCAACATCGGAAATGTTGATAGAGGGGAATTTGAAGGTTTGAGAAACATGAAGCTCAAATTGGGAGGGTGCAATAGTATTCTTTCCAAAGAATGGGTTCAGAAAACTCTGCGGAACACTCAATACTTGTATATGGACGGATTGAGAGAGTTTGAGAAGAACGCTCAAGAGTTGTGCTTCCAAGGATTTTCACGATTGGAGCATCTCGACATTCAGAACAGCCCCTCAATCAAGTACATTGCTAGCTCATCCAATCACCTACTTCTCACTACATTTAAGATTTTGAAGTCTTTGTTCCTCGAAAATCTTATAAATCTAGAGAAGATATGCCATGGCCCTGTCGCATTAGAGTGCTTCAGCAAATTGAAAGTCATGCATATAAAAAAGTGCCACCAATTGAAAAATCTATGGTTCCTACCAGAGATGCATAGACTTGTACATTTGGAAGAGATTCAAGTACACGAATGCGACTTAATGCAAGCCATTATCATAGACGATGCAAGAAAAGTAGAAGTTGTTGCTGATGACACAATTGAGTTGCCTTATGTACTTCGTCTGAATTTACATAAGTTACCAAATATGATGGGCTTTTTGCACTGGAGCTGAGTGTGCTCATATTCAGGTAACTTTTTAGTTTTCTCCCTAGCCAATCTATCTTGTTGCAAGTATATAAAGTTTTTTTTGATTCTTAATCTTGCAAATGTTATCTATATCATATTATTTTAGATGGATGTTGGATAAGTTATTGGTGTTCACCAAACATTAGTACATATTGCTTTATATTTGATTTTTCTTTTGGGTTGTAATTGATGCGCTTTGGTTGGAATCCAACCAATTTTTGATGAAATGCTGATGATGTGTCACACTAGCAGTAGTGTAAAGGAAAAAAGAATGAAAAGAAATGGGGGAGAGAGAGATGAAGGTTGGAGGATAGCCAAACCTCATCTTTCATACCACAACTTTTCTATTAAAAGGGAAATGACACGGCCATACTCCTATCTTAATGAGGCAGCCTAAAATACAAACCAATATAAATTTGTTACGAAAATACATATCCATTTATATATTTGATAAAACGAGTTATAGAATCCAAGTTAAGAAATTCACCAAATACGCGCACATCTCTAAACTAATAATTAAACCCAACAATATCATCTCAGACATATACAACTATCTAAACTTATATTTAAAATCCAACTACCAAAAGTTTCCCGTTGATAATACTACCATCCTACTTGCTCCTAGCTGAAGAATAAGATTTTTTTTTTTTTTTTAAATGAATAGTGTGAGCGACCACAATTCACTGAGTAGCACAAATTTTTCCAAGCAGATTGAGCATTCACCTTACATATTTCAAAGCTATCCCAAAAACTCATTTATCCAAATTAGGTATATAATATAAATAAAAATCCAAATATGAGTTATATCACTTCAACATAGCTTTATACATATAAAAAAATTATTCATTCAATCAATAATATCAAAGCAAACATCAATTGTCTAGTCCATTTACTAATTTAGTGCTCAATATCAAACTAATGACATAAATAACTCCTCGGGACAAGACTAACAAGTTCCCCCTCACTAGGTCTCCACCTATATTAGTCGGTGGTTCGGCCACAGCAGGATATTCTGAGACTAATATGATGCATACTCAACCCTTAGTGGGTTCTAAATATAGTGACAATGAGAATAAAACCACTTACTCATCCAGCATTAATCCTCGACTCTTATCAAGAATCCATATCATAAATCAAGTTAACTAACCACACCATATAACTAGTCAATGGATTCATAATTTATAACTCTACTTTTATCGGAATAAGGCCACTAGTGAAAATTCATTCTTCCACCACATCAGTTTTTCATAGCTATGATTTGACGCAAAATTCTTATGAGTAGGATTAGGTGTATAAATAACTATTATCTTTGAACGTTTTCTTACTTGCCCGTCTACTCTGATGATTTTCGGTCAATAGGATTTTACTCAAATTCTATATCCTTTGTCACGGCTGCTCAATCTAGACATCAGCAAATATGTACTTTTTATATTAAAAAAAAAAACTATTCATGTTTACGCGCAATAATCGGGTTTTGAAATTGTGTCATTTGAAAACACAATATTTGTTAATTTATGCTATAAACTTATGTGCATTAAGTTCATGTTAATTCGTGTCAACTTCAGATTTGCCATAGCATGGTGTAATGTCAACAATTGTCAACCTCGTCACTCCCAATTATTTCTATAAAATTCTACTATTTCTCATGCTCGTGCATTATTGCTTTTTGGTTACTTTGAAACTCAATGGATTGATGAATTTTTTGGTAAACTCAAGTAGCATTAGTTGAATGGGGAAAAAAGTACATGCTACCCCCCTTGTTCATATGATAGAAATGTTTGTTACGTCATGAGGTAAATTATACACACCTCAAGTATGCTCTTATTTAATCAAGGGAAAGTTTCAAATAAGGACCCGAAATGAATGCATTTTTTTCAAATAAGGACCCAATGTAAACTTTGTGTCATATAAGACTCGAAGTGGACCCATTATTTCGAATAAGAACTTAAAGTGAATTTTGTGTCAAATAAGGACCCGAAGTGATCAAGTTAATATTTATTGAGGACCTTAGTTCACTGACAGACATTTTCCGGCGATTAAAATAGGGGCAATTTTGTCAGAAATTTGTGATTGGAAAAAAAGGGAAAATTCTAGATTAATTAAGTTTAGGTTATTAGTTAAGATGTTTACATTTTCTTCTTTCTTCTCCCCGCTACTCCTCAACCAAATCACTGCCCAATGATCGTCACGAATCGATTCTCGTCGCTCCTCGCCTTGCTCAATTGGCGGAGAATTTGGGTCTTCGCAAACAAAGAAAGAAGCATATGGTTTTCTTCTCATTTTTGAATTCGTGCCTCAATCGGTGGAGAATTTGGGTCTTCGACTTTGCGGAGGATGGGTACAAGGAATGGGGAGAACTTTGGTCTTTGGATGGGTACAAGGAATGGGAGACTGTAGAAAACCTAGGGTTTTTTTTTTTTTTTTGTTTCCGTTTTAGGATTTGTTAATTTTCCCTATATTTTTTTTGGACAAAATTGCCCAAACTTTGGTCGTCGAAAATGTCACATGCCTGATAGCCAGCGAATATTTGGTTGACCAGCAAGTTCAGGTTCTTATTTGGAATTGATTCAACTACTTCGGGTCCTTATTTGAGACAATGAGTCCACTTTAGGTCTTTATCTAATACAAAGTTCATTTCGGGTCCTTATTTGAGAAAATTGGTCAACTTCGGGTCCTTGTTTGGAATTTTCCCTTTAATCAATACTCCTAGAGTCTTTTTTTTTTTTTTTTGTGGTAAAACTCCTAGAGTCATTTTTAATAATCAAGGTATCCTTAAAGCGAGCAAAAACAGAGATAAAAATATTGGATGGTTTAATCACAACATAAACCCTCTTTAAAAAGTACGAAATCAAGAAAAAAAGACATAACACATCAAGAGGAAAAAATAGAAAAAAAAAAATGAGAGACTCCAATCACAAATGCACGCATTTGGAAGGGGAATGTGACGAGCACCAAAACAGAAAAAAAAAAAAAAAAAAAACAGAGAGAGAGAAAAGAAAGAAGGAAAACTTAAGAAAATGAAGTGTTGGGAAAAAGAAAGATATTAGTGGAGAAGGCCCAGATAATTTTTTTCCATTACTATTTCTGTGAAAATTAAATAGAATAAAATATTGAATGAAAGCAGCAAAGATAAATGATGAATGACACCAGAATTTTAACGTAGAAAACCTTCCAAGGTGAAGGGAAAACCACAGGACCATCATCCACTATTTCTGTGAAAATTAAATAGAATAAAATATTGAATGAAAGCAGCAAAGATAAATAATAAATGACACCAGAATTTTAACGTAGAAAACCTTACAAGGTGAAGGGAAAACCATGGGACTGTCGTCCACTTCAAACATCTACTGTGATAAATGACGTGATAAATAATGGGATACAACTGGTGGATCTCTCACTGTCTTTAATTTGTGGATCTAAATCTCACAAACTAGATAACTTACTCAAACATAACTCTCTTGGAAGAAGAAAACTGTTTCTTCCGCTACATTGCGTTGCTCTAATATTCTTGCTTTTTGTATATACTTTTTTGTTGAGGAGGACTCCTATTTATAGGAACAAATGCAATCCTAATTGGCATTGTGCGATATGAAAATCACATAGATTTATCTCCTAATTTCTCGTGATTTTGTAGATCTAAGAAGATCACTTTGATTTGTTTCCCAATCTCCCTTGATTTTTTTTTTTTTTTACTTTTACACACTACCATACATATTCTACTATAGATATACATAATTGCGTTGGCCTATCCAATTGTGACCTACTCAACATAAAGGAAAAAACATAAGGACAAAAAAGTTCATATAATGGTGATCAACCCCTACTTCCGACTGGTAGAATGGGCTTTGGTTTGGCAATTCCTTAAATAGAAATTCTCCCTCCCTCTCTCTCTCTCTCTCTCCATATATATATATAGCCTCTTGGTCTCAGATTAATCATACCCCAAAGCCCGAATTTTTTCTTAATTGCACCAGCAAAAGGAATCTAGCCCTCTCTATCGCCAAAGTGGGCTATGTCTCGAGGGGTCGGGGCTCCGGAAATCACCCCTTTAGTTTTCACATTCATTGCTTGACCATTTATATAAAACTCTTGTTAAATGAATAAAATACATTTCGCAGATCAGCCTCGTTAGTCCGAGTCATTTGACTTCTCGAATGGACGGTGAAATTAAATTTGTCCAAATGAAATATTAAACTACTTTTAGTAAGTGAAAAAGGAAAATTGCCCAATCTCAACATAAATAAACCCCTATCACCTCATGGAAGTTGCAATGTTAACATAGAGAAACCACACAACCAGCAGCAATCGACCGTATTCAATTTGCCAAAATTGAGAAATGTCATCCTTTTTCTTCATAGATATTTCCTATTGCATTTTCAATTGTAATCATGAAAAAGACGACTAGAGTAGAAAGACCAAAATTGTTAGGACCACTTCTGCTTCCATGTGTTTCCTTGTATCTACTAATTTTTCTTTTCATCAATTGAGTGACTTCTAACGTTGCTTATCCTTTTGAATCTGAGCGGAACAATGTATATGGTTCCACTTTTTATAGAGACGAATTTCTAGTCAATTTATGACGTGTTGCAATTTCCTTGAAGAATTTCATCCATATTGTAACTTAAATAAGTGTCTCTTAAGTGATTCAAAAATCTCCATTTAATTTTTGAATTGTCAATAGTGAAAAGAAAAAAATATAAGGGAAAACTCTCAAAAAGTCCAAAGCCTTTTGCATGGTGCTAATTTAGTCATAAGCATTTTATTGATATCAATTCAGTCGTACATCTTTTGATTTGGTGCCAACTTAGTTATTCTGGATTTGGCTCGGCAAGGCCAACCTGCTCGGGCATGGTTGGTGGCCGGTCACTGGCAAAAGGTTGAAGAAAGGAGAGGAAAAAAAGAGAAAAAAAGAAAATAGAAAAATTATTAAAATATTATTTAAAATTGTTCACATCGCACCGGCGGTACCAAGTAAACGTGCTGGCATTCACGTTAGCAATATCCTGTCAAAATTAGTCGAAATGACTAAATTGATACCAAATCAAAAGGTTCATAACTAAATTGACATTATTTAAAAACTTATGACTAAATTGGTACAAATGCAATAGATTTATGATTTTTCTAGCGCATTTTTTGAAAATGCAGTGATACAAACTCTTATTTGATTAGTTTAGAAAATGAACTACATTGAAGAGAGGGAAATATTTGATTTAAATTTATAATTTGTGAGAGACTAATGTGATTATATGATTGCTATTGGAGCATATTCAAAATTATCATTTTGCCCATTGTCAAAAATATATGGCTACACTGGCCTTGCATATAATTTGAGCTTTTTCAGCCAAAATTTGGGGTTGAAAGTAATGTTGGATTTGTTTTATTATATATGGAGAGATAAGTAATACACCACTTGCGAACCCATTTCTGAAGGAGAAATTCCTCATTGAATAAAACTAGCTCACTAATCATATTAAGCACTGCCATCCAAAGTTATTGGCCCAAGAAAAGACCGGAGAAAGATTCCTTATGCTTTTTTTTTCTTTTAGTCGAACATGTAGAAAACTTTCAGTTATTGTATGAAATACTTTAGGAAACTAGAAACGGTATTAGCACGGAGATCTTTTTGCTCCTTTTTTTTTTCCTTTTTTTTCTTTTGTGCATCTTAATTATCCCCCTCTCCCCTTGGCATTCATCTATATTTACAACCGGAAAGTTCATCAGATTGAGATTTAACTGAACCACCAATTCTTTAAGCAAATATTGCAGGTTGCATTTCCGAGATTGGAGACATTAGAAGTCACTAGCTTAGATAACCTTAAGTTTATATTTCTACCATCCATGGTTAAATATTTCGTACAACTAAGAGAACTAAGGGTAAGCGATTGCATAAATAAGGGGACGATCATTATGGAGGAAGAAGGTTGGGGAATGGAAGCATCAAAGACTCTAGCATTATCGATGTTAACTGTTTTACGCTTACAACGCTAGATAACATAATTTCATTTTTCTACTTTATTCCAGAAAAATTTGGGACATAAATAGAGAAGTAAAATTTTATTACTTATCCATTTTTGGAAGAGAAATGAGAAATAAAAACTATTCTTATCTCCTACTAACTGGCCACCCACCCGCCATTGCCGGCCATTTGCTTGTGGTCACCGGTTGTAGGCCCCCACCACCCCTTGTTGCCTGCTGTTTGCAATTTCTATTTGGGAACAAAATTTTTATATCGTTGTCAAACACATATTTTTACTTATAAACTCATTTAGGAATAAAAATAGAAAAAATCTATTCTAGAAATCAATTTTTGGTCAAAATGGTTATCATTCGCACCCTAATAAGTGATTCAACAATTGCTATTTCATTTTTGGACTAGCAAAAAATTGAAAAGAAATGTAAATACAGTGATACGAGCCGTGATTTGATTAATTGACAAAATGAACTACATTGAAGAGAGGGAAAATTTGATATAAATTTAGAATATGTGAGAGACTAATGTGACTCTATGATTGCTGTAGGAGCATATCCAAAATTACCATTTTGACCATTGTTGAAAATATATGGCTCCACTGGCCGTGTATATTATTTGAACATTTTGGGGCAAAATTTGAGGTTGAAAGTAATGTTGGGTTTGCGTTATTATATATAGAGAGATATGCAATGCACCACTTGCTAACCCATTTCTAAAGGAGAAATTCTTAAGATGGAATGAAACTAACTCACTAATCAAATTAAGCTCTGCAATTCAAAGTTATTTGCCTAGGAAAAGACTAGAGGAAAACTCTTTGCCTTTTTATAGTAAGACCTTTAGAAAACTTTCAATTATTCTATGAAGTACTTTAGGAAATTAGAAACGGTATTAGTAAGTATTTTTTAAATCTTGGAACCTCATGAATTCCTTATCTAACTAAATCACCAATTTTGTGAGTGAATTATGCAGGTAGCATTTCCTAACCTGAAGACATTAGAAATCTTTGAAATGAATAGCATCAATATGATATAGGACAATCAAGTATATTTTAGACGTCTGAAGACTCTCAGTGTGTCATCATGTGATGGCTTATCACATATTTTTACACCAACGATAGTTGGAAATTTGGTGGAACTAAAAAATTTGACGATAACTAGTTGTAAAATATTGACACAAGTCATTGTTGATGAGGGAGGTGAAGAGGGGCATGTAGTAACTTTGAAACAATTGAAGTATTTAAAGCTTCATATATTGGCGGGGTTGAAAATTTTTAGCTCAGGTGGATATACTTTGATGTTCCCTCTCTTGGAAGATGTCATATTGGTTGGATGCCCCAACACAGAGTTCTTCTCTGAGTGACCAATAGAGGTGCCAAAGCTGGACGAAGTGACTAGACGTGACATGTGGTTTTGGAAGGAAAACCTCAACATCATCAGCCCAAATTTGTTGGTATGCATCGGTTACCAAATCTTGTGTAATTGGATTGTTTTGAGCACCACTAGAGTAATTGCTTTTTGCTAAGTACAATTTTTACGTTTATTGATGCATTTTCTGACAAGCTATGGTTGCTCGAGAAAAGAAAATGCGGCTATCGAGTTACCCATGCTGATTGGAAAATGGCACAGCCAACTTAATTTCATCAAATCATCTTGGCAATTAGAATCATTGATGGTGGATAAATGTCCATCATTTATTAACGCTATTCCATCTGGATTGATGCTTCTTTTAGACAATATGAAGACATTGCAAGTTGACGATTGCAAGTTGCTAGAAGAAATATTTGATCTTGAAGGGCTAGAGGGTATGGAAAGAACTCGGGTGCTGCCTTCCCTCATGACTTTGGACTTGGTCAATCTACCAAAGTTAAGGCAACTATAGAACAAAGATCTTCAAGGAATGTTGTGTTTCAATTCTCTACAGGGCTTGACCCTTTATAAATGCAGCAACTTGAGACATGCTTTCACTCAATTGATGGCTCGGTGTCTTGCTAGTCTTCAGTGGATGGAAATAAAGGAGTGTAGTCAGATGGAAGGTGTGATCGAAGAGGAAGAAGGGCAAGGAAGCACAGTGGAGAATATTACATTCTCTACTCTTGATAGAATTAAGCAAGAATGCTTGCCCATTTTGACTAGTTTCCTCTTAGGAAAGAATCATACACTTGAATGCCCTAGATTAGTAAATCTGAGCATTGCCCGATGCCCCAAGATGAGAAGTTTGACTTGGCAATTTTTGATGGAGATTGACAACGGCACCCCTTCACTTTTCACTCCACAGGTCAGTCTTTCAAACAAATGCATTTTTGGCATTTCATTTGGAACATATTCTCATATTATTGGACAATGCATTGTATGTGCCATGTGCGGACAAAAGTGCTGTATATAAATGTTTGTAATATCAGTCATCGATCCTTTTCTTCAATTTAATTGGGACTCTTGTTTCATACCAAAACAAAGACAAACAGAATATTTAGCTCCCTTTATAGTCCATGTTCACATTTGTGGATTTTAATGCAAAACAAATTAGACATTGATAGATATGTACGAATTCAAAATCATCTAATTATAAGTAAATTTCTGATAACCGATAGAATTATCGTGCTTTGTATGGATTTTTGCCACATAACCTTCTAATATTTAGTACAAAGATTAATCATACTTCAAAGCCCCATTTCTCTCTTAATTGCACCAACAAAAGAAGTCTGAACCCTATCCATTGCCAAATTGGAATACCAAATTGGACAAGATCTCTAGGGTTCGGAGTTTTAGAAATCACCCTTTTTAGTTTTTATATTAATTGCTTGGCCATTTTTATTAAACTCTTGTTTAAAGGAATAAATTACGCTTCGCAAGTCAGCCATTTTATTCGAGTCTTTTGACTTCGAGTTGACAGTGGGAAGGAGGTCTCATTGAATAATGAAAGGGGGCAATTTACTATATTATTCGAACCATTTGGACCAAAATTTGAGGTTGAAAGTATTGTTGTGGATACCCTGTTATACAGAGGGATAAGTGGCGGTCCACTTGCTTAATTCATTTCTGACCTCAACAGTATACTATTGGGAAAGACCGGAGAAAGATTCCTAATCTTAATTAGTGAGAGTTTTAGAAAACTTTTTGTTATCCTATGAAATACTCGAGGACATTAGAAACGACGAGTAATATGGAGTTTCTTTTTGTGCAGCTCAATAATTTATTCTATATTAAGCGATCGACTCTCATCTGCCATTGTAGGGTGTTGCGCTTGCACCACGATTTAGTTATCACCGATAAAAATTTGCATGCACCACAATTTTGCAACTTATCTATCTTGAGCAACCATATGGAAAAATGAATGGAATCATGCTATAGTTAATATCATCATCTCTATTTCTTAGTGATTATTTAGGGTCTACAACGGAATTTTTTTTTTTTTTAAGTCTTTGAGGTGTGAATTTTTCTAGTAGTGAATGCCTCAAGTCTTCCGTAACGTAGAAAGTGAACTCAAAAGGTCATTTGACTCACTGGACATGTTCACATAATTCTTTTGACATAAACTAATTTAATAATTTTTTTAACATCAGCCAAACCACCATGCCCTTTTTACTTGGTTGAAGACGCAGAAGTTATTGCGGAGCCATATTCTTTCTTTTTTAATTACAGGTTGTGTTTCCTAGCTTGGAGGAATTACATATCACTGACATAGGTTGCATCAAGATGATATGGGAGAATCATGCAACATTATCCTTCCCAAGACATCTTCAACATTTGAAGACTCTAGATGTGTCACATTGTATCGGGTTATCAAATATGTTCACACCGACAATGGCTCGCAATTTGGTGGAACTCACAAAATTGAGGATAAGTAATTGCGAAATGCTGACAGAAATCATCAGTGACGAGGGATGTAAAGAGGGGCCTATAGTGGCTTTCAAACAACTGAAGTATATAGAGCTTGAAGAGTTGATAGGATTGACATGTTTCAGCTCAGGTAGATATACTTTGTCGTTCCCTCTCTTGGAAGTTGTCATTGTGACTAGATGTCTCAACATGAAGTTCTTCTCTGAGGCATCATTAAGGGCGCCAAAGCTAAATCAAGTGCAAGTATCAACAAGAATGTGGTTTTGGAATAGAAACATCAGATATAACATGCAAGATATGTTTAGAGATAGGGTATGCATCGAATTCTATGCAACTAGATGGTTTTGATTACTAACAAACTAATTGCTTTTTGCTAACTAGAAGTATATGCTTATGCATTTTTTTGACAGGGTATGGTTGATGGAGTAGAGTTTATGCATCTGCGTAGGTTCTCCAAGCTGACGGAAAAATGGCACGAAAAACTTATTCCCATCGAGTCATCTTGGCAACCAAAATCACTAGTGGTGGATGACATTGCATCATTTCTTAACGCGATTCCATCCAAATTGATGCTTGTTTTAGACAAAATTAACACATTGCAAGTGCAAAATTGCTACTTGCTAGAAGAAATATTCGATCTTGAAGGGCTGAAGGTTCAGGAAAACACTAGGGTGCTGCCTCAACTATGGTGTTTGAACTTGGTCAATTTATCAAAGTTGAGGCGACTATGGAACAAAGATCTTCAAGGAACACTCCGCTTCAGTTCTCTAAGTTATCTAAGCCTTTATAATTGCAGCAACTTAAGGCATGCTTTCGCCCCCATCGATGACTCGATGCCTTTCCACTCTTCAATGGATGTAAATAAAGGAGTGTGGTCAAATGGAGGGAGTGATCGAAGAGGAAAATTAGAAGGGAACTGATGTGGAGAAGATTACATTTCCCATACTTCGTGGGATAGAGCTGGAACGCTTACCCAATTTGACTGGTTTCCCTCGAGCGAGAAGTATATGTTGGAATGCCCCATGTTACGGAGCTTATCATTGCCCACTGCCCCAAGATAATGACCTTCAATTGGCAATCATTGATGAAGATTGACCGAGGCATTTCTTCACCGTTCACTCCACAGGTGAGTCTTTTTTTTCTTTTTTTCATATGGAGGTAATGATTTTGTTACTTCTTATTCCGAAGCTTTCGACAAACACACAGAAAAATGACAAAATGATGAGTTTTCCCTGAACTCTAATACCATCCACGTAGCTTCTGCTGCGAACTCTTATTTGAAGACCTCGATCTTGTATCTCTCCAATCTGCACAATCCTGCAATCAATATTGGTGATTTAGCTTCAATACGGAGGTAGCACATTGCTGACTGAACAAGTAAATCCGCTACCTCTTCTAGGGATCAGAAATTCTAATAACTATTAAGTAACTGCTTTGTACGGATTTATGTACATAACCTTTTAAATCTAGTAAAAAGATTAAAAAATCTCAATAAATGTAATTATAATCTGCACGTCTCCATATGATTTTAGAAGTGTTATTGCTCAAAAATCATATCATGCGTAGACTTTGAATTGATTAGCTAGCTTCTCAGCAACATTATTGCAATAACCTTATAAAAACATTTACTTTTTAACAATTGAACTGTAAAGTACTAAACATAGAATAGGAAAATGCTTGGAGGACGAGACCATTTCTTTTTTACAAAGTGACGGTACCCTTTGACCACACATCCCCAAGTTTGTTGTTTCGCAATAGATTTTGTATGATCTGGCAGTATATTTTGTCAACAGTTAATTTGCAAATGTGTGGTCAGGATGGTACCGTCCTCTAAGCATTGTTCAATAGAATAGCATTTAAAAGTGGCAGAACATTTTCCCTATTGCTACTTCATATTTTCTTGCATAGAAGGAAACTTGCCTTATCCTACCGAACATGGAGGATCTTCCTAGCATATCAAAAGGAACACCTCCAAAGACTTAAAAACAAGTGGGAAAAACATTAACAGAACAAAGTACCCAGGATAATCGAACCAAAAAAAAAGTACCCAGGATAAGAAATTGTAAAGTTTCTAAATATAAGCTGCAAACTCACTTCAAAATACCTTTTGATTGAATTTAGGAGAGATCACCGTCAAAGTATAAAAGAAAAGAAATATACAGGTACACACCATATTCTAATTTTTTTAGAAAAATAAACATCAATTTCGAATTTATTTTGATTGAGTTAAGTGAACACAAGCTAATATCTTTACCAAATTTATGTAAATATATATCACTTTTTTAGAAAGGCAATTAACACATACCAACTGATCAAGTCGGTCTTTTTTCCCCTTCTTGTGGCATATTCTGTTATTAATTTTATATAGGTTTCAATTATTGCTTTCTTTTTTTTTTTATACGGTTATTTTCTTATTCTAATGCTTTTGCCCGGTTCTTTTGTCACTATTTGTGAGTAGGATGTTTTATCATAACAAGTATCCACACATTTGTTCGCTCTTTAATCGTAAGAATCAGCAATATTTATCCGTTTATTTTTAGTATCAGTCATTTGTTATATATGAGTTGTCACATAATAATAGGCATTCCCATGTTATGTCATCAACAGTGAAAGCACCGACTGACCCCTCACTGTTTGTATCACCAACAAACTCTAGAATTGTCATGATTTATGAGAGTTAGGGAAGTTGGGAAGTTCATTTTTTGAGGCCATAACTCAATGCAATTACATTCATTATATTATTTTTCTCAATATGCTAGATACTACTTCCTCGGGTTAAGTTGATGGTTCTCTCCCACATGGACAACTCTAGCAAAACATGGGTCGAGGGTAGTCAACATTTACGGAAAGTGGAGGCTTTCGAGAAACGTCAAGTAGAGTTTTGTGTGATTGAAGAAACTCACCTCTCTACTATTACATGATATTCCACAAATCAAGACATTCTACCCAACTTGTCATTCTATCTCTATTATTACATGATATTCCACAAATCAAGATATTCTACCCAACTTGTCATTCTTGAAGGAATTGCTAGTGACTCACCGTGTTAAATTAACATGTGATTTGTGGCATTTATTACCAAGTGGGCCCAGGGATGATCAACCAGACCTTTCAGAGCAAGAAGCACTCTTCATTTAACCTCGTAGTTGTTCGAACCTCGTGGCCGCAAGGTGGGCGGCAAGAATAGTTCCAATCTCAGATGGATGAACCAGCTTCTGGTGTCCAAGAGCCTTTTAAATTGAGAAGTAACTACGTCGGACTTGTCCCCCTCAAGGAATAAAACAGACTTCTGCTTAGGACCATTTTCAGCGATTGTTTCCATAATCTCGTTGAATAAATTCTCGGCTGTTATTTTCTCAGGCATTGTTCTTGGGATTCAATGAAGCAAACCTTTTGAACATTTAGGTCATGCAAGAGAATGCATAAGTCTTAATCCTTATGAGATGTTCAGAAGCAAAATCAGGCGAATATGACGCACAACTTTGTCAACTCATTCCTGAAGTTGATTTTATATGCAGAGGCAACCCTGTTCACATTATAAACCAGTCCGACAGCCAAAAAAAAAAAAAAAAATTCGACAATTGAAAGTCTTGACCAGCAGCTGCATCATATCAATTCTGAAGCACCGTGGTGCTGCATCATTTTTAAATTTCTGGAATTCCACAGAACTGAACCTTTAAACCTTTAAACCTAAACATCGGATTCACCGATTGTATAATTTGAAAAATATAATAATCATGGCCATGAGCCAACACCAGAGCAGCTTAGATGGTCCTAGGACTCATAGTAGTTAATTAAATTCCAACGTCATGCACGGCACATATCGGCATCAACGAGCTGCAGAAGCCGACCATCAATAACAAGAATCAACGTGTTCTTGCCAAAATGCTCGCAGAAGATGCCATTGTCATGCCCTAGTTTTGGACAGCAAACTCCTACACAAGCTGTTAACATATAGCACACTCAGTCTTGGCCGATCAATTCTATATGCCAAAAAAACACGGACTCCACATAACGCGTGCAATTTAAGTAAAAGTACCGCATCAAAAAAGCATATGGAGAAAGCTCAGCCATCCAAAATCAACAACTTGATTATCAGAAGGGAACAAAAAACTCCATTATCTGTAGCTGAGTGGATAGGCAAAACCTCAACATGATCCAGTATGTTTAAAGTCACCAAAATCAGAGTATGCAATCAAACCCCAAATTTAAAAGCACAATATCCCAATGAAGAAACAAAAAACCAAAAACCCCATCTTTGCATACCCCTACACAGCTCCTCTCTTTTGGCTCACACGAAGCTCATTTCTCATGCGAGTGGGGGCCTCTCTTCTTTCCAAAGCCAACAACTACACAGCACCAGAATTTTACAAAGACAAGAACTAGTAATTAGTTAACCAAGCATTCAGAAAATGTGCAGAACCAATGCTAGAAAGGTGATGACGGCGACGAACAAAGCGAGCCACGTGTGAAGGCCGAGAGGGCTTGGGACTCAGTAGTTGCAAACTTCTTCCGCTTCGGTGGTGACGCGCCCGAACCCGAAATCAAAACCGAGCCTCACGCGGTTTCTATCGCCGACACTGGAAAAGCGAGGAAGGCGACAAATGAAGCGAGTAGCATGTGAAGGTGGAGGGGCTCAGGACGCAGCAGTCGCAAGCTTCTTCCGCTTCCACTTCAACCCAAAATCACAACTGAGTCAGTCACGGTTTCTAGAGTCGGCGCCGGAAAGGCAACGGCAGCAACGATGCCAAAGTTGAACCCGAGCTCCGGTCCACGGCTCCAACCACTCGCCCGCAGCGTCAACTGCAGATGCCGTCGAACAATGAATACGATATGCGAGAGAGATTGAGGAAGTGAAGGCCATGGACGTGTAGGTTGATTTACATGTGCATCGAAGAAGAAGACACTATTGATGTTCCGACACTGTTGATGCTACGCAAAGAGAAGGGGATAGAGGAGCGGCAGGCTTGGTAGTGTTTTCTCTCATTCTGCCATAGTGGACACCACCGGGTTCGGGGTTCCCAAGAGACCGCACGCAAGCGTGGGTGGGGGGAGGGGGGAGGAGTCGGGCTGATGAATCGTAGCCGCCAATGAGGCTCCGAAGGTGACGGCAGAGGCGAACGGGCATGGGACAGCTGTGACCGAGTGGGGGTCTTTGGGGAAGCAACGTGCCGAGGATAGATAGAATAGCATTTGCGACCGACGGAGGCTCAAGGGAAGGGGATGTAAGACATAAAAATTCATGATGTAGAAGCCAGGATCAATTAAAGACAAACCTCCAGCCATTGTTCTTGTTCACGTTCGTCAGAAAACCTGAAATCAAAGCAAATTAGGGACACGCTACTAACCCAATTCCTTCACATACTGATGGTGTATTCCAAATATGAGAGTTTGTGTTAGACCTTGTCATCATCCGTCAGAAATGAACGTACGTTCCTTTTTATATATCGTCTCCCATCAAGACGGTTACCAAATGGGCGATTGTCACGAAAGGGTATGAAGCGTGGAAAAACTTTACGTCGAATAGTCGCAACTTTAAGAGAAAATGTGGGATCACAAAAAATAAATAACATTCTCCCACTTGATCCCATCATTTTCATTATACAGATTATTCAACTAATTCCACAAAAACTTTATGCTTAAAGAAAAGAAACAAAACACATGGACCATGGCGACATGTCCTCTAAAAGTGAGTAATATCTTCCATGTATCACAATGCATCTTATTTCTTTAATGTCAGCCTATATGTGACAACAAATCTTAATGAATAAACCCCATGTTTATTCCAAAACCAAGGATAAATGTTATTCTCATAAACAACAAAATGTGTACACCAAAATTGAGAATCAACATTACAACTAAATAAGAGTTTCATACAACAAAAATCGTTCATATGACGACAAATCACATGATGAGACCTATTCCCATACTAGTTACATGATCCTTATACTTCATCGGTGGCATGCCTTTAGTTAAAGGATCAGCTATCATCAATTCAGTGCTAACGTGTTCAATGACCACTTTATTCTCCTTAACACGTTCCCTTATGGCTAAATACTTAATGTCAATATGCTTACTTCGACTGCCACTTTTGGCATTTTTTAGCCATAAAAACCACAACTGAATTGTCACAATATATTTTTAATGGCCTAAAAATTGAATCAACAATTTTAAGCCCAGCAATGAAACTCTTCAACCATACACCATGCGAGGTAGCCTCAAAATAAGAAACGAACTCAACCTCCATAGTAGAAGTAGCAGTCAAAGTCTACTTGGCACTTCTCCATGACACGGCTCCGCTAGCTAACATAAAAATGTATCAAGATGTTGATTTTCGTGAATCAACGTAGCCCGCGAAGTCCACATCCGAATAACCGACTACTTCTAGGTTGTCAGTTCGTCTATACATAAGCATATAGTCTTTGGTACCTTGAAGGTATCTTATGACTTTCTTTGCAGCTCTCCAGTGGTCTAAACTTGGATTACTCTGATATCTTCCCAACTTTCCCACAGCAAAAGTAATGTCAGGTTGAGTGCAAACCTGAGCATACATCAAGCTTCCAACAGCAAAAGCATATGGAGTGTTGTAAATTTGTTCCCTTTCTAGATCGTTCTTCGGGCATTGGTTCAAATTAAACCTGTCACCCTTCACAATGGGTGCTATACTTGGTGAACAATCTTTCATCCGAAATCTCTCTAGGACATTATTGATATAGGTTTCTTGAGATAGTCCTAAAATGCCTCGAGATCTATCTTTATGGATCTTAATGCCAATGACATAAGATGCATCACCCATATCCTTCATGTCAAAACTCTTACAGAGAAATTGTTTCACCTTATGTAGCAACCTCTTATCATTGGTTGCAAGTAATATATCATCCACATACAGCACAAAGAAACAAATTTTGTTCCCATTGACCTTCTGGTATATACATTGATCCATGACATTCTCTATAAAACCATTGGTGGGATGCTTGTTTCAAGCCATATATAGATTTCTTAAGCTTGCACACCAAATGCTCACCTTTACTAGAGGAGAATCCTTCAAGTTGTTTCATGACTGGATATTCTTGCTGGAGGTGGTGGGATCAGAATGGGAATAATCTCGTTCTTCGATGAAGTTGCAGATGATGGTGATGGTCTATTGTTATTCCCTGTTTTTTTTTTTTCTTTTCTTTTTTTTGGAGGGGGTCTTCTTCCTCGACCCACCACACACAGGGACATTTCTCATAGACAACTCCCAAATCTAAGTTCGAGCTCCCCGCCATTGATCGGAAATCTTCTGTTTTCGGCTGTTCTTTGTCTCTCGGTGTTTATTCATCCTGTTCATCTTCATTCTAAATTGATGGTGAGGGCCGTTGGTACAGCGAAGAGGACAATCATGGACGAAGAAGAAGACGAGAAATAAGAAGAAGAAGAAGAAATATATCTGGATGGAAATGCCCCTAACATCGTCTCCGGAAATACAAGTGCCTACCGGTCAGTGAGCATTTGGCCGGCCGGCGATATCAAACCCTTATTTGAAATTAACTTTTAACAATATTTTTATTCAAAATAATGTTCACTTTCGGCCGTTTTTAGAAAATGAATTAACTTTAGGTTGTTGTTTGGAATTTTTTCTTTTGTTTCGCTCTGGTCGAGAAAGTGCTCTGGTATCTCTGTGTGATTCCTTGATCTCCCCTTTTTTTTAGATTGCCAAAAACAGCAAGATTATGCCAATGTATGGATCGGTGGGAGGTAAGGATTTGATGGGCTCGTTTCCTTTTTTATTTTTATCTCCTTCCATAACCTCTCTCATTCGGCCGATATTTCCGATTCATTACCAAACCGTACCGGATAATCATCCAATATATTCTGCCCATGATGCCTTTTGTTTTGCAGAAAATTCCTCAAACACATAAGCGTATATTCTCATGCAAAAGCTTTTGCCGAGAATATGTCCAGAGAATCATCCGCCAATAACTGAAGTGTTTAAATTTTTTTTTTTTTTTGGGTGTAATCCCATGACTGAAGTTTGACCATAAACTCTTTCCTCTATATTTTAATGATTGTCGAGTGAGGACTTTAATGGGCTTGGGCGAATTTTGTACTCCCGCGGGCTCAGTCCAAATAGTTTGATTCAACTCAAAACCCTCTGAGTTTTAACCCATTTAATAAAAGTCCAGTTATAATGTAATTTATGTTGGCTTTATATAAAATGCTCATAATATGCAAATGCAAATTAACGATATGTCCAGAGAATCATCCGCCAATAACTGAAGTGGGTAATTTTTTTTTTTTTGGGTCTAATCCCATAACTGAAGTTTGACCATAAACTCTTTCCTCTATATTTTAATGATTGTCGAGTGAGGACTTTAATGGGCTTGGGCGAATTTTGTACTCCCGTGGGCTCAGTCCAAATAGTTCGATTCAACTCAAAACCCTCTAAGTTTTAACCCATTTAATACAAGTCCAGTTATAATGTAATTTATGTGGGCTTTATATAAAATGCTCATAATATGCAAATGCAAATTAATAATATTTTTATTCAGGGGTTGAGGTTGACTCTTAGTCTTTTGTGCAAGAAATGACCAAACGGGCTTTCAAAATTTTTGGTGTCAATAGCTGCGAAGAACGTGAAGAAGCGATCAGGATGACGATTACCTTCTCCAAGTTAACAACTTTTTACAATTTGGTGAAATGCACGCAGAATTCCCATCCTTGCAAGTCTTCTGTGGCACAGAGCCGGACCAAGGCTTTGGTGATAGGGAAAGCTTGGAGAGCTCCCAAAGTGGGTGGGATTGAATACGAGCTTTACTAGTATAACAATTTTTGGGTTATTGTGAGAATTACAATTTGTTATGAGCCATAAATTCTTGAATGAATGGACCCTGTAACAATTTAGAATTATTTTTTATTTAATTTTTGTGATCTAAAACAGACAATTATTCTCTTACCTTATCATTTCTCATTAAATACTAAGTTTTTATTACCAAAAAAGAAGAATAGTTTTATTAAGTGTAGCTGCGAATTTTCTTTTTCTTTGAGATATTTTTTATTTAAGTAATTTTTTTCTACATTAAGAATGTGGAGTCACAAGTGGTAGGAGAAAGAGAGCGAAGTTTCAAAAGTCTATGATTTTGTGAGGTTCAAAACTGGAAAATTTTCCGTGTTAATGGAATTTTAAAGTTGCTCATAATTTTCCAATATTAGTTTGTAAACTAATAGGAAAAAATTCAAATAAAAGCACGAAGTGAGGTCGTTTTATAAAGAAAAAAGAGTTTAGAGTGAATCTCGTTTTAAATAAGGACTTGAAATGGCCTAAGTTAGTCTCAAATAAGAATCTACACTCATCAGCTGGCCAAATTTTTGCTGACGGATTTTTTCTAGTAGCTAGAGTAGGGGCAATTTAATCCAAATTTTGCAATAGGATAAAAATGGTAAATTCCAAAGATGAGCCGTATAAAGAAACAAAGTGGATGAACAAGACCATCTTCATCCTCTGGAATGGTGTATGGAGATGTTTTATATAGGGACGAGAGATTATTTAACATATTTTGTTATGCAATATCTTCTAATTTTATCCTATATTATTTGCTTTTAGTGTAGAAACTGAATGTCACGGCTCCATGTGGAATGTATTCCTCTTTAACTAGAATTTTTATAATGTCCACGATCGCTAGAAAAACAGCTTCCATTGCGGCACTAAAATATTTATATGTGCAAATGATTATTTGATTATATCAGATTATTTAAATTCTCCACAGTATGTGTAAGTATATCTTACCAACGATTAAAACTATTTTTGTTTTGGGTCATCGACCAAATTAATGAAAAAGTGAGTGAAGTTTACATGTAAAACAAGACAGAGCTTTTTCATGAAATTACACCCCGTGAAATTGAAGAGTGCTCAAGCCGTGAACATTTTGTATTGAGATTTTGTGTTTTTTTTTTTTTTTTTTTGTGAGATTGAGAGATTATTTCTCAAGCAACTGCGAGGGCCAAACAATCTATGAGTTATTTAGTGTAATGACTAATGTGATGGTGGAATCTCCGTTATTCATTAAACAGCTATACAAATTTGGGACTAAGAATATATATGGTTGTGCACACAATAACGTGATGCTTTCAGGCTTTTTCGGCTATTCCTTATTAGTTAATGTACAGGAGGGAGCTGTATAGAAAATTTACTTTGTATATAAGTGTACTTGAACAAAAGATCATCTTTACTCTTCTTTTCCAGTTTTGAGTTTTGTCTATTTTCTGTACAATTGACTGTATACTATACAAGCTGTCGATTTTAAGTTGTGGGTACTGAACATTTTCATCCATTAGGAATAATCGTTAATTAAGAAAAAAGATATGTAAAAGAAAGGCGGCTCCATTTCCAGAAAAGAAACGAAAAAGGTGCAAAAACAATCTAATAAATAAAAACACTTACATATACACCTCATTGGTCTCATTAATGAGATGTAATTAGTCATTTTGTATAGAACCACGAAAGTGATGTTCTCAGAAATAAATAAGTATTATGATTAGTAAATTAATAAATAGAAATTGGAAAGGCATCTTCCATGAACCTTTAGTTTTTCCCAATGGAGTTATTTATGCGATATTCACAAGATTGATGGATAGGAGTCTCTTAGATATCAATTGAATGGTTGCAATTCTTTGGCACATGATAATCCTCATCAGGTGTGGCAATTCCTCTATTTCACATACACCGGATAATAACTGGAGACACGCAAGTCTATTCTTCTGGGAGTGGTGCTAAGTGAACATGCAAGTATGGTGATTCGATTCAGGTTTTGAGCAAGTACTAAGCAACTCTTGGGGTTAAAAGATAGGTGCCACTTCGTTTTCTTTCTAGAAAACTAACCTAATATAAAAGCGAAAATTCTTAATTTTTCCTTATAAAAGAACTCTTCATTCCTTTAATGGTAACTCTTAATTTTGCCACACTTATCTCAATCTAACATTCGAAGTCGATTTTGTTGCTAATGAGCCCCCTTCTTTTTTCTTTAATTCGAAAGGTTTGGAGATTATTTCTACACTAGAAATTATTATTCATATAATATTCCAACCTCAATCTCAAAATGTTTGTTTATGTAAAAAAAGAACTTAGATATTGGGACTGAAAAACTAGTTTCATTAAAGTTTAGATTCAAATGATGAGGCGTGATTAATTAAAATCTAACATCAGAAGTTCTCGGTCACGGGCTTCGAATAAATTTCAGTTGATGGTCGAGGCATAATTAACTTAAAGTAATATTTTAAGGTTTTTCTATTTACGCAGATTGGAAAAATAATTCAATTAAGTGCCAAACAGACTATGCTCTGTTCAACAACGGAGATAGAAAAAGTTCAGCAGAGGGGACGACGGAGAGAGCGAACGAACCTGGATGACGGGAAGGGAGGGCAGGCCGAGATCGTCGCGCACGTTCTTGATGAGCGCCTCCATCTTCCCCTCGTACGCTTCGGCGTCGTGCTGCGTGGAGGCGTCGCTCTCGCCTTGGTACCACAGCAGCGCCTCGATCTTGCCGCCGCCGTCCCTCACGCTCTCCCTCGCCCTCCTCACCAGGCTCTCGTACAGCTCCTCCCCGCGCCCCCACTCCTGGATCGCCGTCCCCCCCACCGCGCACGGCACCAGGCCCACCGTCATCCCCGCGATCTGGCCGCGTTCGCGAAGGCCATCCCTGGGCCCATGCCGCAGGCCTTCCGGGTGTTGATGTCGCGGTGGAGGGGCTCTCGGACCTCCTCCCACCAGAGGTCGGCGCTGAGCTGAAGGATGGAAGGGTCGGGGCGGCACTCCGGGGGGACGACCTCGTCCCAGCCGTGGTGGCGGGTGACGCCGCCATGGCTGGCCATGTTGCTCTGGCCGGAGAGGATGAAGCGGTGGTGGCGGCGGCGGCGCTCATGTAGGGGGATTTGTTGGAGGGAAAATGTCACAAATGGTCCCTATACTTTTGCCTAATGTGCAATTTCGTCCATGAACTTTCGATCGACTCAATTTGGTCCATGAACTATTGATAAATGCCCAATCTAGTCCATAACTTTTGATTGGCTCAATTTGGTCATTGAACTATTCATAAATGTCCGATCTAGTCATTCGTTACTCTTTTTCCTTTTTTTAAAAATTTTTTTAAATTTTTTTTGCTTTTCCTCTCTTCCCTCCGCCAGAGCCGGCGGAGGGAAGCTGGCGTCGGGCAAGGGCCATCCTCGCCGAACGCAGGCGAGGGCGGCCCTTGTCGGTGTCGGGTAGGGGTGAGCGTGGTTCCGGGTAGAACCGAACTGGAACCGAACCGAAGGAGGGTCCGGTTCGGTTCCCGATTCGAAGAGGCCGGTTCCGGTTCCCGGTTCCCTTTTTCTCGTGAACCGGCGGTTCTTGGTTCCGGTTCCGGTTCCTAGAACCGGAACCGGAACCGGTCAAATTCAAAATAAAAACCCTAAACCTCTCCTTTCCCCCTTCCCCCACATGATTTCCCCCTCGATTTTCCCTCCTTCCCCTTTCTTTTTTTTTTTCTCTCTCTCTTTCTTTTCTCTTCTTTTTCCTCCTCACGTCACTTCCTGCCCCCTACCCCTACTTTTTCTTTTATTCTCTCTCTCTCTTCTCTTTCCCCCTCTCGGCCGAAACCCCCATTCTTCTCTTCTTCTTCTTCTTCTTCTTCTTCCTTCCTTCCTTCCTCTTGCAAGGGATGACCATGATTCCGGGTAGAATCGGGAATCGGAGAACCGAACCAGACCCTCCCGTTCTCTGCCTCTACCCGTCGCCGACGCCGGATGCCGTTGGACGCCAGTCACCCCGCACTCGTCTCACCCTTGCCTCTTGCTCCCTCGACGCTGTCACCCCTCGCTTGCCTCGCTACTCAACCGCTCGCCGTCTATGCCGCCAGTGGACGCCGCTCGTCCCCTCGGTGGAGGCCGCTCGCCACTCGCGCAGCTGCCCCCAACTCGCTCGCTCGGTCGCCCTCGACGCTACTCCCCGACGCCGCTCGGCGGCCGCCCCCAACACCGCTGGCCCGGTTGGCTCTTGACGCTGCTCACCGCCGACGACGCTCCTCCTAAGTCTTTGTCTCGATATGCTTGTAAGGATAAGCTAATTTGGATGGTTTAACCTAGAGATTATGATTCATGGGCACTTGAGTTGGGTTCTTCAGGTTGGCGGTCGCCATTTGCATTTTGCTCTGTGATTTTTGTTTTGTGATGAGGCATAACTTGTCTAGTTCGTGTCAAGTAGATCTGATGGGATTTGTAATACTTATGCGATCTGATTATACTTGTTTTTTGATGAAGCATATCTACGAGGTGAGCTGTTGATCCCCTGCCCCTTCCTCAAATCAAAGGATGGGATGTGTTTTTAAGTCATGAGCAAGCAAATTTGCTCGTCTTGTACTGAATTTTCATTTTTTAGGGAAGGGGCCCTTGTTGCTTATGTTATATCCTGTAATCGAGCCATAACTACTTAAGAATTGGTAGCTGACTTGATTAACAATCTATGCACATCTTTTTTTATTTTTATGCTGTTATTTTTTGTCCTTCACACGATATGTTTGATTGATATCTAGTATGCAATTTGGTTACACATAAGCGTTTAAGTCACATTATTTACCTAAAAGATTTTAGTACAGTAAATGTATCGAACCCTTGAGAGGATAATGGCATGTCTTCTATTATCTTTTCTCTTATGAAATGTCACTCCAGCTTTTTACTATTCCATCAGGTCCTTGATTGTGAGCTGTTTTAGAGTCGGAGTAGATGATGAAGAAGAAGGATCTTTTGGTCTTTATGGATGTCTCCATTGATGGGGACCCTGCTAAAAGAATGATTTTTGAGGTACTCATTTGTGAATGCGAATCTTAAATTTTTTTAACATCTGTATGCCCTCAGTTATTGCATTTCTTTTGAAATTTGCTGCATATTCTTCACAATCCTTATCTGTTGATTGGCTTTCTTGTGAATTCGGTTCAACAGCTTTTTCTTGAAGTTGCTCCAAAGACGGCAGAAAATTTCCGAGCACTCTATATTGGAGAGAAGGGAATTGGCCGAAGACGGGAGGCTACCGCACTTGAAGGGGTCATTTTTCCATCGGATCATTAGAGGCTCTATGGCTCAGGTATGTTTGTTTGTTCATGTAAGAGCTTTGTTCTAGAGAAAGTTTGGCCTTTATGGTTGTGTAAGGCTAAATAGGTTCTTTTGGTTAGTTACCTTTCTTTATGCTGTAGGATACGCGGGCTGATGCTCACGATCGCTTTTCTTATGATATAGTTTTAAGGTTGTACTTACCATGTTGTCCACCCTTTGATCTTTTCTTTGGTTAACATTTCACATACATTTCTTTGAATATTATCTTTCTCACCATTGGATTTTTCATTAATTTTTTGTTCTTTTTTCTTTTTCTTTTCTTTTTGCGGGGTGGTGATTTTCACAAAAGAGATGGTAAGAATTTTTTCATGGCTGTCCAATTTGACTGTTTGTTTGTAATTTCACTCATCTTCCATGGTTGCTTTTAAGGCCTAAACTTTGGATTTTCTTGTTATGTGGCAATTTATTGAGGTTCTTTTTTCTTTTTTTTTTGTCTTTGGTTTCTGTTATGTGCATCTCGTTGGTCAAGATGGACAACGCTACAAATTGCTACTGGTGAACAGGCCAATGGCCATCATATGTGATTATGTGCATATACGCGACTTGTTTACTTATTAGTTAGTTTGGATGAGTCTAGTACGTGTCACTACACATTCATCACACCAATGCGTTCTTTGAAAGCTATGTTACCTTTGAATCTCAACAAAATGCTGTTCGATTTTGAATTAATAGTCTAATGTTCTTTTATGGACATAGAAGCTTTGGTTTGTCTCTTTCTTTCTTCGTTATAGTTCAAATCTGAAAAAAAAAAAAAAAAAAAAAAAGAACCTGTTGGAACCTAGAACCGACCCTGAAACCTGTGACAGGGTAGGTTCCAGGTTCTTGGTTTTGACGAGTAGGTTCTAGGTTCCAAGCGGAACCTGTAAGGAACCGGGAACCGTTCACCCCTAGTGTCGGGCGAGGGACTCCCTCGCAGATCTGGCGAGGGAGCCCCTCGCTCGACGCTAGCGAGGGAGCACCCCGGAGTCGAGTGAGGGCCGCCCTCGCCGGCGTCGGGCGAGGGGCTCCCTCGCCAAAGGTGTTCTCTTGCCGGATCTGCGAGGAGCCCCTCGCCGAACGCAGGTGAGGGCGACCCTTGCTTCGGCGAGGACGGCCCTCACCCGATGCCGGCGAGGGCGACTCTCTCCGGACGCCGACTTCCCTCCGTCGGCTCTGGCGGAGGGAAGAGAGAAAAAGCAAAAAAAAATGTAAATAAATTTAAATAAATTTTAAAAATTTTAAAAAAAAATTTAAAAAGGAAAAACAATAACGAAGGACTAGATCGGACATTTATGAATAGTTTAAGGACTAAATTGAGCTAATCAAAAGTTCAAGGACTAAATTGGACATTTATCAATAGTTCATGGACCAAATTGAGCCGATCGAAAGTTCAGGGACGAAATTGCACATTAGGCAAAAGTATAGGGACCATTTGTGACATTTTCCCTTTGTTGGAGAATTGAAGGACTCGATTGACAATCAGAGGAGGAGGAAGAGGAAGCTTTTCATTTTTATTTTTATTTATTTTTACCCCCAAATTTTTATTTTTGTTTCGATTTATTTTTACCCAGAAAAATGAAGGAAGCTACTTTATTTTGGAGTAATGCTTGTAGCATTCTGGTACGTGTGGGGCCGTGCGCGTGTGCTGGTCTGACCGTCCGTGTGTCTGAGCATTTCTTCCTTTAGGCGAAGCTTCACGTGAAAGCTAGCTAGGTTACACATTGAGAAAAGGGAAAAAAGCAATTGCTATTCTACTTAAAAAGGAATTTTTGTGGCTCATTTTCTTCTTATTTAATTCAGTTGGAATCAGCCAAATTTTTCGAAACATGTGGAGTTCATATGTTGTATCATATAATTTTCGAGAATTTAAAGTGACTTTCCCATGTCGAAATTTGAGAAAATTACAAATAAGAGTTAGAATAGAATTATCTTATCGAAAGAAAGTTTGGAGTGTATTTAAATTTAAAATAATTTCCTCAAATAACCCGTCAGTTTTAAATATTTAGGTTTGCTGTAGAGAAAACTTAGTCTGTGCCCTTAACCTATGAATGCCACCTATTTTTTGTCTATGCCCTACTGTCCAAATTTTTTCCCCAAGTTAATGGAGGGAGTACTGGAGAAACTCTATGAATGCCACCCATTCTATGTCTACGCCCCACTGTCCAATTTTTATTTCCCCTAAGTTAATTGAGGAGTATCGAAGAAACTCTCTCTCTCTCTCGCAAAAGCGTGGACAGAATCATGAGATAGTGTGACATCCAGGATTTTCAGCCTAATTTCGACCCCGGATAAATAAAATTTTTGTTCGGTTGAAATGGGGATTGTGAAATTGGGATGCAAGTGAGCTATAGTGATAAGAAAAAGTACCAATTTGATCAATGAAATATTGAATGAAATTATGGGGGTCAAATTGATTTGATTCAAGTGGGATTAAGGTTCAATTTGGGAAGAAAACCTAGCAAAATTCGTATGCCCATAAACCCAACTTTTTGAACTACCTAAATGCTTCTAGAAGGGGGCATATTTGTCAAAAATTGAAGAGTGTGAGATAGCTAGTGGTGGCCCATATGTGGCTGACCTAAGAGAGAGAGAGTGAGAGAAAAGAAAGGGAAAAAGGTTTTTCTTCCTCCCCTCTCTCCTCCGTCGAGCATCTCCATCTTCTTCCCCTTTCTTTGGGTTCTTCTTCAGCAACAACCGAAGACCAGCGAAGCAGAAGCAGCTGCCGTCGTCGCCCACCGAAGCCGGAGCCGCCACCGCTGCTCCGCGGCCAGCCGCGCCTCACTGCGCGACCTCCGCCTCTCCCCCTACTGTTCGGCTGTCTCTTTTCCTTCTTCGGCGTGCCTTGAAGACTTCGAATCCCAGCAGATCTGGGACGGACGTCGGAGCAGCCAGCGACCGCACGCGACGCCATTGCCTCCGCCGTTCGCCGTCGTGCTGCCGTTCGTCTCCCTCTCGCCCGCTCGAACGCCGTTCGCCTCATCCAGTCGAGCTGCCGCCCCTATCTAGCCTCTGTTTCGCCTCTGGTCGGTCTCGTTCGGCCGCCTCCGGCCACTGCCCGACCTCCTCCGGCCACCGTCCGGCCTCACCGGAGTCCCCTTGCCCTCCACCAGCCCTGTCCAGCTTAACTCAGCCTCGGATTCGGCACCAACCAGCAGCGGACAGAGAAGAGAAAAATGGGTATGGCAGCGGACGTTTGGCCCGTTTTGGCCGCCTTCCCAAGCCCAAATGCTCGGCCCATTTCGAGGAAATCGATCCTCGCGTCGAGCCCGTCGTTTTGAGTGAGTTTTACTCACTAATGCATTCTTAGTGTGCTAATTATACTTAAAGGTTGATTAGTGTTAATTAAGTGTAATTAGGTGGTTAGATTAGAATTGATTAGTGATTTTTAGTTAATTACTTTGCATATTAGTTGTGTGATTAGTATAATTAGATAGAGAATTGCCTATAGTATTTATAGGAAGCTTCTTGGGATTTTTCCCGTCCCTAATCGGGCTTCAATTAGGCTTTTCGGGCCTAAGTGGAATTTTTGGTATTTAAATATTAATTTTCGGAATTAAATTAAATAATTATTTATTTTCCAAAAATTCAACTGGGATGGCTCGAGACCGGAATATTATGCTGATGACCATGGTGAAGTCCGTTTATTTAATCGGGCTTTAATTTGAGCTAAATTGAATTTTTAATATTTATTAATTAATTTTGGAAATTAATTAATTATTTATTTATTTTTCGGAAATTAAGATTGAGATGGTAGACGACCGAAATCTCGTGCTGATTGTCGTGGCGCAATCCGTTTATTTAATTGAGCTCTACGTTGCATGGAATTAAATAAATTGTGATATTTTAGGGATTTACCCTAAATTGATTGAAATTGAATTATTAATTGGTAGTTGGCCGAGTATGGCTATTTAGCATTTTGAATGCCTTGATGAGTTGTAAAGTGGAGAAAGTGGTGACAGCTAACTGAGAATTCTATTGGCTGAGACCGATCAAGTACGAAGTATAGACAGGCGTGGTTTGGTGATAAAATACATCACTGTGCGAAAAACGGCGCGCCTTAAAGAACGCACGTAGACTGTCTATGACTTATGGCAGGTGTGGTTCGGTGAGTAGGGAGATCACTGTGCGAAAACGGCGTCTTAAAGAACGCACGTAGATTGCCTATGAATCGTGACAGACGTAGTTTGGTGATGAAGGACATCACTGTGTGAAAACGGCGCCTTAAAGAACGTATGTAGACTGTCAGTGATTTGTGACCTATGACGGGCGTGGTTCGGTGATGAGGAATATCACTGTGTGAAAATGACGCCTTAAAGAACGCACATAGACCGTCTATTACTTATGTCACCTTGGCGAAAACGACGCCCGAGAGCATTGATGGAGCTCTGTGACTAAGTGTACCATTTGAGGTTATGTGGGATGGAGTGAATAACCTAGAAATGATTCGACTGACTTGTAATCGACTAGGTTGATTGATCGATGATTCGATCTGAGTGTGATTTAATGTGATTGATCATTGCCTTGATTTGATGTTGCGAATTGATTGATTGAATGGAAATGACCGTGAGTGGTCTTATTGGTGTGTAATCAATTAAGTCGATTAGATTGATGCTTCGACTTGTGATGTGATTGCTTGAGTGCCTATTTGATCTGTGCTAATATGCAGGTGGAATTTGAGGCCAAGGTAAGTCCTCTAACTCATGTTGTGCATAGGCAACCCTAAGGTGTATTAGTTTACTAATCAAGTCTTAGGGAGTAGAACTTGCTGAGACATAGTCTCATCCCGGTTTGGAGAAAACATTTCAAGACCCTGATGAAGAACTTGAGGAGAAAGAACCCGAAGAGGAGTACCAGAGGGAGAACCCCAAGGATGATCCAGAGTAGGATCCTGATGATGATTGAGACTCCACTCCTATTTGATGACCTTTGCCGTAGAATCTGTTTGAGTAGAAACCAACCTTTTTAGCATGGCTAATATATGTTACATGTGTGACTGAGTTGTATATATGTACATAAGGGTGTGGTTTTCAGGTTCAGGTTTCTAGTCCTAATTGTATATCACATTACTTTATTGTCTGGGGATTTTTATAACTGCTTCTGCATGTGCTATTAAAAAGGAAAGGGTCGGCGATATGTAGTCCTAGGGATATTGCATTTTAAAATCGACCAAAAGTAAGGGATGTGCGTGAGCTTGAGGATCGGGGCGTGACAGATAGGGCTTCGGTTAAGAGTTAGAGGAGGGTCTGTGAGCAAGTTGAAAAATTGAAGATTGGTAACGTGGGGACGACGCTTTGACATATTGGAGTTTTGGTTTGCGGCTTTTCTTCGGTGACAAAGCCCAAAGTTCAAAACCCTTGGGCATTGCACACTAATTTGAGGGGACACTCGAAGAGATGAGGCTTTGTAACTATTTTATGCCTAGGCAATCAAAAGGAAAATGTTTTATGGGAAATATTTACTAAGAATACGGTTAGTTTTTCCTTTGTTTGGTATGAATAATTGAAAACACTAAGATCTAATGACTCTTCATACACTATCATTATTCATTAAAAAATTAAGATTTTCTACTGATGCTCATTGCTCATGCTTTGTTTTCATGCGCATTGGATTTTGGTTTTTTGTCAATGCATATCGTAGATCATGCGGTGGGATTTAGCAATTGCTTTTGATGCTTGATTGTGTGTTGCTTCCAGCAAAGATGATCGTGGAGTTCTGGAACGGCGGGGTGATTATTCATGTCAATGGCTCAAAAGGAGAAGTTGAAGCAAAAGATTCGATCGATGGAGGCCAGAGAGAAATGAATGTTGGGCGTGGAAAATATTTTTAGGAATATGGTTATTTTTTTCTTTATTTGGTGACGTATAATCGAAAATATTTTTTTAATATTTGGATCTCATCGGAAAATGATATCAATTTCTTTATCTCTAAAAAAAAAAGCCGAATTTTTTAAATATTTTATTTTAAAATTTTTTAAAGTTTTAATTATTTTTATTTTTAAATTACATTATTTTTAATTTTTAATTTTATTTTTACTATTTTTCCTTCTTCTTCTCCATCACTCCTCCGCTTCCTCACGCACCATCCTGGTCTACTTCCTCTAGTAGTTCATCACCGACCAGCTTGCGAGGAGCAAGCTCATCGGCCGTCCCTATGGTCAACAACGAGCCAAGAAGAAGCAAAAAGAAAAAGAATGAAAATAAGAAAATAGAAATAAAAAATCAGATTTTTCAAACATAAAAAATTGAAATTGAAATTTCTAAAAATATTTTTATAAGAACAATTGGTTCGTTAACCAAGCTTTAGTAGATTTGGAAAACATTTTCTAATTCTTTTAAAGAAAAAAATCATTTTCTTGAATTTAAGTTTTTGTAGGAAAATCTTTTCCATTAATTAGGAAAATATTTTTTGTTAGCTCATTTTCCTAAGTGATTCAAACGTCGGAAAAATGATAAAAATGTTTTCCACGAAACAAATAAAACCTTGAATCAAGTTGGAGATGTGAAAGAGAGAAGCAAAGGTGAACACTTGGAGCTGATGACTTTGGTTTTAATATCCCATTGTTTTCTCACGTTATCAAAGATGTCGGAGCCAACTTCGATAGGGTATATTTGTTTGAGTAAAACATTTTTCTGGCAATTAGTTTTCTAGACCTTTGCCCGTTTGATTTGCTGAAAAGGATCGGTCAACGGAAAATTATTTACTGTCAAAGAAAATATGCATGTTTGAAATTAGAAAAATGAATTCTTTAACCTGAAAAGGGGGAAAATATTTTCTTGAAAAATGATTTCTCGGAAATCATTTTTTAATAGAAAGATTGTTAATAAGAGACGCACTCAGGGTATTCAATGGAGGATGAAGAACGCAGAGCAGAATTCTAATAACATATCGGAAAGTCTTGCTTCGAGACGGACTCTTCTTTCTTCTTCTGTTTTTTTTTTTTTTTCCAATTTTATATCATTTTTGTACAATTTCTTAACAGATTTCCCAATTGGAAATGATTTTTAAAGAAAAATCTCCCTTTGATGGTCAGCGTTTTCCTTATTTCGAGCCATCAGGGTCCACCGTGAAGAAAAGGAGATAATAATTTTGTTGAAATGGAGGGAACCTGCGTATAGTTTTTTTGATGAAATTGTCCAACCATTTTCTATCAGCAAAAAATGCAATTTTGTGCACTCGGTTTAATAGAACAGCACGTAACTATCCGCCCCATAAATAAGCATGAATCAAGCTTCATCGACGTCTTTTACTTAAAAAAGTTTGAAAATTCATAACAAGTGTCTATTCGATAAATCATCCGGTTCTTATTTGCCATTATCGCATATACTTGAAAAAAGCATCAGAAAAATCTTAAACATATTCTATTGGTGCAAATTTAATCCTAAAACTTTTAATTGTGCCAATTTACTTCTAAACATTTTGACTTGTAGTCAATTCGGTCATTTCGGCTAATTTTGATCGAGATATTACTAATGCATGATCGGCGTTGACATGGACATTTAAATAATTTTCAAATTTTTATTTTTTAATTATTTTTATTTTCTTTTTCCTCCTTTTTTTGGATGGCTAGCATCGCCATGGCCGATGATGGTGGCTCTTGCTGCCATAAGCAAGCGTCAGCCTCACCTAGACCTAAGCAACGCCCGACGAGGCCCTATTGGCCTAGGCAAGGGTCAGATTCGATGAGGCCAACCCTCACCCAGTCGATGACAAGCGCCGGCCATACCATATAGCTTGGCTGGCATTAACATCAGCAATATCCAATCAAAATTAGCTAGAAGTACTGAATTGGCGTAATAAAAAATTTAGGACTAAAATAGCATCAATATAATAAATTTAGGACTTTTTTGACACTTGTCCCCATTTACTTTGTTATGTATTTTAAAAAATATATCTTAATAGATGAAAGGTCAAATAACTTCGACTAGCAATGATCTACAAAGTTATAATATATTTTAATTTTTTGGAAAGGCTTTTTCGAGAGATTATAGAAGCACTAGTGTATAATAAGGAATCTCTTCATTGTATTGCAACCCGACCTCGGCGCCTCAGCCTCTTTTTAGGGAACCCAGACAAAAGGTGAGTTTACAGATATTTGTTCAAGTGGCAATCCTTAAGGCGCATCACATAAAGAAGATTTGAGGACATTATCTTTAATGTTAGTCCTTAAGGTCCATCAATCGAGAACGTGAGCTCTCCCAAGTTCATCATAACAACAATTTATTTTAGAGTTTTTTAAGCACCCTAATCATTTAAATTAGGAGTCACCATTGCCTTGTTTTTTGAGGTCTGTTAGATTACTCAATTAAGGGTCAAGAGTGTTTCCTTGGGTTACGCTAATATTTCTATTAGTGTCATTTTGGTAGTTAATGGTTTGATTGTTACCTAAGGTGATCATGCATTTGTTTTTACATTTTCGTGCAAATTATTTGAATGCATTGAAGGGTGACCGCATGTGGATGGTTTGTTCGAACAATTCTAAGCTATAAAAACATGATATGAAATAAATCATACAAGTAATGAAAGTGCATTGCAAGAAAGTAAACACTCAAGGCGGTTAAGGAAGAAACTATCCTAAGTGCATGAAAAATAAAATCCACAAATTGTTGGGCATTATTACAAAATTTGAATTGAAAACCCGAGACATGTTTGGGATGAAATGGGTATAACAAAAGGGACTAGATTGGACATCGGTCTATGGCTGCCTCCTCCTCTAGATGTCTAGATGAAGTGGTGTCCGTTTACCCAAACTAAGGTACTACTCATATTAGCAAGAAATGTTTTCGCGGATATTAGCAAGAGTCAACACCAAGTTGGAGGGATGGAAAGAGAAATATATTTCAAAGGGGAGTAAGGAAGTTCTCATTAAATCTGTTGTTCAATCTATTCCACATTATGCAATGTCTATATTTAAGTTACCTCTTTCGGTTTGTAAATCTATTGAACAACGAATTGCTCATTTTTGGTGGAGAAATGATCAGAATAGAGTCAGTATCCATTGGCAAAAATGGGACATTCTGAAAGACAGAAAGGATGAAGGAGGAATGGGGTTTTGAGATCTTATAGCGTTTAATAGAGCGATGCCTGGAAAACAAGCTTGGCGCTTGCTACAGCAGCCTCAATCATTAAGGAGTAACTTATTTAAAGGTTTATATTTCCACTCGACGGATTTCCTATCGGCTGTCAAAGGTTTTCGGCCATCTTGGGGCTGGCAGAGCTTACTTATGGGTAGAGATGCCATCTTACCACATACGCACTGGTCAGTTGGTAATGATAAAACTATCAGAATAATGGGAGATCGGTGGTTACCTATGGGTATTCTTCATGGACCCAAATTTCGAGACAAACCTCTCATGGTGGCCGATCTAATTGATCCGATCCACCACAATTGGAACCAAGCTCTACTCCAATGATTCTTTGGAGAACAAATTATTGCAGAAGTTCTTACTATCCCAGTAAGACCTCTTCACTCAGATGACAAACTGATTTGGTCAGCCACAACCGATGGAAATATAGTGTCAAAAACAACTATCATACTATCCTGCAGTCGCTCAGCAATCAAAATAGTGACAGCGCATCAACATCTCACCAAAACCTGAAGGTATTATGGAAAAACATCTGGGCCATGAAGACAGAACCGAAACTAAAAACCTTCCTATGGTCTGCTTGTCACAATGCCCTAGCGTCAAAACCAAATTTATTTCAACGTCATATTATCACAAATCCTCTATGCCACCTATGTCAACAGCAGGCTCCCGAAACCATCGAGCACATATTGTTCCACTGTACATGGACTCATGCCATTTGGTTTGACCCCTAGATCAATATACGAACTCCGACACTCACAACTGATCGTTTCGTTCATGGATTACAACAAGGGCGAAATTACCTCAGCACTCACCCGATCTACCTCTTATTGCTAACATCCTTTGGCAGATATGCCGGATGCGGAACAACTTCACCTTTCGAAATCAGCTTCCGGATGCCTCTATTGCAGTACATATAGTGGTGGCTCAAACAAACTCCTATCGGCTCCACTCTGCTGTGTCGCGACCGAGCTCTGCTCTTCATTCTTTGAATTTGACGCACCTCTGGCGTCCTCCGGAATTGGGTACCCTGAAATGCAATATCGACGCAAGTTATAAGCTTGGTAGTACTGAAGGTTCCATAGCCTGTGTTAGTAGAGATTCTAATGGGAGACTTATGGATTTGTAATCTAGTCGAGTCCCAGCGCAATCTGCGTTCGAAGCAGAGGTTTTGGCTCTTACCTATTCTCTTCAACATCTGATCAGGCAACGGCTCCACAATGCTCATTTGGATGTGGAATCCGACTGTCTTCCTCTTGTCGAAGCATTGCAAGGCCAGCGACCGCCGCCATGGAACCTCCGACCACTGTTCGATGAAGCTACTGTTCTGCTATCTAGGTTTTCTAACCTAACAATGCATTAATGCTGGCATGAAGCAAACCTAGTAGTTGATTGGGCCGCGAAGGCCCACAACTCAGTTTCGGCCCATCACTTAATGTCAGCCCATAACTACATCCTATTTCCCCCATATGTTTTGCTTGATCTGGTTTATGCTGATGCCTTATCTTCAGGTTGTAAACTTTCCCTCTATTGAATGCAACAAGTATGTTAGACCAAAAAAAGGTACTACTCATATAATGCATACACCAACCCTCATGTTCCAAGCAATCATAATCAATGAACAAACAAGGACATTCAATTGGCAAAAACAGCCTCGAGGTCGGCCTTTGATTTGTGCACGCATTGACCCATTCTAAACCCTCTAAGATTGATTAGTTGTGATCATTGGTAATTGGCCGTCCTTTGTGTTCACAAGCGGTAGTCAATACCAATTTATAGCCCTAAACATTCATCTAGCAATCACATACATAAGAGATTAAGCATGCATTCAGACCAAATGATTGTTTTTCTCAAACCATCAAGCAAAGTGAGTAAGTCCAAAATGGGATAAGTACACTAATGGTGCCATAAGTTGTGTATGGCGCTCACTTTGGTGCCAAAATTTTCTATCGGATCACTTAAGTGCCAAATTAGAGGAAAAACGATCATTTTGGTGCCACCAGCGAAAGATTCCGGCCAAAATGATTACGTGGTTTTAAAAAAAAAAAAATCGACAAGGCCTTCAAACGACATCGTTTTCGGTCCTCCTTAAGAAAATGACGTCGTTTGCCATCCTACATGGATGGCCTCACAAAAACGACGTCGTTTAACTCATTTGGGGATTTTTCCGACCTAGCTCGCTCGGCCGTTGTCGCTCGGCCTCCACGTCGCTGGGCCACCATCGCTTGCTCAGCCGCCATTGCTCGGCACTGTTCGGACACCCTTGATGGTAGACGAGGGAGCACTAGCCCTAGTCGCCGGAGCCTAGGTACTGGAAAATGCAGGCCAGGCACTCGTCGGGGAGATCGAAGATGGAGAGGGAGACATCAATGGCAGTGCACTCGTCGGCGGCCTCCCCGAGCATCGGCTAGATCACGACCTTCGACTTGGCCGCCGAGTGGCTATCGTCGAGGTTAGGGTTGGGGTCAGGGTCGGGGTCGAGGCTACAGCCACCAAGTGGCCATCGTCGAGGTCGGGGTCGGGGTCGGGGTCGGGGTTGGAGCCACGGCTGCCGAGCGCGGGGGCCATTGAGATTTAGGGTTTGAATTGGGGGAGACACCAAACGGCATCGTTTTGGTGTTAGGATGCTAAAACGATGTCATTTGAGGGCCTAAGTGATCCAAGGAAACTCCGGTGAGCCACATCAGCATAAGAAATTAATAAAAAAAGGCCACTTCGGATTTCCGGCCGATTAGATTGGCGTTGGCACCAAAGTAAGCGTTTTTCAAATTTTTTGGCACTTAAGTGATCCAACGGAAACTTTTGGCACCAAAGTGAGCGCTGTACACAACTTATGACACCAATAGTGTACTTCTCCCATCCAAAATAGGATCACTTGTTAATTAATTTGGAAATTCGGATCATTTAGTTTTATAATCATATGACCAACAGTTCCAAACAGTGCAAATCAAGTGTCATTTGAAAGCTAAATATGTGTAGAACAAATGTCCAGAAGACCATTAAACCCATTTTTGAACCATTGATCCGAAATGGATGATATCCCGAAGGGTTCAGGACCCGACCCAGTTTGCTAAACTTTGAAAAACTCAGGAAAAATAAGAATTGGCTTTGGAATGGCATAAAAAATTTTGTGCAGCTAGAACAAGATGTGAAGAATAAACTCTCAGTTTTGAGTTTTTCGAAATTCATGACCAGTTTATACAGAAAAATAAATTTAGGGATGGATATTGAAATCAAATCAGTTTCAGGGCCATCTCGAACCCTATGAAGATTGTTTGCAACTAAGGTCATCAAACATTACAATTAAGTCAACTAATCTCGCGAATTAAATAAAACCGAGATAAATTTGGAGGATTGTTTATGCTTATGTGAGTGGCGGAACGAATACGGGTTGCGTGCCCAAACCACACGCTTGAATCTGCTCTATGGATCGAACTCGACCTAGCCTACTTGGAAAGGGCGGGATGACGAAATTTGTTATCAGTCTCTCACATTACAGTATGCACCTATGAAATCGATGCCGTCGAGCCTTGCATGACCAAGCAAAGTCCTCGGATATATATCATACATGAGAGTCATATCATAAACATATAAATGTACGTGGATTCTTGTAAATTTCTAATAAATTAGTAGGTGTTTGGTATTCAAAGACATGATAGTATTAACAAACATGTTGTATTCAGATTAGGAATAAATTTAACATGAGTAATTTACTACACGAGATAATTACAACATAAAAGTATCAATTGTTGGCCCAACGGTTGTTAAATGAGACAGGAAAATACCGACGACATATCTCAAAGAAATTTCCAGAAAAAAGATGGAGATTGGATATACAGTTAAAATCTTGTCAAAAAAAAAAAAAAAAATCAACATAGTAGGATTTTGGTGCACGAGAGAGAGCATTAAAACATAAGAGGTTATACTATCGTGACCTATCCTCGAGGGGCTGCCTTTACAAGAATAGGTTTAGACTCTAGAGGTATTTGTTTATGAGATGAGTCCAATGGTATGTACAAATGACTATGTTGGATGGACCATTATTTGCTAATGCCGCAAACGACTCATCAATCACAAAAATAGACTTTCTCAAGTTCATATCGCGTGTGACATTATATTTTCTACTTTTAGCTCAAATTAACCCTATGAAAATTCTAATGAGAAGTTGCCACTAGCCAATTAAGGTCGGTTAGAAATTAATTGAGAAGCTAATTAAAACACAGGATGTCGTCTCAATTTCTACATAACCAAAGATTGTAGGCTTGGGACTTGATTACACTAGTTATACAACTACTACTCTTTCAATACCTAAACTTGATTATGTTGTCAACTAACGTGTTTTTCATGTAGTCTTTTCATCAATTTTAGGACCAATCTGCTAAGTGTTCATGCGATGTTTTTATTAAAATCTCAACTGTGCTAAAAGAGAAAACAACAACCAACGAGTTGAAATTGTGCAATCTAAGTATAATCAAATTGAAGTGCACGAGCAATGAATTAAGCATCACCTCTAAAAAGAAAGCATTGCAATTAATTTGGGTTTCCAAATTTTTTTTTTTAAGGATTTTGAAATTTTATTCAAGACTAGAAAATGTCCATTCAAAAGAAAATTTGAAAATTGATTCAAAGCCCTAAAATCTAATGGAGTCAATTAAGGTCATTTTTTCCAAACATTTTTCCAATTTTCTTTTTTTGGTATTTTTTATTTTTTATTTTTATTTAATTATTAAAATTTTTAATCATTCTTTTATTTTTATTTTTTATTCTGAAAATGGACTTCTGACCTTGTCAGGAAACCCGGTCCGAACCTACGGGTCTGACCCGGCCCTAGGGCCTGGTCCAAATATCAAATTCAGCCCATGAGTATCCAACCTGATTTATATACTCGGCCCATAAATTTCTAAACCCACAGTGCCTAGTTCAAGCCATCTAATGGGCTTAGTCTTTGTAGCAGCTCGAGACCAACTCCCCAAGTTCTGGTCCCTCATCAATCTAGCCCAATTCCAGCTCACCATCAGGTCTAGCTCGACCTCCAGCCCGGCCACCTAATCCGAACTTTTTGCTCTTCTCTGATTTTTTTTTTTTTTTTTTGAATTTTCATTATTATTTTATTTCTTCTTCCTCATGTCATCACCAGATCAACCTACGTTGGTTGTCCACTCCAACCGCCACTAGACCACTATATCGGCCCCCACAGGTCTATTACTAGCGACAATTGAGACAAAGTCATTGTAGAGAAGCTTTCGTTTTCCGGCCAAAAAACAACATCAAAAACTTTTCGTACGATACAATTAATACATCTACATAGCAAGTGGAAGAAAATGGGGAGCTAAATGTAGCAGACTCAAATGGCAAGCATCGCCAGCAAGTAGGGAGGTCTTCGACCCTGTTGATACTTGAAATTAATCCTGCTGTCACATGCTTATTACGAGAGGAAATGTGACAAAAGACGGATGGAATCACGTGCCTGTCATGTGGATAGTAATTGTTACATGCTTGACTATTAACAAGAAAAAGGATAATTACCCAATAATTGATGAAGAGGTGAGGGAATGCCACGTGTCCAGTTATTGAAATACGATGACAGAAAGTTGGTGGCTGCTTGAATGAGTTTTGGTGGCAAACTTATCAATAGAAACATTTAAAATATTGCTCAAGATACCAAAATAACAATCATCCAGGATACACATTATTGAGGAGCAGTTGCTATTTGAAGACTCAATTATGGAACGGCCATCGATAACCGTATAACTTCCAAAGTACAGTTGAGATGATTCTCAAGAAGGTGGGTGAAGTAATTTGCGAGGAAAAAGGGGATATGGACAAAGTCAAGAGTGGTTATTAAGTGCGCAAATAATAATCATTCCATTGCAGAAATTAATTTCTATTCCATATATAATTTCTTTTCATTTTATTCTCCAGAACAGTTTTTTTTTAATAAAAATACGCATTTAATCACAATAAAAAAAATTGTGTCTTAAAATAGAAATTCGTTTGATAATGACACAAAATTTTTCTCTCTTGGGTAGTGGCGAGTGGTAGCAAGCAAGGGCAAGCAATGATCGACTAATAGCAAGGACGAGTGATGAGAAGAGTTTTAATTTCTCATTTCTATTCTAGAAATAGCATTTATGTTCCAAACCTAATTCTAGAATAAAAAGTTTGTTCTAAAAATAAAATAAAATAAAAATTACGTTACCAAACGGATTTACTTCTACACCTATTCTGGAGAACAAAAGAATAGTTCTAATAAAAAAACTAAAGTAATTATCATGCGCACTCTAAAAGATATACAACCACTCAAAATTTACCATGTTATTTTATAAATACCATTAGTTATTCAATGAGGAACCCTAGATAAATCAATCAGAATATTATCTCTTTATCTTTTCTTTTCCTATATTGCACTTTAATTTCCAAGCTTTCATATTCTTGCTATCGATTAGGTTTCGGTGTGTACTTATATTCTAGTACATTGTCATCGATTAGATTCCGGTGTCGTACCATCTATCTTGGTGCATTGTTGTTGATTAAATTCCAACATCGTATCTCATTATCTTGGAGTAGTGTCATTGATTATTTTTTGGCATTGTATCCATGTATCCTCAACTTGTGTCGTTGATCGAATTCCAACATAGTGGCATAGTTCAAGTTTGATCGTGTAATCTATCGGCCTTGTTATTAATTAAATTTCAACTTAGCTCAGTATTGTATAGTGTTGTTTGGATCCAAGAAGTTAATTTGATATCGCATTGGATATCCTTTGTCCGGAGTTGATGTAGAACCCGTGTCCCCTTTAATAAAAACAAAAAAATGACCTTTAGTAAAAGATATTTCATTGTGGGAGCAATTTCGGCGAAACAGGCTCAAAGGTTTATCCATGACTAACACCGGAAATTGCTGAATATGCCACAAGATCAAAGGAAATTGCAAAGTTAGGCACAGTTCAACAATAATAAGGGCACAATATGAACCCATTCTAAATGTGAGCATGGCTTTTTAACGGATTGCAAAGACGAATTCGACTATCACTTAAGCTTTTCTATCAAACAAGTGATACGCAACACAAAACGTGAACCCTAAATCTGGTTTCAACATGATATTCGTCCTAGATGTAGTACATAGGACTCTAACTCAGAACTTTTTGTTGTAAACAAGCCTCTATTTGTTAAGATTTTTGCAAGATTTCATTGAGACTAAGTGTCCGTTCGTTTTGTGGAAAATGAGCCATTTCCGGAAAATATTTTTCCTAGAAGTCATTTTTCAGGAAAATGACAATGTTTTTTAGTGTTCAGCTAAAACTTGAAAATATTTCGAAAAATATTTTCTAGTGTTCGGTAAAGGAAAATATTTTCCGCTCACCAGATTGACAAGCGAGCATCAAGCTCGAGGCTCGCGAGAATCACAAGCGCGAGTTTGAGATTGACGAGCTTGAGGTTCACTTGGTATGACGACTAGCTAAGAAAAGAAGAAAATGGGAAAAAAAAAAAAAGAAATTAAAAATAATTCAAATTAAAAAATAAAAAGAAAATTAAAAAATAATTTGAATGAAAAAAAGAAAAGAAAAATAAATAAAGGGGAGGAGGAAGTCAGGATTTGTAGAGGTGCAAAAATAAAAGAGAGAGCAAGTGAGGAAAATATTTTTCACTTTTCAAAAGTGAAAAACATTTTCCCCTACTTTAAGACTTTTTTTCCTATGATGGAAAACATTTTCGCCGAGGAATTCATTTTCCGTGAAAACGAACGCTAGAAAATTCGGAAAATATTTTCCTGGAAATTATTTTTCGCGAAACGAACTGGACTTAAGTTTGTCACTCCAAGCTTGGACAAAGCAAAGTGAAACAGGGTCGAGAACAGGGAAGTTCACCTGCTTCGCAACCATGAAGGTGCAATCAGCGCTGGGGAGGAGGAATCGACCGCGATGACAAAGACGACGATGTCGAGAATTGTTGACTATTTGATGGTGATGGCAACAAAGATGAATCACGGAGCAAGACGATGACCAGGCGATTGGAAAATGATGATCGTCTCCGGCCGACTCGATGGTCTCACGTAAGATCTCATTAGAATTCTCCCCATCACTGTCTCTCCCTCTCCGCTCCTTTTGTCGTATCTCTGTGTGTTTGTGAGAGAGAGAGAGAGAGAGAGAGAGAGAGAGAGAGGGGCTGGACAGAGCGTCGGTTGAGAGAAAAATAAAGATAAGGGCACAGGCCCAGGAAAGAAGGGAACGGAAGTAAGCGAAAAGAGGCTGGGCCCGAACGAAGACAAAAGAAAGGAAAGAGCAAAAGGGGCTGGGATCAGCCGGGCCGGTCTCCAGCGGGCCTAATCGAACCGGCCCCCCATTTTTTTGGGGACAAATTTTCTAACAGTTTTACTATTTCACCTAATTGACCCTCTTTTACACAATTTTGGCCCATTTACATTGTAAATGCGGATTTATTGGACTAGCAAAATTAGGAGTTAACAAATACAAGTAAGAACTTTTGATAGTTACTCGCCACCCGTAGGTAATTAACCTGAGGGATGAGAGTGAAACTTCTTAATTTTAAGCAAAGGCTCAAAAAAGTCATGAGTTAATCAAGTCTTACCTTTTATTCATTGTAGCATGCTTATATAGATGAGCATGGAACAACCCTCTAAGCATGAGTAATTTTCTAGGCTCATTAAAAAGACAAAACTAGTTTTACTGGACAGTATAAAGACCTAGGAACCAAGAAATACAATAATGATATTTATAAGACCTTGAAAATGTGAGAAATTTAGTTAGCTGTAGGTCTCCAAAATTTTCCTACTTCCAAAGTTGCTGAATCAATGTTCTTCAATGAATGTTTTGGCATCAAACGCTTCTCCTGCAAGTAAACTCATCCCCGAATTCTCTCTGTCTTCATCTTCAAAATTAAAAGTAGCCAATTTGCATATGGACATATGAGTAGTGGAGTTCCTTATGAGTGTGGATGGACATAAAATTCTCCACCATAAATTTATAACATTCATGTTTGTTACATGGGCCAAATGGTTTTCAAAGTATGTTTATCCACACACTTAGAATCCATCCCTCGAACGAGCACAACCCAGCCCACCTCGAAAGGATGGGAGGACAAAACTTTGACATTATTCTCTCAAACCACGACACGTAACTACAGAATCGATGCCTCCGAGTCTTGCGTGACGAAGCGGAGTCCTTGCATGAAGGAGGAGAGAACATGAGGGGGGCCTATGGTGTGAAATGCTAGAGGTACAGCTAGCAAGTGGCCGAGGCGGACTTGGGCATGAGTGGTGAAGTGAAGGTGGTCGTCCTTGAGCGGCAGCCCCTTTGCGTCGATGCACACGATGTTCAAGAGCTTGATTCCAAACTACGCCTGACTCACTCTATCATGTACCTCATATCCCTTGACGTGATTGTGATTTATACATCATTCAATTTACTGCAATCGTTATTACATGCGTGCCGATTAAAAGAACTTATGCTTACATTCATATATAATTTCTTAGATAAAAATATAAATACTCTACATGAATTTAATGAGAATTTGGCAAACCCTCTAAGCAAATTTAGATTGACATACCCAATTAAGGACAATATACATTTACAAATTGGTTGAAATTTCTCTTTATTTTGAGAGAAAATGCTTGCGAGTTTAGAGCAATTAAACGTTCCTCAAACGTTATGGAGAGCTGTTCAAAAGAAAAAAAAAACGTAATGGAGACAAGACCTTATGGAGAGTCCTTTCAAAACGTAACTTGACATGGCCAATTGGCCCGAATAAATAATCAATTCAAACGTCCAGTCTAGCACATGATCACCCGGGCACAGCTCCAACAATCAAAAATTGAATCTTAATTTTAGACTCGGACAAAGCATCAACTCAAAAGATTGGGACGTGGATGCCAATTCAGATAATGCAAATCCCAAATCTTGATACGCATCATGAGTTGGCGTTCTCTTTAATAAACCAGTATGTCCCACTGCTTGTCCTATTGCACATTTAGTAACAATGGTCACTACTTTTGGCCGAAAGCATTTCAATTATTGTCCTCCCATCTGGTAAAGTTGTCGTGAAAAAGCATCTTACTAGTGCATGTATAATTTCTTAGATAAAAATATAAATTCTCTACATGAATTTAATGAGAATTTGGCAAACCCTCTAGGCAAATTCGGATTGACATACCCAATTAAGGACAATATACATTTACAAATTGGTAGAAATTTCTATTTATTTTGAGAGAAAATGCTTGCAAGTTTAGAGCAATTAAACGTTCCTCAAACATTATGGAGACAAGACCTTATGAAGAGTCAATTCAAGTCATATCTTGACTTGGCCAATTGGCCCCAATAAATAATCAATTCAAACGTCTAGTCTAGCACGTGATCACTGGGGACCAGCAATAACAATAAAAAATTGAATCTTAATTTTGGACTCAGACAAAGCATCAACTCAAAAGATTGGGACGTGGATGCCAATTTTAAGATAATGCAGATCCCGAATCTTGACGCGCATCACGAGTTGGCGTTCTCTTTAATAAACCAGTATGTCCCACTGCTTGTCCTATTGCACATTTAGTAACAATGGTCACTACTTTTGGCCAAAAGCATTTAAATTATTGTCCTCCCATCTGGTAAAGTTGTCGTGAAAAAGCATCTTACTGGTGCATGTATAGTTTCTTAGATAAAAATATAAATTCTCTACATGAATTTAATGAGAATTTGGCAAACCCTCTAGGCAAATTCGGATTGACATACCCAATTAAGGACAATATACATTTACAAATTGGTAGAAATTTCTCTTTATTTTGAGAGAAAATGCTTGCAAGTTTAGAGCAATTAAACGTTCCTCAAAGGTTATGGAGACAAGACCTTATGGGAAGTCATTTCAAGACATATCTTGACTTGGCCAATTGGCCCCAATAAATAATCAATTCGAACGTCTAGTCTAGCACGTGATCACTCGGGCCCAGCTCTAACAATCAAAAATTGAATCCTAATTTTGGACTCGGACAAAGCATCAGCTCAAAAGATTGGGATGCGAATGCCAACTCAGATAATGCAGATCCCAAATTTTGACGCGTATCATGAGTTGGCGTTCTCTTTAATAAACCAGTATGTCCCACCACTTGTCCTATTGTACATTTAGTAACAATGGTCACTACTTTTGGCTTAAAGCGTTTCAATTATTGTCCTCCCATATGGTAAAGTTGTCGTGAAAAAGCAACTTACTGGTGCACGTATAGGGTGCGTTTGTTTGTGTTTATTCAAAATCGTTCGAAAACGAAATGAAAAACTATTTCAATTCCGACGAACAATTTTTTACCGAAAGACGCGTTTGGAAAACTTTTTTTCCTAATAAAAAATGAATAAAACACGTTTGGTAAATTTGTATTCTTTTTTTGTTTCTTTTAATTTTTTAATATTTTTATTTTATTTTCCTTTTTTTCTTTCTTTTTTATTTTTTCTTTTTTTCATCTTTTGGCCGGTCGCTAGCCTCGGCCATGGCTGGCGACCAGCCGAGGCCGGCGACCAGCGGACGAGGGCTAGCCGCCTCGCCCAGCCACAGCGAGGCTTGCCAGCCCTCGGTGAGATTGAGCCTCGCCGTGGTTGGGCAAGGCTTGGCCTCGCTTTGGCTGGGCAAGCTCGGGCTCGGCCAGAGCCAGCGAGGCCGAGCTTGTCGAGCCTGCCCCGCGTTGGCAAGGCTCGGCCTCGCCTTGGCTGGGCACCGACCAGGACGAGCCTGGCCGATGGCTGGGCCAGCTCGAGCTCGCCTAGCCAAGGCGAGGCCGAGCCTCGCCAAGGGCTAGCAACGCTCGGCCTCACTGAGGGCCAACGACCCTCCAGCAAGGTCACCAGCCAAAGAAAAAAGAAGAAGAAAAGTGTTTCTTGTGTTTCTGTCCTTTCAATTCTTCAAAAAGTGTTTTTGGAACAAAAAAATAACTTTTTTTTTTTTATTTCTCGTTCTAATTTTGTTCCCGAAACAAAAAAAAAAAAGATTTTGAACAAAAATGCAAACGAATGCGTTTCTGCTCTTTTTTTGTTTCCGCGAACAAAAAAACAGAAAATCTGTTCATGAACAAAAAAAAGAAACACAAACATGTAGGCCCATAATTTCTTAGATAAAAATATAAATTCTCTTCATGAATTTAATGAGAATTTGGCAAACCCTCTAGGCAAATTCGGATTGACGTACACAATTAAGGGCAATATACATTTACAAATTGGTAGAAATTTCTCTTTATTTTGAGAGAAAATGCTTGCGAGTTTAGAGCAATTAAACGTTCCTCAAACGTTATGGAGACAAGACCTTATGGAAAGTCATTTCAAGACATATCTTGACTTGGCCAATTGGCTCCAATAAATAATCCATTCAAACGTCTAGTCAAGCACGTGACCACTTGGGCCCAACTATAACAATCAAAAATAGAATCTTAATTTTGGACTTGGAAAAAGCTCCAACTCAAAAGATTGGGATGCGAATGCCAACTCCGATAATGCATATCCCAAATCTTGACGCGCATCATGAGTTGGCGTTCTCTTTAATAAACCAGTATGTCCCACCGCTTGTCCTATTGTACATTTAGTAACAATGGTCACTACTTTTGGCCGAAAGCATTTCAATTATTGTCCTCCGATCTAGTAAAGTTGTCGTGAAAAAGAAATTTACTGGTGCACGTATATGGTGTGTTTGTTTGTGTTTTACGTTCAAAATCGTTCTTAACAAAAATAAAAACTATTTCAGTTAAGAATAATTTTTTACCGAAAGACGCGTTTGAAAACTTGTTTTAATAAAAAAAATGAATAAAAACACGTTGGGTAAATTTGTATTATTTTTTTGTTTCTTTTCATTTTTTAATATTTTTATTTTATTTTTCCTTTTTTTCTTTCTTGTTTTTTTTTTCTTCTTCTGTTGGCCGGTCGCTAGCCGCGGCCATGGCTAGTGACCGGTTGACAAGGGTCGACCGCCTCTCCCAACCACAGCGAGGCTCGTCGGGGTTGGGCAAGGCTCGGCCTCGCCTTGGCTGGGCGAGCTCGGGCTCGCCCTGATTCGGCGAGGACAAGCTCGTCGAGCCTTGCCCCGCGTTGGCAAGGCTCGGCCTTGCCTTGGCTAGGCGAGCTCGGGCTCGCCCAAATCCAGCGAGGCCGAGCTCGTCGAGCCTCGCCCCCACGTTGGCATGGCTCGGCCTTGCCTTGGCTGGGCACCGGCCAGGCCGAGCCTGGCTGGTGGCTGGGCGAGCTCGGCCTCGCTGGATTTGGGCAAGCTCCAGCTCACCTAGCCAAGGCGAGGCCAAGCCTCGCCAAGGGCCGGCAACGCTCGGCCTCGCCGAGGGACGGCAACCCTCCGGCAAGGTCACTAGCCAAAGAAAAAAGAAGAAGAAAAGAAGAAGAAAAAGTGTTTCTTGTGTTTTTGTTCTTTCAAAATTAAGGAGGGACGGCAACCCTCCGGCAAGGTCGCCGGATTTGGGCAAGCTTGAGCTCGCCCAGCCAAGGCGAGGCCGAGCCTCATCAAGGGCCGGCGTCGCTCGGCCTCGCGTTGGCTGGGCACCAGCCAGGCCAAGTGCTGGGCGAGCTCAGCCTCACCGGATTTGGGCCAGCTCGAGCTCGCCCAACCAAGGCGAGGCCGAGCCTCATCAAGGGCCGGCGACGCTCGGCCTCGTCGAGGGCTGGCAACCCTCTGGCGAGGTCACCAGCCAAAGAAAAAAGAAGAAGAAAAAGTGTTTCTTGTGTTTTTGTCCTTTCAATTCTTCAAAATGTGTTTTTGGAACAAAAAAATAACTTTTTTTCGTTTCTTATTTCTGTTCTAATTTTGCTCCCAAAACAAAAAAAAAAAAAAAGATTTTAAACAAAAACGCAAACGAACGTGTTTCTGCTCTTTTTTTGTTTCCGAGAACAAAAAAAACAAAAAATCTGTTCATGAACAAAAAAAAGAAACACAAACATCCAGGCCCATAATTTCTTAGATAAAAATATAAATTCTCTACATGAATTTAATGAGAATTTGGCAAACCCTCTAGCCAAAATTCGGATTGACGTACGCAATTAAGGACAATATACATTTACAAATTGGTAGAAATTTCTCTTTATTTTGAGAGAAAATGCTTGCGAGTTTAGAGCAATTAAACGTTCCTCAAACGTTCTGGAGACAAGACCTTATGGGAGGTCATTTCAAGACACATCTTGACATTGCCAATTAGCCCCAATAAAAAATCAATTCAAACGTCTAGTCTAGCACGTGATCACTTGGGCCCAGCTGTAACAATCAAAAATTGAATCTTAATTTTGGACTCGGACAAAGCACCAACTCAAAAGATTGGGATGCGAATGCCAACTCAGATAATGCAGATCCCAAATCTTGATGCGCATCATGAGTTGGCGTTCTATTTAATAAACCAGTATGTCCCACTGCTTGTCCTATTGTACATTTAGTAACAATGGTCACTACTTTTGGCCGAAAGTGTTTCAATTATTGTCCTCCGATCTAGCAAAGTTGTCATGAAAAAGCAACTTACTGGTGCACGTATATGATGCGTTTGTTTGTGTTTCTGTTCAAAAATTGTTCTGGGGAACAAAAATAGAAAAAATTATTTCAGTTTCCGGGAACCATTTTTCACTAGAGGGACGCGATTGGTAAAGAGCTTTGTTCTAAATAAAAAATGAATAAAACACGTTTGGTAAATTTATATTCTTTTTTTTTTTGTTTATTTTAATTTTTTAATATTTTAATTTTATATTTTCTTGTTTTCTTTTTTTCTTCTTTTGGCCGGTCGCTAGCCTTGGCCATGGCTGGCGACCAACCGAGGCCGGCGACCGGCCGACAAGGGCCGGCTGCCTCGCCCAGCCACAACGAGGCTCGCCGGCCACTGGCGAGGCTGAGCGTTGCCGTGGTTGGGCAAGGCTTGGCCTCGCCTTGGCTGGGCAAGCTCAGGCTCACCCAGATTAAGCGAGGCCGAGCTCGTCGAGCCTCGCCTGCGTTGGCAAAGCTCAGCCTCGCCTTGGCTGGGTGAGCTCGGGCTCGCCCAGATCCGGCGAGGCCGAGCTCGTCGAGCCTCGCCCGCGTTGGCAAGGCTCGGCCTCATCGGATTTGGGCAAGCTCGAGCTCGCCTAGCCAAGGCGAGGCCGAGCCTCATCAAGGGCCGGCGACGCTCAGCCCCGCCGAGGGTTGGCAACCCTTCGGCGAGGTCACCAGCCAAAGAAAAAAGAAGAAGAAAAAGTGTTTCTTGTGTTTTTGTTCTTTCAATTATTCAAAAAGTGTTTTTGCAACAAAAACATATCTTTTTTGTTTCTTATTGATGATCTAATTTTGTTTCCAAAACAAAAAAAACAGATTTAGAATAAAAATACAAACAAACGCATTTTTGCTCTTTTTTTGTTTCCGAGAACAAAAAAATAGAAAATCTATTCATGAACAAAAAAAAGAAACACAAACATGCAGGCCCATAATTTCTTAGATAAAAATGTAAATTCTCTACATGAATTTAATGAGAATTTGGCAAACCCTCTAGGCAAATTCGGATTGACGTACGCAATTAAGGGCAATATACATTTACAAATTGGTAGAAATTTCTCTTTATTTTTAGAGAAAATGCTTGCGAGTTTAGAGCAATTCAACGTTCATCAAACGTTATGGAGACAAGATCTTATGGAAAGTCATTTCAAGACATATCTTGACTTGGCCAATTTGCCCCAATAAATCATCAATTCAAATGTCTAGTCTAGCACGGATCACTTGGGCCCAGTTGTAACAATCAAAAATAGAATCTTAATTTTGGACTCAGACAAAGCACCAACTCAAAAGATTGGGATTTGAATGCCAACTCAGATAATGTAGATCCCAAATCTTGACGCGCATCATGAGTTGGCATTCTCTTAAAAAAACCGGTATGTCCCACTCCTTGTCCTATTGTACATTTAGTAAGAATGGTCACTACTTTTGGCCAAAAGCATTTCAATTATTGTCCTCCGAGCTAGTACAGCTGTCGTGAAAAAGCAACTTACTGGTGCATGTATAGAGTGCGTTTGTTTGTGTTTCTGCTCAAAAATTGTTTCGGGGAATAAAAATAGAAAAAACTATTTCAGTTCCCGGGAACAATTTTTGACCAAAAAGACGCGTTTGGTAAACTTGTTTCGTGAATAAAAAATGAATAAAAACACGTTAGGTAAATTTCTATTCTTTTTTTTGTTTCTTTTAATTTTTTAATATTTTTATTTTATTTTTCCTCTTTTTTCTTGTTTTTTTTTTCTTCTTCTTTTGGCCAGTTGCCAGCCACGGCCATGGTTGGTGACCGGTTGACGAGGGTTAGCCGCCTCGCCCAGCCACTACGAGGCTTGCCGGCCCCCTCGGCGAGGCCGAGCCTCGCCGAGGTTGAGCAAGGCTCGGCCTCGCCTTGGTTGGGCGAGCTCGAGCTCACCTTGATTCGGTGACAACGAGCTCGTCGAGCCTCGCCCCGCTTTGGCAAGGTTCGGCCTCGCCTTGGCTGGGCGAGCTAGGGCTCGCCCAAATCCGGCGAGGCCGAGCTCGTCGAGCCTCGCCACACGTTGGCATGGCTTGTCCTCGCCTTGGTTGGGCACCGGCCAGGCCGAGCCTGGACGGTGGCTGGGCGAGCTCGGCCTCGCCGAGCTCGAGCTCACGAGCCAAGGCGAGGCCGAGCCTCGCCAAGGGCCGGCGACCCTCCGGCGAGGTCACCAACCAAAGAAAAAAGAAGAAGAAAAGAAGAAGAAAAAGTGTTTCTTGTGTTTTTGTTCTTTCAATTCTTCAAAAAGTGTTTTTGGAACAAAAAAATAACTTTTTTTTGTTTCTTATTTTTGTTCTAATTTTGTTTCCGAAACAAAAAAAAAAAAACAGATTTTGAACAAAAACACAAACAAACGCGTTTCTGCTTTTTTTTTGTTTCCGGGAACAAAAACAGAAAATCTATTCATGAACAAAAAAAGAAACACAAACATCCAGGCCCATAATTTCTTAGAAAATACAAATTCTCTACATGAATTTAATGAGAATTTGGCAAACCCTCTAGGCAAATTCAGATTGACGTACCCAATTAAGGAGAATATACATTTACAATTTAGTAGAAATTTTTTCTTTTTTTAGAGAAAATGCTTGCGAATTAGAACAATTAAACGTTCCTCAAACGTTATGGAGACAAGACCTTATGGGAAGTCATTTGCAAACACATCTTGACTTGGCCAATTGGCCCCAATAAATAATCAATTCAAACGTCTAGTCTAGCACGTGATCACTGGGGCCCAACAATAACAATCAAAAATTGAATCTTAATTTTGGACTCAGATAAAACACCAACTCAAAAGATTGGGATGCGAATGCCAACTCAGATAATGCAAATCCCAAATCTTCATGCGCATCATGAGTTGGGGTTCTCTTTAATAAGCCAGTATGTCCCACAGCTTGTCCTATTGTACATTTAGTAATAATGGTCACTACTTTTGGCCCAAAGAGTTTCAATTATTGTCCTCCCATCTAGTAAAGTTGTCGTGAAAAAGCAACTTACTGAAGCACGTATAGGGTGCATTTGTTTGTGTTTCTGTTTAAAATCGTGTTAACGTAAATAAAAACTATTTCAGTTTTTGAGGAACAATTTTTTATCGAAAAGACGCGTTGGGTAAACTTTAGTTCAAAATAAAAAATGAATAAAAACACGTTTGGTAAATTTGTAGATCATTTTTTTGTTTATTTTAATTTTTTAATATTTTTATTTTATTTTTCGTTTTCTTCTTTCCTTTTTTTTATTTTTTATTTTTTTTCTTCTTTTCGGCTTGTCACGGCCTCGGCCATGTTTGGCGACCGGCCGACGGGGGCTAGCCGCGTCACCCAGCCAAAGTGAGGCTCGCCGGCGCCCGGCAAGGCCGAGCCTCGCTGTGGTTGGGCAAGGCTCGGCCTCGCATTGGCTAGGCGAGCTCGGGCTCGCTTAGATTCGACGAGGTCGAGATCGTTGAGCCTCGCCCTACGTTGGCAAGGCTCGGCCTCGCCTTGGCTGGGCGAGCTCGGGCTCGCCCCAGATCTAGTGAGGCCGTGCCTTGCCTCGCTTTGGTAAGGCTCGGCCTCGCGTTGGCTAGGCACCGGCCAGGCCAAGCCTGGCTGGTTGCTAGGCGAGCTTGGCTCGCCGGATTTGGGTGAGCTCAAGCTCGCCCAGCCAAGGCGAGGCAAAGCCTCATCAAGGGCCGGCGAACCTCCGGCGAGGTCACCAGCCAAATAAAAAAGAAGAAGAAAAAGTGTTTCTTTTGTTTTTGTCCTTTCAATTCTTCAAAATGTGTTTTTGGAACAAAAAAATAACTTTTTTTTTTTGTTTCTTATTTATGTTCTAATTTTGCTCTCGAAAAAAAAAAACTGATTTTGAGCAAAAACGCAAACGAACGCGTTTCTGCTCTTTTTTTTTTCGAGAGAACAAAAAAACAGAAAATCTGTTCATGAACAAAAAAAAAAAGAAACACAAACATGCAGGCCCATAATTTCTTAGATAAAAATGTAAATTCTCTACATGAATTTAATGAGAATTTGGCAAACCCTCTAGGCAAATTCGGATTGACGTACGCAATTAAGGACAATATACATTTACAAATTGGTAGAAATTTCTCTTTATTTTGAGAGAAAATGCTTGCGAGTTTAGAGCAATTAAACGTTCATCAAACGTTATGGAGACAAGACCTTATGGGAAGTCATTTCAAGACACATCTTGACTTGGCCAATTGGCCCCAATAAATAATCAATTCAAACGTCTAGTCTAGCACGTGATCACTTGGGCCCAGCTGTAACAATCAAAAATTGAATCTTAATTTTGGACGCGGAGAAAGCACCAACTCAAAAGATTGGGACGCAAATGCTAGCTCAGATTATGCAGATCCCAAATCTTGTTGCGCATCATGAGTTGGCGTTCACTTTAATAAACCAGTATGTCCCACTGCTTGTCCTATTGTACATTTAGTAACAATGGTCACTACTTTTGACCGAAAGCGTTTCAATTATTGTCCTCCGATCTAGTAAAGTTGTCGTGAAAAAGCAACTTACTGGTGCACATATAGCGTGCGTTTGTTTGTGTTTCTATTCAAAATTGTTCTAACAAAAATAAAAAAATTATTTCAGTTAAAACAAATTTTGACGAGAGAGACGCGCGTTTGGTAAACTTTGTTCTAATAAAAAATGAATAAACACGTTTTTGGTAAATTTGTATTCTTTTTTTTTGTTTCTTTTAATTTTTTAAAATTTTTATTTTATTTTTCCTTTTTTTTTCTTTCCTGTTTCTTTTTACTTTTTTTTCTTCTTTTGGCCGGCCGCCTCACCTAGCCACAACGAGGCTCGCCGCCCCCGGCGAGGCCGAGCCTCGCCATGGTTGGGCAAGGCTCGGCCTCACATTGGCTGGGCAAGCTTAGGCTCCCCCAGATTCGGTGAGGCTGAGCTCGGCGAGCCTTGCCCCGCGTTGGCAAGGCTCAGCCTCGCCTTGGCTAGGTGAGCTCGGGCTCGCATAGATCCGACGAGGCTGAGCTCGTCGAGCCTCGCCCGCGTTGGCAAGGCTCAGCCTCGCCTTAGCTGGGCACTGGCTAGGCCGAGCCTGGCTAGTGGCTGCCGAGCTCGGCCTTGCCGGATTTGGGCAAGCTCGAGCTCGCTTAGCCAAGGCGAGGCCGAGCCTCGCCAAGGGCCGGCGACGCTCAGCCTCGCCGAGGATCGGCGTCCCTCCGACGAGGTCACCAACAAAAGAAAAATGAAGAAGAAAAGAAGAAGAAAAAGTGTTTCTTGTGTTTTTGTTCTTTCAATTGTTCAAAAAGTATTTTTGGAAGAAAAAAATAACTTTTTTTTGCTTCTTATTTCTGTTCTAATTTTGTTTTCGAAACAAAAAAAGATTTTGAACAAAAACTCAAACAAACGAGTTTTTGCCCTTTTTTTGTTTCCGAGAACAAAAAAATAGAAAATCTATTCATGAACAAAAAAAGAAACACAAACATGCAGGCCCATAATTTCTTAGATAAAAATATAAATTCTCTACATGAATTTAATGAGAATTTGACAAAACCTCTAGGCAAATTCAGATTGACGTACCCAATTAAAGGTAATATACATTTACAAATTGGTAGAAATTTCTCTTTATTTTGAGAGAAAATGCTTGCAAGTTTAGATCAATTAAACGTTCCTCAAACGTTATGGAGACAAGACCTTATGGCAAGTCATTTCAAGACATATCTTGACTTGGCCAATTGGCCCCAATAAATAATCAATTCAAACGTCTAGTCTAGCACGTGATCACTTGGGCCTAGTTGTAACAATCAAAAATAGATACTTAATTTTGGAGTCGGACAAAGCACCAACTCAAAAAATTGGGATTTGAATGCCAACTCAGATAATGCAAATCCCAAATTTTGACGCACATCATGAGTTGGCGTTCTCTTTAATAAACCGGTATGTCCCACTGCTTGTCCTATTGTACATTTAGTAAGAATGGTCACTACTTTTGGCCAAAAGCGTTTCAATTATTGTCCTCCGATCTAGTAAAGTTGTCGTGAAAAAGCAACTTACTGGTGCACGTATAGGGTGCGTTTGTTTGCATTTCTGGTCAAAAATTGTTCCAGGGAACAAAAATAGAAAAAAACTATTTCAATTCCCTAGAACAATTTTTGACCCAAAAAACGCATTTGGTTAACTTGTTCCGACAATAAAAAATGAATAAAAACACGTTGGGTAAATTTGTATTCTTTTTTTTTTCTTTTAATTTTTAAATATTTTTATTTTATTTTTCCTTATTGTTTCTTTCTTGTTTTTTTTTTCTTCTTTTGGCCGGTCGCTGGCCGCGGCCATGGTTGGCAACTGGTTGACGAGGGCTGGCCGCCTCAACCAGCCACAGCGAGGCTCGCCGTGGTTGGGCAAGGCTTGGCCTCGCCTTGGCTGGGCGAGCTCGGGCTCGCCCAGATTCGGTGAGGCCGAGCTCGTCGAGCCTCACCCCGCATTGGCAATGCTCGGCCTCGCCTTGGCTAGGCGAGCTCGGGCTCCCCCAGATCCTACGAGGCCGAGCTCGTCGAGCCTCGCCCGCGTTGGCAAGGCTCGGCCTCGCCTTGGCTGAGCACCGGCTAGGCTGAGCCTAGCCGGTGGCTGGGCGAGCTCGAGCTCACCCAGCCAAGGCGAGGCCGAGCCTCGCCAAGGGCCGGCGACGCTCGGCCTCGTCGAGGGACGGCGACCCTCCGGCGAGGTCACCAGCCAAAGAAAAAAGAAGAAAAAATGTTTCCTGTGTTTTTGTCCTTTCAATTCTTCAAAAAGTGTTTTTGGAACAAATTTTTTTTTTTCTTAGTTTTGTTCTAGTTTTGTTTCCGAAACAAAAAAACAGATTTTGAACAAAAACACAAACAAATGCGTTTCTGCTCTTTTTTTTTTGTTTCCGAGAACAAAAAAACAGAAAATCTGTTCATGAACAAAAAAAAAAGAAACACAAACATGCAGGCCCATAATTTCTTAGATAAAAATGTAAATTCTCTACATGAATTTAATGAGAATTTGGCAAACCCTCTAGGCAAATTCGGATTGACGTACCCAATTAAGGACAATATACATTTACAATTTGGTAGAAATTTCTCTTTATTTTGAGAGAAAATGCTTGCGAGTTTAGAGCAATTAAACGTTCCTCAAACGTTATGAAGACAAGACCTTATGGGAAGTCATTTCAAGACACATCTTGACTTGGCCAATTGGCCCCAATAAATAATCAATTCAAACGTCTAGTCTAGCACGTGATCACTGGGGCCCAGTTGTAACAATCAAAAATTGAATCTTAATTTTGGACTCAGACAAAGCACCGACTCAAAAGATTGGGTTGCGAATGCCAACTCAGATAATGCAAATCCCAAATCTTGATGCACATCATGAGTTGGCGTTCTCTTTAATAAACCAGTATGTCCCACTGCTTGTCCTTTTGTACATTTAGTAACAATGGTCACTACTTTTGGCCGAAAGCGTTTCGATTATTGTCCTCTCATCTAGTAAAGTTGTCGTGAAAAAGCAACTTACTGGTGCACGTATAAGCTGTGTTTGTTTGTGTTTCTATCTAAAAGTTGTTCCGGGGATCAGAAATTAAAAAAAACTATTTCAGTTTCGGGGAACAATTTTTGACCAGAAAGATGCGTTTGGTAAACTTTTTCCGGAAATAAAAAATGAATAAAAACACGTTTGGTAAATTTGTATTCTTTTTTTGTTTCTTTTAATTTTTTAATATTTTTATTTTATTTTTCCTTTTCTTCTTTCTTTTTTCTTTTTTCTTTTTTTCTTCTTTTGGCCGATCGCTGGCCTCGACCAGGGTTGGCGACCGGCTAACGAGGGCCGGCCGCCTCGCCCAGCCACAGCAAGGGTCGCCGATGCCCGTTGAGGCCAAGCCTCGTCGTGGTTGGGGAAGGCTCGGGCTCGCCTTGGCTGGGCGAGCTCGGGCTCGCCTAGATTCGACGAGGTCGAGCTCGTCGAGCCTCGCCCGCATTGGCAACGCTCGGCCTCGCCTTGGCTAGGCGAGCTCGGGCTTGCCTGCCATCTGGCGAGGCTGAGCTCATCGAGCCTTGCCCTGCGTTGGCAAGGCTCGGGCTCGCCTTGGCTAGGCGCCGGCTAGGCCACGCCTGGCCGGTGGCTGTGCGAGCTCAGCCTTGCCGGATTTGGGTGAGCTCGAGCCTCATCAAGGGCCGGCGACGCTCGGCCTCGCTAAGGGTCGGCGACCCTCCAGCGAGGTCACCAGCCAAAGAAAAAAAGAAGAAAAATGTGTTTCTTGTGTTTTTGTCCTTTCAATTCTTCAAAAAAGTGTTTCTGGAACAAAAGAATAACGTTTTTTTTTTTTATTTTTGTTCTAATTTTGTTCCCGAAAAAAAAAAAAAAAAAAAACAGATTTTGAACAAAAACACAAACGAACGCAACGTTTATTCTTTTTTGTTTCCGGAACAAAAAAATAGAAAATCTGTTCATGAACAAAAAAAAGAAACACAAACATGCAGGCCCATAATTTCTTAGATAAAAATATAAATTCTCTTCATGAATTTAATGAGAATTTGGCAAACCCTCTAGGCAAATTCAGATTGACGTACCCAATTAAGGACAATATACATTTACAAATTGGTAGAAATTTCTCTTTATTTTGAGAGAAAATGCTGGTGAGTTTAGAGCAATTAAACGTTCCTCAAACGTTATGGAGACAAGACCTTATGGAGAGTCCTTTCAAGACGTATCTTGACTTGGCCAATTGGCCCCAACAAATAATTAATTCAAACGTCCAATCTAGCATGTGATCACTTCGGCCCAGCTCCAACAATCAAAAATTGAATCTTAATTTTGGAATCGAACAAAGCATTAGCTCAAAAGATTGGGATGTGGATGCCAACTCAGATAATGCAGATCCCAAATCTTGACTCGCATCACGAGTTGGCGTTCTCTTTAATAAACCAGTCTGTCCCACCACTTGTCCTCTTGTACATTTAGTAACAATGGTCATTACTTTTGGCCGAAGGCGTTTCAATTATTGTCCTCCCATCTGATAAGGTTGTCGTGAAAAAAGCATCTTACTGGTGCTCGTATGGTCTTTTCCTTGCATTGTAGTCTAATAAAAGCACCTTGCAAATGCTTAGACGCAAAAGTCTATAATGCCCTCGGTCTTTTCTATGTAAGGCTAACTTCGATGAGAAGTTGGAGTAAGAGTTGTTTAAGGGTGCGTTTAGTTCAGTATTTTGAAAGCCTATTGGAAAAATGCAAAACAGTTTAGCCTAAAGGAGTTTAGGGCAAATACAAAGCCCGTTTGATAAGTTATGTTTTGAGAAGCAACTTTGAGAGAAATCTTTGTTTGGTAGAAAATACATTTGAAAAGCCCTTTTGGTAATTAATATTAGTTTTTTTAATTTCATTTATTTAAAATTGAAAAAAAATAATGTATGCAACTTTTAAATATAAATTTTGACAATAATACTAAAATAATCAAATACATATATAATTTTTTTTTAAAAAGACTAAACCCTTCATCAAAATTTTTTAATTTTTATTTGCTTAAAATTGAAAAAAAAATGTGTGCAACTTTTTAAATATCAATTTTGACAATAATGCTAAAAAAATCAAATACATATATAATTTTTTTAGAAAAAATAGGACCAAATCCTTCTTCGAAATTTTTTAATTTTTATTTTTTTAAATTGAAAAAAAATGTATGCAACTTTTAAATATAAAATTGAAAATAATGCTAAAAAAATCAAATACATATATATATAAGATCAAACCCTTCATCGGAATTTTTAATTTTTATCTATTTAAAATTGAAAAAAAAAATAATGTACGCAACTTTTTAAATATAAATTTTGAAAATAATGCTAAAATAAATAAATAAATAAATTTTTAAAAAAAGACCAAATCCTTCATCGAAATTTTTAAATTTTTAATTTTTTAAAATTGAAAAATAATGTATACAACTTTTTAAATATAAATTTGAAAATAATGCTAAAAAACCAAATACATACATATATATATTTAAAAAAAAAAGACCAAACCTTCGTCTTTAATTTTTATTTGTTTAAAATTGAAAAAAAATAATGTATGCAACTTTTTAAATATAAATTTTGACAATAATGCTAAAAAAATCAAACATATAATTAATTTTTTTAAAAAGACCAAAATATATTTAATTTTTTTAGCATTTATATAAATTTGATTTTTTGACATTATTTTGGCATTTAAAAAAATAATAACGATGGCAAAATCAGAAATTTGAAGAATGAGTTATGATAATTTTGGAAAAAAAAAATGAATAAGTTTCAGCATTTGGGCAAATGCTCAAAGCTCAAAGCTAGTCCTTACTAGCATTGGCCTTTCAGTCTTCCCATTGTTGGCTTTCACTTGAAAGCTACTTCAAAATGGTTGCTAAATGGTCCAACATTTTCCCAAGGGGCTTTAGAGGCTGAAAGTCCATTAAGAATGCTGAACCAAATGCACCCTAAGTTCTCTCCCCCAGCTGATTGCATTAGAGAGTTATAATTATTTTGTTAGTTCAATAAGAAGAGATAATGATGATATGCTCTCCGCTTGTTACTTCATGGATAAGAAAGTGTCTAATTCTTGAGTGCCTTATGATATACATTAATGACATCTAGAGATTAAAAGGCGACCCTAAAAAAACCAAGAGAAGATCTTATTCGTGGAATAGCAAATTCGTCTTAGATAATCATAGTTATCATACTCTCCTCATTAGGTAATGTATGACCATTGCTCACATTCGTTAATCATGTGAATCCTATCATCATGGCCACGTAATTATGATACAAATAAATTTTAGATTTGTATCATTTACTTTCTTTTCTCTAACATTACAGAATCAAGAATTATGTAATGTACGACCATTTGCTCACATTCGTTAATCATGTGATTCTATCATCGTGATGACGTGATTACGGTTCAAATGAATTTTAGATTGGTATAATTTACTTTCTTTTCTCCAACATTAAGAATCAAGAAAACTACTCTCTCTTTTTTTTAACACGGCGGTTTCCGCACTCATTATGTCGCCTACTGGGGGCCCCACCCCACACCTCTGCATAAACCATGAGCTAAAGAACTACCATCACCAATTCAAAAAATTACAAGCATGACATCGATAACAAGGGCCATGTCGAGCAAAATGTGATTTAGGACACGTTTAGCTGCAATAATGTCACTCTATTACAAATTTATTGCAGATTGACCGCCTATTAAAGTGCTTTTCGCAGTAATAATTATTATAACGTAATTTTTATGTCCCCGTCTTTTTCTTCCCACTCACTATACTAAGAAAAATTTATTCATTACTAAATTTATTTATATTGTTTAAGTGAGAACACCAATTGTAAATTTATATGAATTAATTACATTTATGATTAATTAGTGTGATTAATTAGTAAAATATTAAATAGTACGTAAATAGCCGGTATAATTGTTACTAAGTTTCTTGATGATGCGCAAAATTTTTATTGTGTTAAAAATTATTGATACGATAATAATTAGAAAAATATTACTTAATCACAAAAATTATTTCAACCACATGTTTATATCGTTTAATTTAAATGGAAATTAAAGACAGGCTAAACAGACCTAAATGGCGGCAAGGGAGAGCGGGCTGAGATCGTGTCGCACATTCTTGATGAATGCCTCCATATACCCTTGGTATGACAGCAGTGCCTTAATCTCCTTGCCGCCGCTGCCGCTGCCACCTCCATCCCCGTCCCTCACCCTCCTCGCCATGCTCTTGTATAGGTGCTCTTGTGCTCCCACTCCCGTATCGCCATTCCCCCACCACACATAGCACTAGCTCCACCCCCGCGCATTCCCTCGCAAGCGTGAACAAACCATAACTCTTCCGTGTGTCTGATATTAATATTGGGTGGTATGGATTTTTCTCACCTCAAAAGTCAACTCAAAATATCAAACTTTTTCTTATAATTATAAACCGAACACTAACCCTTTTTACGATCGATGTAAGACAACCTCAATATCAATGTTGCCGTGGAGGGTTTCCCGGGCCTCCTCCCATCGGAGGCGATGCTGAGGGGGAGGACGGAGTGGTTGGGGCAACACTCCAGGGGACAACCTCGTCCTAGTCGTGGTGGCGAGTGACGCTGCTGCGGCTGGCCATGTTACTCTAGCCAAAGAGGATAGATATAAAATCCTCTACCATAAACTTATAACATTCATGGTTGTTACACGGGCTGAATGGTTTTTAAAGTATATTTATCCACGCACTTAGAATCCACCCCTTGAATCGAACACGACCTGGCCCACCTCGAAAGGACAGCAGGACGAAACTTTGACATTATTCTCTCACACCATGACACGTAACTACAAAATCGATGCCCTCGAGTCTTGCGCAACAAAGCGAAGTCCTTGCATGAAGGAGGAGAGAACACCGGGGGGGGCGCTATGGCACGAAATACTGGAGGTATGCGTCGGCTCTCGAGTGATTGAGGCAGACCTAGGCATAAGTGGTGAGGTGAAGGTGGTCGTCCATGAATGGCAGTCCCTTCACGTCCACGCACACAACGCTCGAGAGCTTGATTCCAAACTGTGCATGTCTCACTCTATCCATGTACCTCCCAACTCCGACGTGGTTGCGACTTGTACATCATTTGATTTCGTGCAATAGTTATTACATTTATATGTAATTTCTTAAATAAAAATATAGATTTTCTACATTAATTTAATGAGAATTTGGCAACCTCTCTAGGCAAATTCGGATTGACATACCCAATTAAGGATATTATTCATTTACAAATTGGTTGAAGTTTCTCCTTATTATGAGAGAAAATGCTTGCGAATTTTAGAGCAATTAAACGTTCCTCAAATGCTAAGGAGACTAGACCTTATAGAGAGTCCTTTCAAGACCCATGGGATTATGGAGATGCTCAAATCTCAAACCCTTGACTTCGGTCGATCGGTCCCATCAAAAAATCATTTCAAACGTCCAATTTATTCACTTGGGCCCAGCTCCAACAATCAACAACCGGATCTTAATTTTGGACGTGACAAAGCACCAGCTCAGAAGATTTGAATATGGATTCCAACTCTGATGATGCAGGCCCGAATCTTGACACACATCGTGAGGTCGCTTTCGCTCTAATAAACTAGTATGTCCGCTACTTGTACTGTTGTACGTTTAGTAACAATGGCCACCGCTTTTTAGCCCGAAGTGTTTCAATTATTGTCCTTCCATCTGATAAAATTGTCGTGAAAAAGCATCTTGAAGTACAAAGCATCTTGTACATGCCTATGCCTACGTATTACACGCAAAAAGTTTATAATGCCCTCAGCCTTTTCAATGTAAGGCTAATTTCGATGAGAAGTCGGAATAAGAGTTGTCTTAAGTTTTATATCTATATACCTCTCCCACAGTATTCTAAACGCTCTTATTCCTCCCTCGGTTGATTGCATTAGAGAGTCATAATTAGGGGTGAGCATGGTCCGGGTTGGTCCGGGCCACCCTCTAACCCTAGGACCAATCCGTACAGTGTCGGTCCTCAATTTTTAAGACCGAAGACCGACCCAATGGGTTCGGTCCGGTTCCAAGGTCAACCCCAGATCGATCGATAATTTTTTTCGTCTTATTTTTTATGTTCCCTAAAAAAGCAAACCTACAAATTCAAATTACACATCCATCGACAATGCGGCATTGTGCAACTCCGCTCATCGAGATATGAGACAAGATAGAAAGTTCTTGTAATCATCTATCTTTAATATTCATAACATCATATGCAAAAGCGTTTTCATGCATTTGATCATGTAGAGTCCACTCAACCAAAAAATGAGCTTCATACCACTTGACTAGCATTTGATCATGTAGAGTCCACTCAACCAAAAAATGAGCTTCACACCACTTGACTAGCAAATCACCGTATCAACTGCAGTACTACTCTATTCTTCAAAAACTTCTACCATTTGACACAAATTGAAAAGCAAAGTGCAGCTGAAATTCATTAGTAAAATACAATTAAACCATAAAAAATTCAAAATACTTAATATAAACCATGAATATATAACTTCACATCTTGTTAATTCTCTTGCACTTCTATACACCTGAAAACAAAACAAACGACACATAATTAATACTCAATAAAAGTTTTAAATTAAAATCACTATTAGTGCTATTGATAGAACATCTCAATATAATATAATATAACAGACATTTTACTGAGGTTTGAATATATATAAAATAATTATAAATAATATAATATATATAGTTGGTCCAGGGTTGGACCGACCCAAAGCTCTTAGGACCGAGGACCAACTCGCACAGTGTTGGTCCTAAAATTTCAGGACCAAGGACCGACCTAGTCCCCTTGGGAGCCGAACCAGGATCGGCAGGGTTGGGTAGGTCCAGGGTTGGTCCAAGCTCGACCCTAGACCACTGTTCACCCCTAGTCATAATTATCTTGTTAGTTCAATAAGAAGAGATAATGATAGAATGCAGTGTCTAATTATTGAATGCCTTATGGTATATGTTAATGACGTCTAGAGATTAAAAGGCAATCCCTGTGAAAACTTGAGAGAGGATCTTATTTATGGGGTAACATATTTGTCTCAAATGATTATTAATTACTATACCCCCTCATTGGGTAATGTATGGTCGATGTAGCAAGTGAATAAAATTATGCGAATCATTGTTGATTATGTGAATCCAATCGTCATTGTGGCCACTTGATTACGGTTGAAATGAGTTTGAGATTTGTATAATTTACTTTCCTTTCCCCAACATATAGAATCAAGAAAGCTACTCTTTTTATTCACGAGGCAGTGTCCCCATCTCATTTTGTTGCTTACTGAGGGCATTATGCCCATTAGGGGTGTGCAACCGAACCGGGTCAACCTAGTTCTCGGATCGGCTCACCTAGAAAACAGGGTCGGGAACCGGTTTCGGTTGAAATCGGTCCGGGAACCGGTTCCGGTTGAAACCGGTCCCGGAACCGGTTCCCAAAATGCAAATTCGGTTTGAACCGGTCCGAGAACCAGTTCCCAAAATGCAGAATCGGTTTGAACCGGTCCGGGAACTGATTCCGACGGATTACCCACCCGGGAACTGGATCGATCGGACCGGTTTGAGAACCAACCCAAAAAGACCAAAACCCTAATTTGTTTATATCTGCTCTCACACCCGCAAACTTCCTCGAGCTCGTGACCTCCGCCAATTCCCTACACCGTCGGTCCCCGGCAACGTCGACCTTCGAGTAGCAACGCCGCACCACTTGCGCTACCGCCTCACCGGCGAGCCCACGCCTACCTCTCCGCCTGAGCGTCGACGCTCGCTCGTCCTCACGTCTACTGTTGCTGCACCACAGAAGAGCCCGATGCCAACAGATTTGAGCCGATCACCACAACGCTCGCGCCTCCAATCTCCTTTGCTGACGCTCCCCACAACAGCTCAACCCAACACTGTCATGCTCTGCCTCACCCGCGAGCCCATCGCCTCTGCTCGAGCCTCCACCCGTGGCACTCCTGCTTCAACGCCCATCAAATCTGCCCCGAACCCACGAAGCTGTCGCTATCCCATCTCACCGGAACTCTCACTTGCGAGCCCGCGTCCCTGCACAGCATCGCACCACCGTGCTCGCCTTGCTCCACTCCTGCAGCTAGATCCGACCACCACGACCTCCGATCAGTGACCCGACGCCACAAATCCAGCAATCCGACAACCCGGCGTTGCCCTCTACTATGTTCGTTTCTGCCAATGACTAACACCGGCAAACCCTAATTTGTTCCATCCGAGTGCTGACGCTACTTTTGCTCGCCCACCGTCGCCTTCCTCTCGCAACACCCGTAGCCTGTGTGATCCTAATGTTGCCACTCCGCGTCTCCCTGCTCCGCACCCCCCGAAGTCGCCTCTGTCAACTCGGTTCCCAGCTACTCGCCAGCCTTGCAAAACAGGTTCCAATATAAATAGAGTTAACCCTATTCCCTAATTGGAAAAACAGGGTGGGTCGAGAACAAGGTCCAATGCAAACAAGGTTGGGAATAGAGTCCAAAAAAAGAGAACCGGTTATAACAGGGTCGGGTACAGGGTCTAGATCTAGATCCTACCCACCCTGGACCCGATCACCCCTAATTGCCCACGCCTCTGCGTAACCATGCTAAGGAACTACCGTCACCAATTCAAGAAATTACAAGCATGACACAAAAAATAAAATAAAAAATAAAAAATAAGAACCATGTCGAAAATATTGAGATTCATGACACGTGTAGCTTCAATAATGTCTTATATTACAAATTTATTGTAGATTGACAGACAACCTATTATAGTGCTTTTCGCAGTAATAATTGTTATAACGTAATTTTTATGTCTCCATCTTTTTCTTCCCGCTCACTCTACTAACAGGAATTTATTCATGACTAAATTTATTTATATTGGTCAAGCGATGAGAACGCCAACTATAAATTTAATTTAGCTTAAATTTAAATTATATATATATATATATATATTGAAGAAATAAAATAATCTATTTTAAGATTTATTATTATTTTTAAAATAATCTATTTTAAGATTTATTATTATTTTTAAGAAATTAAAAATATATATATTTTAAAAAGAATTGGTCTGATTTAATTTGATTATTTTATAAGTAGAAATCAGACCGAAAAATCACCGATTTCATTTTGATAGAATTGAAAATCAGATCGATATCACTGGGACTGGATCAAATCAGCCATTTTGGTCTGATCCGAATGATTTGTAAATAAGCTTACCGCTAGCGTCTCTCCCCTTGGTACCACGGCAGCCGCCACCCCCTCGTCCCTCTCGCTCTCCCTCGCCCTCCTCACCATCGTCTCGTACAGGTGGCCCCCGCGCTCCCACTCCCGGATCGCCGTTCCCCACACCGTGCAAGGCACCAGGCCCACCACCAGCCGCGCCCCCGCCGCGCTCCCTCACCGCGTTAGCGAAGGCCATCCCCGGGCCCACGCCGCCGGCCTTCCGGGTGTCGATGTCGCGATGGAGGGGCTCCCGAGCCTCCCGGGCCTCCTCCCACCGGAGGTCGGGGCGGCACTCCGGGGGGACGACCCCGTCCCAGCCGTGGTGGCGGGTGACACCGCCGCGGCCGGCCATGTTGCTCTGGCCGGAGAGGATGAAGATGTGCTTGGCGGGCGGCGGCGGCGGCGGCCGCGGCGCTGGGGTTTGCGCCGGGGCGGAGGCGGTGGCGCCCATGGAGGGGGATTTGTTGGAGAATTGGGAGGAGGAGGAGGAAATTTTTGTTTGTTTTTTATTTATTTATTATTACCCCAAATTTTTATTTTGTTTTGTTTTTATTTAAATTTTACTCCTAGAAAAAGGAAAGGAAGAGCTTCTTTATTTTGGGGGAACGCGTGGAGCATTCTGTTACGCATGGGTCCGTGCACGTGGGCTGATCTGACCGTCCGTATGTCTGAGCTTTCTTCCTTGAGTACGAAGCTTCACGTGAAAAAGCTTGGTCACGCAGTGAAAAAGGGAAAAGAAGCATTTGCTATTTTATGTGACCCGACAGGGAAGTCACTACGATACAAAAGGAGGCTCACTTTATTTTAACATGGTGAATAATAAAAAAAAAATTTCGAAATGATATATTTATAATAAATTTATTTTAAATAAAAAAATTTAAATTAATATAATTTTTGGATCATCAGAAAATTTCAAATTAATATATTATGATAATTTTATCTTAAATTAAATTTTTTGATTATAAAAAATCTTAAATTAATGTATATATATGTTAAATATATTTTTATTAACTTTTGTTAAATTTTATTATTAAATATACTGGCGTAGATGACACGTGATGAGACGTGGCTTACTGTTGTGGGATTAACCATTTAATATCTTAGTGTGTGAGTGGAGTCTCGTAATGTGTACAGTGGACGACAAATTTGAAAGCCACGAAGACAGTGTGTGGGCCCAGTCAAAGTTTTCTTCCATCGACTCCTCTAACCCTACACTACATAAAAAAAAAAAAGGCCACCTTTATTGTTCTGTGTACGTTGACATAAATTGAACGATGCTGAATGGCTTCTGCGCTAATATTTTACAACATTTTCATCGGGAAAAATGCGATGGTCTTAAGGACTTTTCTTGGCCGACACCTTCGTGGATATTTTCAGAGCTTCAACCCATCTTATTCAGACACGTCTTTCATTTCCATCTCGCGTTCATTCTGTCCTCTCTCTCCCTTTCTCCCTCTCTGTGGGTGCTGGATATGTCCTGCAGCTGTTCAATGGGTTCATCATATTGATCTTTCCTCTTCTTCAATCATTTCGTTTCTGTTCCATCCGTCACAGCCTATTCAGCATATACAAATTCTTAACTTCCATTCCTCCACGAAAAGGAGGAGAGAAAACCAGAAAGATAGAAGTCAATAGAGGGGCAAATGGCGGATATTGTTCGATCTGTAACTTCCAAAGTGGCAGAGTACCTGGTGGCTCCAGTTGGTCGTCGATGCGGCTACGTGATATTCTACAACAGCTACTTTCGCCAACTTAAGGATGAACTTGAGAAGCTGGATGAGGCGAGGGATAGGGTACAGCATTCCGTTGATGAAGCTGAAAACAACATGAAGCCGATCAAAGCTGTTGTCGAGAGATGGGCAAAAAACGCGGAGACCGTTGCCAACAAGGCGCGCGAGATGCTGGAAGACGACCGAAGAGCCAAGAAAGCTTGCTTCTACGGATGGCTTCCCAACTCAAAGGGGCGATATCATCTCGGCAAGGAGGTAAGCAGGACGGTCAAGGACATCCAGGCACTCATTGCACGGGGTCAGTTTGAGAAGGTTGACCTCGAGAATCCTCCGCCGGGTGGTGCTCCCGATGTGAATTTGTTGGCCGGTGATGGGGGCGACACTATCACCGATTCACGAGCTTCCATCTTTCAAGGCATAATGGAAGCTCTGAATGATGAGAAGCTAAAAGTGATTGGGGTCTACGGGCCTGGCGGTGTGGGGAAGAGTACGCTGTTGGCGGAAGTAGAGAAAAAACTCAGGAAAGAGGGGAGACCGTTCCACATGATCGCCAAAGACGAGTGTCTCGGACTCCGGAATTGAATGCAAATTCCGAGATGATATCGCTGACGCCATCGGTCTAAATCTGAAGGACCAGCAGAGCGAAGTAGGAAGACGAGATCGTCTGTATCAGAGACTACAGAGGGATCCGAGTGAGAAGGTTCTCATAATATTAGACGGTCTGTGGGATGAACTTGATCTGAGAGCGGTCGGAATTCCTTCAGGAGACGAGAGAACGGGATGCCAGGTGTTGCTCACGTCGAGATTTAAAGATGTGCTGGAGCTAAAGATGCGTGCCAATCCCATTTTTCACCTTGAAAGTTTAACGGCTGATGAAGCTTTTAGGCTTTTTGAAAAGATTCTCAGTGACAGGCTCGAAGATGAAAAATATAAAGACATAATGGCTAAAGTGATCCAGAAAGTGATCCAGGACTTTGGAGGATTGCCTTTATATATTACCACTTTTGCAAGTTTATTGAAACGCACGGATGTAAGCGAATGGTTTAACTTGATGGTGAAAACTGATTATTCATATAAGGAAACCATAGTCAAGTTGAGTTACGATCATTTGGAAAGTGAGGATGCCAAGTCCTTATTCTTGCTCTGTAGTCTTATCGGCGGGACCATTCAAGTCAAAACTCTGCTGGAACTAGGCCTGGGTTTGGGCTTATTTGAGGCATTCAATAATACAATACAAAGTTCAAGGGATAGATTGAATACTATGCTCCATAGCCTTCGTTCCATTTATTTGTTGCAGGATGATGGCAATGACGAGGAAAATGTGACCGTAAATTATCTTTATAGCGAGGTGGTTGTCTCAACTCCATTTAGAGGTCAGAATTCCTTAATGATGAACAACAATTATGGTTCATGCCCAAAGGAAAAGCTTGAGAAATGTTGGGCGATATGCCTTACTAATGCTGGCAGTGATACGCTTGCTGAATTGATGTGGTGTGAGTTTCCCGAATTGAAGATGCTGATGTTGTCTCAATCAAAGGAGTGGCTCCGAAGCCCTGCACACCACTATGATGTGAAAGATTGTTGTAGACTAGATTTCACAAAGATGAAGGAGCTTCGAGTCCTATATCTTCACTCCATGCATATCACCACTTTACCTTCCTCGATCGAAATCCTTGAAACCTCCGGTCATTACACTTAGACGATTGCCTTGTGGAGGATGTGGCAATTCTTGGCAAGCTCAAAGCATTGCAAATTCTCAGCTTAGCAGGGTCTGCAATTTATAAGATTGCCTAAAGAAATCGGGGAATTGACGCTTTTGAGATCATTGAATCTAAGCAATTGCAACATGCTTCAAATAATCGAGCCCAATGCCCTAAAAGGCTTAATCAACTTGGAAGAGTTGCATATGAAGGGAAGCTTTGATCAATGGATGGGCTAGAAATATTGAGTTGAAAAGTTTGACAAAGCGTGATCCCACCATACTCTTGGAGGATGGTGACCTGCCATTTGAGAACCTAATCAGATTTTGGATCAACATAGGAAACGTTGAAGGGAGGACATTTGAAGGTTTGAGAACCATGAGCTCAAATTGGAAGAGTGCGATAATATTCTTTCAAGAGAATGGGTTCAGAAAACTCTACATGAGACTCAATACTTGCATTTGGACGGGTTGAGAGAGTCCAAGAAGAATGCTCATGAGTTGTGCACCCAAGGATTTGGACAACTGAAGCATCTTGACATTCTCAACAGCCCCTCAATCAAGTACATTGCCAATTCATCCAAAGGCCTCCCTCTCACTGCTTTCACAATTTTAGAGTCTTTGTTACTCGAAAATCTTATTAATTTGGAGGAGATATGCCATGGCCCTAACTTGCACAAATTGAAAGCCATGAGTGCTTGTGCAAATTGAAAAGTCATGGTTTCTCAAAAAGATGTACACCAATTGAAAAATGTGAGTAGATGCTAGCCATTATGGTGTCTTTCATGCCAATGACATTACCAATATACATGACAAGCTTTTGATGAGCACCAAAGTTGAAATCACATCAAGAAGGTGCTCCAATTCAGGTAACTTTTTCATTTTCTCCCTATTGGTTTGTCTTATTGCGAGTATATCAGTTTCCTTTATTCTAAATCTTGCAACGCACCTAGATCATACTATTACAGTTGGGATTTAAGATTAAGATGATATTAGTATTCACTAAAGATTACTGCATATTGCATTAAACTTTGATTCTTTGTAATTGATGCGCTTTGATTGGAATCCAATCAATTTTCGATGAAATGATGATGATATGGCGTCACACCAGCAGCAATGTAAAAGATAAAAAAATGAAAAGAAATGGAGAGAGAGATGAAGGTTGGAGGACAGCCAAACCTCATCTGTCATACCCCAACTTACCGTTGTTAGGGGAAATGACGACGATACTTCTTATCTTGAAGGAGTCAGCCTAAGGACATACAAAACACTAACCAATATGAACTTGTTATAAAAATATATATCCATTTATATATTTGATAAAGGAACAATGAGTTGGTTATAGAATCAAAGTTTAAAAATCCACCAAAAACACATCTCTAAACTGATAACTAAACCCAACAATATCATTTCAGACATATACAACTATCTAAACTTATATTCAAAATCCAACTACCAAAAGATTCCCATCAATAATGCTCCACATCCTACTTGCTGCTAACTAAAGAATATAATTTTTTTTTTTTTGGAATGAATAAGATCAACTACAACTTGATGAGTAGTTTCAAATTTCGAATCATTGAGCATTGACCATGCATATTACAAAGCAATAGAAACTCATTTATCCAAATCCAGTACATAATATACATAAAAATCCAAATATGAGTTATATAACTTTAGAATTGCTTTATACATATAAAAAATATTCATTCAATTAATAATATCAAAGTAAACATCAATGATCCAGTCTATTTACTAATCTAGTACTCAATATTAAACTAACGTTATGGTTAACACCTTGAGACAAGGCTTATCAAGATTTCCTTTGGCTTCATCTCCACCTTCACCAGTCGGTTGTTTGGCCTAATCAGGATATCTTGAATCAAATATGATGCATAATCAACCCACCAATGGGTTCAAATATAGTGATAATGAGCATAAAACACTTACTTATCCTCCATTAACCCATGAATCGAGAATCCATCTTGTAAATCAAGTTAACTAACCAAAACATATAATTAGTTAAAATGGATTAATAATTTACAACTACTTTTGTCAAAGTAAGGCCACTAGTGAAAATTCATTCTTCCACCACACCAGATAGATCGTTAGGATTAGGCCAAATTGTTAATTTTTCATAGCTATGATTTGACACATAATTCTTTTGAACAGGATTAGGTGTATAAACAACTATGATCTTTGAACATTTTCTTACTTGCTCCTCTGCTCTTATGACTGTCGGTGAATAGCATTACTCAAATTCTATATCCTTTGGCTCTAGACGTTACCATGATTAACTGGCAATCAAAATAATCGGGTTTTGAATTGTGTCATTGAAAAACACAATATTTTGTTAATTTATGTTATAAGCTTATGTGCATTAAGTTCATGTCAATTTGTGTCAACTTCAGATTTGCCATATCATGGTGTACAATCTTGTTAATTCATGAATGAAATTGTCAATCCCATCACTCCCAATTTTTTCTAAAATATTCTACTAGGTCTCATGCGGGTGCATGATTGCTTTTTATTACTTCGAAACTCAGGATTGATGAATTATGTGGTATACTGAAGTAGTATTACTCGAATGATGAAAAAAGAACATGCTACCCTCTTGTTCATATGATAGAAATGTTTGTTACGTCATGAGGTAGATTATACACATCTCAAGTATGCTCTTCTTTAATCAACACTCTTGGAGTCACTTTCATAATCAAAAATTTAGATAGAATAAGCCTATCTTGCGTTTGAAGATATTTTTAATAATTTTGGACCGAGTAAAATACAAAATCAAAAATAAAAAAACATAATCCTTAAAGAAAAAAAGGAAAAAAAGAAAAAGAACTAAAAATCAAAATATGTGGAAGGGGAACTATTTTTTTTTTTTTTTTTTCAAAATAACAAAATATAAATAAAGTTCAATATAAGTTTTTGATATAAGAATGGGCTTTAAAATACAAAAAAAGAAATTCTCTTTTCTAATTTAGTCTTATTTTCTATTTATATTTCTAATTTAATTCCATCTCATAAAATATTTAATATGATATATGTATTATATTTAATTTTAGTATGATGATTACCATTTAATAAAATTTTATTATGAATCATTCAAAAGAATGAATTGCAATAGTTAAAAAAAAAAAGGGTGATGAAAATTAGTCCACAATTCATTTAGGTGGAGAGTTGGCATCTCCATTTGAGTTTTTTTTTTTACTTCCCTATACACACATACCAAACAATGTATATCTATATTCTATGTATATATCTGATTTTATTTTAAGACAAATTTTTTTTCAAATATCCTTAGATGTTGCAGAAAAATCTTACAATTGTTTTTTTTTTTTTTTTATGTCAATTTCAAAACTAAAATAAAAAGTTCGATTTTTTATTTGACCATTCAACAAGAATTCTTCAAATATAATATGTCCATGGATATCGTCCCGCTGAAATTACCAAGAGTTGGAAATGACGATTTGCCATTTCAAATAAACTTGAAAATGATATTATTACTATATGAACCCTCGACACTCGAGTCTCTTGTAATAAGTATGGATAACATCTTATAATTGATCATTTATTTAACTAAATACGGAAAATATATGTACGTAACATCTAATTAAAAATAATATACATAATTTCATTAGAAATTGAGTTTTTTGGTAACAAGTTTGAAATTTGTAATAAAGTGTTTGATAAATCATTGACTTGCTCAATAACGAAGAAACTCTCTTACAGTATATTATGGCAGTTCAACTAACGATAAATTAACGTGCTTTAATTTGAAAGTAAAACTGCAACACCCTTAATGACCCACATAATCAATCAAACATTTTTTTACTAGAACCTATAAGGCAAAAATAGCTATTTTATTGTCCCAAAAGTCATAAACCTATTATACAGTGGCAATATAGTCTTAAAATTTTTATTCCCAAATTAGTCACAAAAATTTTTGATTTGTCAATTGAGGTCCTCAACTTTTTTTATTTTTCATTTTTATTTTGGCAAATTGTCAAAATGTTTTTTTTGACTAAAAATGAAAATTTTAAACGGATTTTGATAAATTGTTTTCCAAAAAATTTTGAGTTAAAATAGACACTAATTAAACAATTTAAAACTTTTGAACTCATATAATCAATGATTTAAGACTTTTTTATACAATTTTCTCTAAGGGTATCTCCATCGGCTGTAAGACTAGGGACACAGCTTTCATTACGAACTTGACTGAATTGCCCTCAACCATAGTCCCACGTTCTTCTGTTAAAATGAAAATTCCTTTTCTTTTCATTTTTTTATGAAAATTCATCCTCTTTTCCAATGTTGCATTTCTTCCCTTTCTCTTTCCAAAGCATTATGAACAGGTAATACAACTGCTAAAAGGTATCTCTAAAAGGTTCCCGATTATTGCAAGAATATTGAAATTCTCAACAATACCATATGCACGGTCCTGGACATTGACTTCATTTGCACTAACTATATCTCATATATATTCTTGTCCAATAGAAAAATCTCTTGCTCTCATATTAATCATATCCCAAAGCCCCATTTCTCTCTTAATTATAAAAGGGAGCAGTTGGGTTCTATTTCGATTACCCAGGTTTCAGAAAGGAATGAAAAAAAAAATGTTGGAAATGAAGGGCCTTTGAGTTGCTCACTTAGATCTCACATATATTTTTGTCTGATTTTTCACTGGAAAAAATTACCAAAAAAAAAAAAAAAAACCCAAAAACCAAACTCTCGCTCTCAGATTAATTGATACCCCAAAGCCACAATTCTCTTTTAAAATTGCACCAGACAAAATTGTACCCGGAGTTCTGAGCCCTATCCATTACCAAACTGGGAAAGGTCTCTAGGGTTTGGGGCTTTAGAAATCACCCTTTTTAATTTTTACATTAATTGCTTGACCATTTTTATGAAACTCTTGTTTAAAGAAATAAAGTACATTTCACAAGTCAGCCATTTATTCGAGTCATCTGACTTCTCGAGATTGACAGGGAAGGACGTCTCAATGAAAAATGAAAGAGAGCAATTTGAATTTTTTGAGCCAAAATTTGAGGTCGAAATTATTGTTGTGTTTAATTTATTATATAGAAAGATATTTTGCTGCCATTTCTCACAATTTACTAGAATGAAAGACTGGAGAAAGATTTTTTATCTTTTTTTAGTGAGAGTTTTAGGGGACTTTTTGTTATTTCATGAAATACTCGAGGAAATTAGAGACGAGGTGGTCTATGGAGGTTTCTATACTCCTTTTAATTTTTTTTTTCTCTGTGTAACTTAATAATTTATTCTATAGCAAGCGATCGCTTGGCTCTTGACTCTCTTCTGCCATTGTAGAGTGCTACGCTTGCACCACGATCTAGTTATTACCGATAAAAGTTAGCATACACCACAATTTTGCGACTTATCTATCTTGAGCGATCATATGGAAAAATGAAAGGAATCATGTTATAATTAATATCATCTCTAGTTCTTAGTGATTATTTAGGGTATACAATGGACTTTTTTTAAGCCTTTGATGTGTGTTTTTATCTAATAATGAATGCCTCAAGTCTTCCATAGTCTAGACAGTGAAATCAAAAGTTCATTTGACTCACTGGAAATGCTCGCAAAATTCTTTTAACATAAAGTAATTTTAATAAGTTTTGGAACATCAGCCAAACCATCATGCCCTTTTTACTTGGTTGAAGACGCGGAAGTTATTGTGGAGCCATATTCTTTTTTTTTTTTTTTTTATTACTTTTTTCCTAGCTTGTGGAATTACATATCACCGGTTGTGATATGGGGCAATCACGTAGCATTTCCTTTTCAACATTTTCAATATCTAAGACTCTAGACATGTCACATTGTGATGAGTTATCAAAAATGTTCACACCAACAATAGCTAGGAATTTGGTGGAACTCACAAAATTGAAGATAAGTAATTGTAAAATGTTGACAGAAGTCATCAGTAATGAGGGATGTAAAGAGGGGCCTGTAGTGGCTTTCAAACAATTGAAGTATATGGAGCTTGAAGAGTTGATAGGGTTGACATGTTTCAGCTCAGGTAGATATACTTTGATGTTCCCTCTCTTGGAAGATGTCATTGTGACCGGATGTCCCAACATGAAGTTCTTCTCTAAGGCACCAATAAGGGCTCCAAAGCTAAAAAGAGTTCAAGAATCAACATATTGTGGTTTTGGAATGGAAGCATCAGGAACATCATGCAAAATATGTCTATAGATATGGTATGCATCGAATTCCGTGCAATTGGATGGTTTTGATTACTAACAAGCTAATTGCTTTTTGCTAACTAGAAAAATATTTATATGCATTTTGTGACAGGCTACGGTTGATGGAGTAGAGTTTATGCATCTGTCTAGGTTCTCTAAGCTGATGGAAAAATGGCATAGCAAACTTATTCCCATCAAGTCATCTTGGCAACTAAAATCACTGGTGGTGGAAACTGTCCATCATTTCTTAACGCGATTCCATCCAGATTGATGCTTGTTTTAGACAAAATTAACACATTGCAAGTGCAAGATTGCTTGATGTTAGAAGAAATATTTGATCTTGAAGAGCTGGAGGCTATGCAAAAGCACTTGGGTGCTGCCTCAACTATGGTGTCTAAACTTGGTCAATTTACCAAAGTTGAGGCGACTATGGAACAAAGATCTTCAAGGAACACTCCGCATCAATTCTCTAAGTTATCTAACCCTTTATAATTGCAGCAACTTAAGAGAAGCTTTTAGTCCATCGATGGCTCAATGCCTTCCCACTCTTCAATGGATGGAAATAAAGGAGTGTAGTCAAATTGAAAGAGTGATTGCAGAGGAAGGAGGAGAAGGAAGTGAAGTGGAGAAGATTATATTTCCAACACTTAATTGGATGGAACTGGAAAGCTTGTCCAATTTGACTAGTTTCTCCTCGGGCAAGAATCATACGATGCAATGCCCCATGTTACAAAAGCTGACCATTGCCCGCTGCCCCAAGATAACAACCTTCACTTGGCAATCATTGATGAAGATTGACCAACGCATTTCTTCACCTTTCCCTCCACAGGTCAGTCTTCTCTCTCTGTTTTTATTTTTAAGGTGATGCTTCAGTTTTTTCTCATTCCGATGCTTTTGACAAACATACATATCTAGTAGAAAAATGACTAAATAATAAGTTTTCTCCTAATTCTAATATCAAAAGTGTAATGCTCGGAAATCCACCTAGCTTCTGCTGTGTATCTTATTTGAAGACCTCGATCTTCTATCTCTCCAATCTACGCAATCCTGCAATCACTATTGGGAATTTAGCCAAAATACTGAGTTAGCGCATCGCTGACTGAACAAGTAATCCGCTACCTCTTCTAAGGATCAGAAACTCTAATAACTAGTAAGTGTTTTGTACGGATTTTTGTACATAACCTTTTAATATCTAGTAAAAAGATTAAAAGAAAAATTCTAATCCTCAATAAATGTAATTATTATTTGCATATTTCCATATCTTTTAGATGTGTTATTTTTGTGTCAGCTCAAAAAATCATATCACGTGTAGTTCTTTAGAATTGATTAGCTAGCTTCTTAGCAACATTATCACAATAACCATGTAAAAACATTTACTTTTACAATTGAACCGTAAAGTACTAAACATAGAATAGCATCTAAAAGTGGCAGAACATTTTCCGTATTGCCACTTCATATTTTCTTGCATAGAAGGAACTTGCCTCATTCTTATTGAACATGGAGGATCTTCCTAGCATATCAAAAGGAACACCTCCAAAGACTTAATAAAAAAAAAGAAAAGAAAAAACTGGGATAATCGACCAAAAAAAACAAAGTACCAGGATAAAAATTGTAAAGTTTCTAAATATAACCTGCAAACTCACTTCAAAATACCTTTTGATTGAATTTAGGAAGGTTACCGACAAAAGTATAAAAAAAGAAAAGAATATACAGGTACACACCATTTCTAATTTTTTTTTTTTTTATGGAATAAAACATCAATTTCGAATTTATTTTGATTGAATTAAGTGAACATAAGCTATTGAAAAAAGTGAACACAAGCTAATATCTTACCAAATTTATGTAAATATGCATCACTTTTAAAAAAAGGCAATTAACACATACCAACTGATCAAGTCAATCTTTTTCCCCTTCTTTTGGCCTTTTCTGTTATAATTTTATATAGGTTTCAATTATTGCTTTCTTTTTTTACGGAGGAAGATGCTCGTGTTATTTTCTTATAATGCTTTTGCCCAGTTCTTTTATCACCATTTGCGTGTAGGATTTTTTTTTTTTTTTTTTGAATCATAATGACTATCCACATTTGTTTGCTCTTTAATCAAAGAGTCAGCAATAGGCATTCATTTACTTTTAATATTATTTATTTGTTATATATAAGTTGTCACATAATAATGGGCTTCTCCCACGTTCTGTCACTAACAGTGAAAGCATCGACCAACCCCTTCCTGCTTGTGTCACCAACAAGCTCTAGAATTGTCATGATTTGTGAGAGTTAGGAAAGTTCGGAAGTTCCTTTTTTGAGGTCATAACTCAATGTAATCATATTTATTGTGTCATTTTTCTTGATATGCCAGGTAATATTTCCCCCGGTTAAGTCAATGGTTCTCTCCCACATAGACAACTCAAGAAAAACATGGGTCGATGGTGGTCAACGTTTATGGAAAGCAGGAGGCTTTTGAGAAACTTCAAGTAGAGTTTTTGTGAAAGAAATTGGCCTCCCCACTGTTACATGATATGCCACAAATCAAGACCTTTGCCCAACTTGCCATTCTTGAAGGAATTGCTAGTGACTCACTGTGCTAAACTAAACATGTTGTCCTTTCTGGCATTTATTAATAAGTGGGCCCAGAGACTACAACAAGACCTTTCAGATCAAGAAGCATACTCTTCTTTAAGAGTGCATAATTACAATTGCTCATTTAATAGTTACTTTGTTCTTTAACACACTAAGCTCATGTCCAATGCATGGTCAAACCATATTGTGATACAATAGAAAACGTTATATCCCTTGCCTATAAGTTTGTTTACAACAGATGATATTTCTAATATCTTTAACTATAATTTTTTTCGTAAAACCATAAAATATTCCTATTTTCCTTTCTTATTTTTCATGACCTCTCCTCTGTTCTAATTTCATTTTCTTTTGGAGAAAAGTTGAAATAAGAGCTGAAAGTGGAGTTACTTTCTTAAGGAGGGTATAAAGTGAATATTATTTCAAATAAGATTATGATAATGACTAAATCAATTTCAAATAAGGGCATAAACTCATTAATAGGAAAATATCGCTGGTCGGCAAGCACTAGATTTTTCCAGCTACCAGAGTCGGGGCATTTTGTTCAAAATAAAATCTAAATAAAGATTAAAAAAAAACAGAAAAACTAAAGAAGAAAAGAAAAGAATTTCAAAGACAGTCGGGGTGTGCGCCGTCAATTCCCATTGTGCCGTCAAGTGCCATCGACCTCTGCTGGGGTCAGCTGATGCACGTCGTGATGGAGCTCGAGTCGTGGAGGAGCTCAAGCTAAGATTTGGGGTCGAGTTCACGGCCGGCATTGCACTTAGATGAAGGAACCGCTATTAAACTACTCATGCTCAGTCACTTGGATAAGTCCCACCACTCTTCGGAAGCTTCCTGCAGCTTTTTTCTTCGGTCGATCGCTCATGGAGCTCATTATTAGAATTTTGAGGAACAAAGAATCTACAGTTAAGGGAGGAAAAAAAGAAAAAAACAGCGGCGTGTGAGAGCAAAATCACTCCGAACGTAGTAGTAACCAAATTATCTTCTTCCTTTCCACTTAGCAATATTTACCACCTGACTAAGCATTTAATTGATAAAATTGGAAAGTAAGTTTTGCAAAATTAAGCATTTAATTTAAAAATTGATAATCTATAATCTGGACCGACAAAAATAGGAATAAAAACTTGATAATTATTGGAAATTCCTGACTGGTCTTGTTGGAGGTAGTGGGGTCAGAATGGGAATAATCTTGTGCTTCGATAATGAGAATGAAGTGTTTGTTTTTGGGGGGTCTAATTGACGATGAAGTTGCAGATGAAGTTCGTCTATTGTTATGCCCTTTTTTTTTCTTTTGGAGGGGTCTTCTTCTTCCTCCCTCGACCCACCACACACGGACATTTCTCAGAGACAACTCCCAAATCTAAGTTCGAGCTCCTTACCATTGATCGGAAATCTTCAGTTTTCGGTTGCTCTGTCTCTCGGTGTTCATTCATCCTGTTAATCTTTGTTGTCGATTGATGGTGAGGGCTATTGGTGCAGCGAAGAGGACAATCATGGATGAAGAAGATGAAAAAACAAAAGAAATATATCTGGACAGAAATGCCCATAACCTCGTCGTTGGAAAAATCAAGTGCCTACAAGTTGGTGATTATTTGGCTGGCCAGCGATCTCAAACCCTTATTTGAGATTAACTTTTAATAATGTTCACTTTAAATCTCTTTTTAAAAAATAAATTAATTTTAGTTCTTTATTTGAAAATTTCCCGTTTTTTTTTTTTTGCTCAGTCGAGGAAGTGATCTAATTAATACCTCTACGTGTGATCACTTGATCTACATTTTTTTTTTTTTTTTTTTTAATAGATTGCCAAAAACAGCATGATAATGCCAATGGATGGATCGGTGGGAGGTAAGGATTTGATTGGCTCGTTTCCTTTTTTATTTTAATTACCTTCCATAACCTCTCTCATTCGGCCAAGATTTCTGATTCATGACCAAACTGTGTACCCACCGGATGATCATCGAATATTTTCTGCCTATGATGCCTTTTGTTTTGCAAAATTTCTCAAACACATAGGCGTATGTTCTCATCCAAAAGCCTTGCCGTGAACAGGTCCAGAGAATAATGGGCGCCCATAACTGAAATTTCATCATAAACTCTTTCCTCTATTTTTTAATGATTGTCAAGTGAGGAATTTAATGGGCTTGGGCGAATTTTGTGCTCCCGCGGGCTCAGTCCAAATAGTTCAATTCAACTCAAAACCCTCTAAGTTTTAACCCATTTAGTATAAGTCCAGTTCTATTGTAATTTATGCGGGCTTTATTATAAAATGCTCATGATATACAAATGCAAATTAATAATATTTTTATTCAGTAGTCGAGGTCTACTCTTAATTTTTTTTATGCAATAAATAACTAAATGGGTTTCAATATTTAGGTGTTAGCAACCTTAAATCGAAAGATGACAATCACCTTCTCCAAGTTAACTACTACTCTTTAGACTTTACAATTTGGCGAAATGCACAGGGAATTCCCATCCTTACAAGTCTTCAGTATTATGTGGAATAGAGCCGGACTAAGGCTTTGGTGACTGGGAAAGCACGGAAAGCTCCATGGTGAGTGGGATTAAATAGTAAGTTTTATTACCCAAAAAAAAAACTATGTTTTATTAATTGTAGACCACAATTTTTTTTGCTATAAGATTATTTTTTATTTAAGTAATTTTTTTATTACATTAAGAATGTAGAGTTACTGGTGGTAGGAGAAGAGAGCAAAGTTTCAAAATTCTACATTTTTGTGAGGTCCAAAACTAGAAAATTCTCCATACCAATGGAATTTTAGGCTGCGTTTGGGAACCCATTTGCAAAGCTCTGGACCTCTAAAAGCCCTTGAGCAAATGCTAATGTGTTTGGCATCTATTTTTGGTCGCCCATTTCCCAAATGCCAATATTTCCAAGGCCTTCTAAAGGTCATTAGCCCAAGGCTCCCTCCCACTTGCTTTCTAGCTTTTTCGGCATGTAAGTGGCTTGGTTAATGAATTTTTTGAATTTTCAATATTACCCTCACTCACTAATCATTATTCCACATTTGCCCCTTCTTAAATCGCATCTTCTCTCTACGTGCGACCCTGGCTCTCCTCGCGAAGAACACCGCCGCGTCGTGCCTCTCGCCACACCTCCACCTCCTCTCACGCCACACCACCGCCCTTTCCCTCTCTGCCGCCGCCGTCGAGGGGCCGCTGTCCCTCTTGGCCCCTACGCCCGCACGCCTCCTCCCTCCACCTCCTCACCCTGAGCCTCTCCAAGGCGGTGGAGTATGTGATCTCCAAGGTCGATGACCTCATGAGCTAGGCCCACTGTAGCTCCATCTGACCCATGACCTTCAGCCTTGCTTGTTGCGCCGTCGAGATGATGCACATAGGCACCACTCGGGACTATCTCAATCGCTTTGGCATCATCTTCAGGCCCAACCCTCACCAGTCTGATTGCATGGTTGTCGCTGGCATGCTCACCAACAAGATGGCTTTTGCTCTTTGCAAGTAGGTTTGCATCTACTTCCTTCTTTTCTTCCCAAATTTTTCTATTCAGTTGATTGTAGTATGGTTTGACGAGGGATGAATGAGGGTAGTTACATATGGTATTTCAATTTGTTGTGATTTTTTTTTATGGATTTTGTCGATTGCCGCTTAGTTTCTGAGAAATGCACAGAGAGAAATCATATTGGACTAGTCTGGAGCCTCGCGAGGCTCGCGGAGGTCGTGCGACTAAGCATCACTACACCTGGAGTTTGGCAACCTCGGAGCCTTCACTTGGGCTCCGAACACAACCCTAGAAATCTTCTTAATTCCAACTGCAATGACCATGGAAGCTCCAAAGTAATGGAATGTCATTTTCACGAAGCACCTGAAGCTGAAGCTGAAGCACAAGGTCTATCGCAATGGCTTCCTCTCTCTTCGCACCTCCACTAGCAAGGTACCTTTGCTTTCATTACTAATCTCCGCCACTGATGTCTAGCTCAACCCGAACATCAATTTAGTTGCCTTTCATTGGGTTGAGACGTGATTCAGTTTGATTGGCTAATCTATGTCAAGAGTGCAATGACAATAGATTTATTACCATTTTCCCCCAAATTTAGCTTGCTCGATTGAATTGAATGGCAGCTGCTCAATGCTGCTTGATATTTTATTATGTCTATCATCATGAATTGTTCCGTTTTGTGTTTCTGGTTGTAATACTCTCCGTGATTGAGCTTGGTTTCGGGAGATTAGTCCATGTTGTGATTAATGGTGTATGATGGCAGCGGGCAGCTGTTAGAAAGCAGGATTTTGAAGAATGATGAAGTTATTTGTTCTGGTGAGTCATTGATGTTCAATGCTTATTTGGTTGATGTTGGAGAAGCTTGAAGATGATACTTATATTCACAGCTTGATTATTGTTGGGTAATTGGATTTATAGGTTCCCTTTGTTTAGGGTATTGCTTGCTTGTCTTCTTCATCATAGTTGTTTTGTTGGGTGGAATCGTTAGTAGGTGCAATGTGATGAATGTGAAGTTCTTGGGTTTGGTTTGTTAAAAGTCTGAATGGTATATATTAATCTTGTTTGTCTTGGAAAAAAGTGTGTTGCTTGCATACATATATGCATAGATCCTCCTTTGTGATGCTTTGCTTGTTGTTCATTTGGGAAATTAAAATTTTTGATCTTTTGCTTACTAAGAATAGCTAATTGGGTACGGTTCAATATATTTTTGATTGATTTAGAACCTAGATGTGAACATTTGCAATTGATCTACTGTTGCTTTTGTTCAATGTGCAACTGGTCTTTTGAAACTTCATATTTTTTAAATTTTCCTTTCATTAACCTTACTTTCAATTGATGCATATTATTGATTGAGTTTCTGGTAAGGTTCACTATAATCCACTCTCTATGAACTATGAGGTGCATTTGTTGGCTACTTAAATCCTTTGGCATGGAATTTACAATTGCATTGCCTTCAGAACTTTTCATTTTCTACATGTATACAATTCCTTAGAAACCGAAAAAGAAACACTCGTTATTTTAGAAGAAGTTGGTTGCTCATGATGTTGCAACTTGCAGGAAAATGGGAACCAAATTTATATTGTCCTTGTACCTCACATGTATAGATTCTGCATTCTAGATGGCACATCGTGCTTTAAAATGCTTCCAAAGGACTCCTAACTAGTGGCCTTCGAGGACTGAAGTCATGGAAGAACTGGAATCAATGGAAGCTGCTAGTGCTAATAGAATACTACAGGACAATGCTTTAATTAATTTGTTATGCCATTCTTACTTGATGTGATGTAATGTAATCAAAGTCTGTTGCTCCACACTTTTCCATTTTTCCTAGGATGAATCTTGGGCTTTGAATGTTCATTTTCATTGTATCCAGCAGTTATTAGGAGTTGTCTTCTCTTTTAAGTTCTTTGGAATATTCATGACTTGTATATCGATACGTGCATTGGCTTGTGAATTGAGACATTGTAATGGTACTTTTGTTTAAGGGAGGAACAGTTTTTCTAAGGCTAATCCTCGACTTTGTCAGCAATCTAAGGTTCACAAAAGAAGTCCATTGCTCCTCGAGAGTTGGAGCTCTTTAATATTTTGGCATGACAAGGCTTTGAACATGAGCAAAAGCTCATTATTATTGCCATCACGAATGTGTTCAGGGGTGCTCGTTCTACAATCAATCTCCAAGAAGTGTTATGCTCAGTTGTCCATTCCGAATGAACAAGATATGTCATTTAGTGTTATCATGTTGTAGCTAAGACATGTCTAATTTTTTTGTTGCAAAATAAGAGACATATTTCTTATCACATGCCAGTATTAGATAAAACTTTCCATATGATATCGTAAACAACAAATTTTATTTTCATATTCTCATTAACTTTGCCAATTGGTCATTATACTTTCTTTACCATTTGTAAATTTAAGGGCCCTATTATTTTCGACACTTCTCGTGGGATTTTTTTATTTATAAATTTGTTATCATGTCGCTTTTACATTTCTCTTAATGCGAAAATATAAAAATTACCATCATTGTGTTATTTTTACTATTTTAAATAAATTAAAATAGAAAAAAATTATATTGATCATATTAAAGGACTTTCCAAATATATATTTACCAAACATCATTTTCCCAAAGTTACTTCCCATATAACTTTTCAATTACAATTTACCAAACAGTCTTTATATTTCAGAAAACTCCTTTATGCTAAAGGTTTTTGCATTTTCCCAATGGCTTTCCCCAAAAGTTGAACCAAACGTAGCCTAAAGTGGCTCATAATTTTCCTATCTTAGATTGTCAATTAATAGGAAAAATTCCAAATAAGGGTACGAAATGGGGCCGTTATATATATATAAGGAGGAGTTCGAGTGTATATTATCTCAAATAAAGGCTTGAAACGACCTAAATTAGTCTCAAGTAATAGCCTATACTCTTGGCTGGCCAAATTTTCTCCAACAGACATTTTCCAGAAACTGAAATAGGGGCAATTCTGTCCAAAATTTGCAATAAGATAAAAATGGTAAAATCCAAAGATGAGCTATATATGGCTTGCACAACATGCGATGTTTCAATTAGGAGCCACAAAAGCGCCACGGATTGAATGGATTGTTCTACCATAGTCATTGGAACATTATTTAGGAAGATGTTTTTAAATCAGCCCAAAAAATTTCACCACAGCGTGATGCCACCCGATATCAACGTAACAACCATATCCCCGATTCCTAAGATTCTGAACCCCAAAAGGTTAGACCAATTTCACCCTATCAGCTTATGTAATTTTATCTATAAGATTATTTCAAAAGTCTTGGCTAATCATCTGAAGCCTTGGTTACCAGAGTTGATTTCCAAAGAACAAAGTGCATTTGTATCGGGCAGACAGATACAAGATAATATCCTCATAGTTCAAGAGGTTCTACATCAGTTAAAGATTCAAAATAGAAAGAAAAAATTTCAGGGGATCCTTAAGTTGGATATGAAGAAAGCTTATGATAGGGTGGAATGGGACTTTTTGGAAGCTTATCTTTGTCGAATGGGATTTCAAGCCCATTGGGTTAATTGGCTGATGTAGTGTGTTTCTATGACCTTTTTAAGTGTAAAGCTCAATGGCGAACCTCTAACTTATTTTTGACCTTCACGGGGACTTAGACAAGGTGACCCCCTTTCCCCCCTACTTATTCCTTTTGGTGGCAAATTTGCTATCCACCCTTATCCAGCAAGCTATCGACATGGGCAATCTACAAGGAATCAAACTCAATAGGTGGTGTCCTACGTTATCCCATTTATTTTTTTGCTAATGATGCAATCTTTTTCCTTGATGGTAGAATTTAGGAATGTCAAAACTTAGCAAACATCCTTCAGCAGTATTGCCTAGCTACTGGTCAAGAAATTAATAGGAACAAGTCTGGTCTGTTCCTAAGTAAAAACTGTTGGAGAAAACTTCATTGAGTGTTTTGAAGTTGACAAAACGTTTCCATCAGTCTAATCTGAAGACTTGCAGACTCTTCCATCAAAGTTTGAAGACCTCCGGATTGCCAGACTCAAGACTCAAAGTCTATCCTCTTTGATAGTTTCTAGACTGTCGAATAAGACTTATCCAAAACAGAGTATTTCGTTAAGGATTTGATTCTATCGACTGGAAAAGATCTCTTAGTTGGATACAGTATGCCAGAATCCATTATTCAAATCAAGATTGATTTAGGGATCTTGGATCCGTTGATTAGCGAAGTATACTTGGAAGATTCTACTTATGGAAACCTAGATCCTGATTGTATGAGCGAGCATGATTGGTGGGCTATCGTCATATTCCTTAAATAGCTCAATATCTTCATAATTGATTCTGTCCAACGGCTAGATTAGAAGAATTCCTTTGGTAAGTGCCAACGGGTGTGATGGCATGGAGGAGTATATAAGGAAGACGTTCCACTTGTTCAAGTGTGTGCGCGATAGAAGAATTCCAAAGTCTGAAGCTCCTTGTTCTTAGTCAATTAAATTGTCGAGCGAAATCTTGTACACAAAAAGGGTCTATATCTTTGAGAGACCTTGAGAAAGTGTAGCAGAGTCTATACGCTGTGGAATCAATGAAGAGCTTTACTGTAACAACTCTTTTGTTTCATAGTGAAATCCAGCTAGTGGGCTGTCAGTGCGGAAGAGTGGACGTAGGCTTGGATTAAGCTGAACCACTATAAACTCTGTGTTCATATTATTTTCCCTATGCTCTTTTACTTTGATCGTAATTCATTTTGTCTGCAAGAGCCTAACTTACTTTTCATCATCTATTGTTGATTAATGTTGCACAGTTATCTCGGAAAATTATTTTTACACCTATTCACACCCCTTTAGGTGCTCATACTAACTTTCATAATTGGTATCAAAGCCTATGTACTCACTTAAGTTGAAGTGTTTTACTTTAGAGTTAAAGATCCATGGCTAGTATGTTGGCTCTAGGACTGGTTGAAGGGCAAAGCAATACCAAACCGCCTTATTTTGATGGAAATGAATACAACATATGGAAAAACAAAATGAAGGCATTTTTAAGATCAAAGGATCCTCTGAAATGGGATGTGGTAGACAAAGGAATCATTCCTAAAGCTGCACCAGTCTCAGAAAGAGGAAAAGAAGCCGTTGAGTCTAGTGAAATGACTCAAGAAGAGATAACCAAGAGACAAGCTATTGATGCAAAAGTAATTTATTCTTTATATTGTGCATTATCTCCTACTGAATATAACAAAATATCTTCTTGTGAAACAGCTAAAGAAATCTGGGATAGATTACACATCACCTATGAAGGAACTGATTGAGTGAAAGAAACCAAAATCAACATTTTGCTCGGTCAATATGAAGCATTCAAAATGAAATCAGGAGAATCTATCACTAACATATTTAGTCATTTTTTAGAAATCATAAATGGTCTTGAATATCAAGGTCAACCAATTTCTAGACCCATGAAGGTAAACAAGCTACTTGCGTGGACTGTACAAGGATTGGAATCACATAAAGACCTTAATAAGGGAGACACAAAGAATTATGTCACTCTTTGTTGACGAATTGGTTGTGACTCTTCAGTCTTATGAAGTGGAGCAAATCAACGAAGATGAAGATCCTAAAGGTAAGAAATCCATTGCATTGAAATCTAATGATGATTCGATGTCACGTATTCTGAAGAAGATATGGATGATGAAGAGCTTGCTTTCATGATAAGAAGATTCAGAAAACTAAACAGAAATTGGAGAAGATTCAATCAGAAGAAATAAAATTTTCAAAAGCAACAAACTAAGTCGGTTGAGGATGATGAATCCAATAAAGATGTAATCTGCTTTGAATGTAAGAAAAATGGACATATCGGATCCAACCGTCCCATTCTAAGGAAAAAGAAAGGAAAAGTTGAGAAATATCGAAAGTCACTTAAAGCATAAACTTGGAGTAATACAAAATGTGAGGAAAGTGATGATGATTATGCCAATATTTGTCTCATGGCACAATCAGACTTAGATTCGAGACTCCGAGACAGACTCAAATTTAGACAGTGAAATCGAGGTAAGTAATTTGAAAATCCTTACTAAAGTCTTTAGATACATTGATGAATTATGTCTTAGTCTCGAAACTTCTCTCAAAAGGATTTCCGAACTTAAAAGAGAAAATTCTGCACTGAAACAACAGAAAAATGTTTGGAAAGAAAAGGTCAAAAGTTTAGACAAAGTGTTATTACTTTGAAAGAAAATGCAGACAATCTTTCAAAAGAAAATGCATTCTTGAAAATGATATCTCAAGTATTTTTAAAAGATTTTCTATAAGACCTGAGAAACTTGAAAAATTCTTTCAGCACAAAGACTTTACTTCAACAAATTAGGTTTAGGAATGACTGCTGAAACCATTCCTCTAATTGATTTTCCTAAAGTAAAGGAAAGAATTAAGCAAAGACCTACAAGAGATGCTTACAAAAATCGGCAAAAGAACGCTTCAAGTGCCATAACTTTTAAAGGGAAACTTAAGTGCCATAACCTTTAAATGTACACTTAAGTGCCACATTCGAAGAAAACGGATCACTTGAGTGCCACTCCGGCCAAAGTCCGGCCAAAACACCAATGTGGCGTTTTTCCGGGCGCGCCTGCGCCAAAACGACGTCGTTTTGCACACCGACGTGGCTAAAACGGCGTCGTTTTTGGGCTGACGTGGTAAAAATTAAAAAATTAATTAAATTAATTTTAAAATTAAATTTTGTTAAAATATTTAAAAATAATAATTTTAAAATTAAATTTAGTTGAAATATTAAAAATTTAAAAATTTTTAAAAAAAGGAAAGTGGGGAGGCGACGAGGATTAGCCCTCGCCGCCGCCGCCGCCGCCCGCGCCAGGGGCCCGGCAACCCCGGCCGACCCTCCCCGCCGCCGCCGGCCCTTCCCGGGCGCGCGCGGGCGGTCCCCTCAGCCGTCGCCCCCCCTTTCCTTTTTTTTAAAAATTTTAAATTATTAATTTTTTAATATTTCAACTAAATTTAATTTTAAAATTATTAATTTAAAATATTTTAACTAAATTTAATTTTAAAATTATTATTTTTAAATATTTTAAATAAATTTAATTTAATTAATTATTTTATTTTATTTGCCACGTCAGCCCAAAACAACGCCGTTTTGGCTACGTCAGCGTGCAAAACGGCGTCGTTTTGAGCTCGGTTCGCCGGAAAAGTGCCACGTTGACATTTTGGCTGGATTTTGGCCAGATTGGCACTCAAGTGATCCATTTTACTCCGATTTTGGCACTTAAGTGTACCTTTCGTAAGTTATGGCACTTAAGTGTCCCTTTGGCCAAAGTTAAGGTACTCCGGGGGTCCGCGCGTCTACAAAAATCATTTCCAAAAAGTTTTTGTAAAACCAGTAGGTCGCAGTGCTCTTAAATGTTCTAAGTGCAATAGCTTAGATCATTTTGAGAAAAAATGTCCTATAGTTTGGAAACCTGTTAAGAAAGTATGGGCAAATACTGTATATTACACTAACACCAATGGACCCAAGAAAATATGGGTACCAAAGAAAGCTTGATTCTCTTTTTTAAATGCAGGTCACTATCAAGAAAAAGATTAAATGATACATGGATAGTGGATGCTCAAGACATATGACAGGAGATTCAAATTGCTTTATAAAGCTTGTATAAGTTAATGGTGGAAAAGTTTCTTTTGGAGGAAATATCAAAGGAAGAATTGTGGGATACGGAACTGTAAAGATTGGAAGCCTCACAATCAGTAATGTTTCCTTAATGGAAGGACTCAACTATAATTTGCTGAATATCAGTCAACTGTGCGACACTGGTTTTAAAATCAACTTTTAAGAAGGAATATGTTCAGGAACTAGTAAAGACTCCTCTCAGTCTTTCACGGGTCGAAGACATGGGAATATCTACCTCTTGGATATCAAACCAGATGAAACCCTATGTCTAATATCAATTTAAGAAGAAGTAAACTTATGTCACAGAAAACTTGTGCACATCAACATGAAGCAAATAGCCAAAATCTCAACTAAGAAGCTTGTTCGTGGACTACCCAATCTGACATACCAAAAGTCTGATCTATGCACACCATGCGTGTTGGGAAAACAAATAAGAAACTCATTCAAACCAATAAATCAAGTATACACTAATCGTGTACTGCAGCTCTTGCATATGGACATATAAATCTCTTTGGACCAACCAGAACTCAGAGCATTGGAGGTAAGAAATACTGTTTAGTAATTGTGGATGATTATTCACGATTCACTTGGGTATATTTCCTGGCAAGTAAGTCTGAAACATTTTCTTATTTTATAAAGTTTGCTAAAAAGGTCCAAAATGAGAAATGGTATGTTATTTCAAGTATACGGACGGACCATGGAGGTGAATTTGAAAATCAATACTTTACAAAATTCTGTGATGAATTTGGTTTTTAGCATGTGTTCTCTTCACCATATACTCCAGAGCAAAATGGAGTCGTGGAAAGAAAGAATAGGTCGTTTCAGGAAATGGCTATAACTTTTTTAATTGAAAGTAACATCTCTTTTCGTTTTTGGGTCAAGCGCTTCACGTGTTATATTATTAATAGAGTCTTCCTAAGGCCTTTTCTCGAGAAAAATCCCTATGAGTTATTCAAAGGAAAGAAGCCCATTGTTTCATATTTTCATGTGTTTGGATGTAAATGTTTTATACTGAAAAATGCAAATGATAGAATTGGTAAGTTCGAAGAAAAATCAGATGAAGATATTTTCCTTGGATATTCTATCACAAGCAAAACTTACAGAGTTTACAACAAAAAGACTCAATCTGTGGAGGAATCGATGAATGTCAAATTTCAAGACTTTATGCAAAATCAATCGATTCACACTCATCATGAAGAATCTGAACCTACTCCGCACTCTACAAAGTCTAAATTTCCAAAAGCAGCTTAAACTTCAAAAGACAAGCAGCAAATGATCAACGAAGATTCAAATGAAGAAAAAGATCAACAGCCGACAAATCAACTAGCAACTAGAAGCATAAGTCCAGTCATCCCAAAGATCTCATTATTTGTGATATTAATGAAGGAATTCACACAAGATCCAAAAGGCGTGAAAAGTCTAGTGCTGTGGCTCTTATTTCTGAAATAGAACCCAAAAGCATAGAAGAAGCTTTAACTGATCAAAGCTGGATTGAAGCTATGCAAGAAGAACTCAGGCAATTCAGCATCAATGATGTCTGGGAATTGACTCATAAACCGAAAGGTAAATCCATCATTAGAGCTAAATGGGTTTTCAGGAACAAGTTGAACGAGAAAGGAAAAGTCGTAAGAAACAAAGCAAGACTCGTGGCCAAGGGATATACGCAAGAATAAGGGATAGACTATGATGAGACTTATGCGCCAGTAGCAAGGTTAGAAGCAATTAGATTATTACTTTTTTTTGCTTGTTATAAGAATTTCATGTTATTCCAAATGGACGTCAAAAGTGCTTTCTTAAATGGATTTATCCAAGAGGAAGTCTATGTGGAACAACCACCCGGTTTTGAAGACCCAAGGAAACCAGACTTTGTATTCAAACTGAAAAAGGCTTTATATGGTTTAAAGCAAGCACCTCGAGCTTGGTACAACAGACTAAGTAAGTTTTTAATTCAAAATGGTTTTGTCAAAGGTAAAGTAGATACTACATTGTTTATCAAAAGAGAAAGCAAAAGCTTTTTACTTGTTCAAATTTATGTTGATGATATTATTTTTGGATCTTCTAATGAAAATCTGTGCAAGAAATTCTTTAAGTTTATGCAGGATGAGTTTGAAATGAGCATGATGGGTGAACTAACATTCTTTCTCGGGCTTCAAGTGAAACAAATGAAGGAGTGAATCTTTATTCATCAAGAAAAATATACTAAAGAACTTGTCAAAAAGTTTGAACTAGAAAATTGCAAAAAGACTGATATACCAATGTCAAGTTCTTTGAAGCTGGACAAAGATGAAGAAGGAAAGAAAGTTGACTAGAAGCTATACAGGAGTATCATTGGTTTACTTCTTTATCTAACTGCTTCTAGACCTGATATTTTGTTTAGTGTTTGTATTTGTGCCAGATTTCAATCAAACCCTAAAGAATCTCATTTAAGTGCTGCAAAGCGTGTTATCAAATATATTGCCTCAACTTCAAATTTGGGTCTTTAGTATCCTAAAGAAGGAGACTTCACTCTTCTTGAATACTCAGACGCAGACTTAGCTAGATGCATAGTTGATAGAAAGAGCACTTCGGGCACCTGTCAACTACTTGGAAGCAGGACAGTATCTTGGTTTTCAAGGAAGCAAAGTACAGTAGCTCTTTCTACAACAGAAGCAGAATATGTAACTCTTGGAAGTTGTTGTTCACAAATTCTGTGGATAAAACAATAACTAAGAGACTTTAGAATTGAAGATTCATGCACTGAGATCAAATGTGACAATACCACCGCAATCAATCTCACCAAGAATCCGATTCTTCGCCAAGAGCAAAACATATAGAGATTCGACATCATTTTATTAAAGATCATATTCAAAATGGAGAAATTTTGATTCAGTTTATTGATTCAAAGAATCAACTGGCGAATATATTTACAAAGCCTTTGGAGAAAATCAATTTGGAGTTATTCGTTACAGGCTCAATATCTTAAAGTCTGAGGAAGTTCAGACTCAGGACTGAAAGTCTAAAGGCACTCAGACTCAGACAATCAAGATTTATGACTGTAAGTTCTTCTATTTTAGAAACTTATCTCTCGGATCAAATCTAGAAAAGGTACGATCATCTATCTGAAATTGATTGATGTTATTTCCCAATTTTCGTGATTATTGCAATCCTTCCTTTTCGAAAAAGAAGTTATTTTTGAAATGACAGTTATCTAATTTTTGAAAAGGTAGTTATTTTTAAAAGGCATTTTTATATTTCCTTTTTACGATGTTCCGTATGCCTCGCTTCGACTGCCTTATATATTGTTGGTTCTTCTTCGTTTTACACACAAAAACCCTAAGAGAGCACAAATCTTCCACTTCTGTCTTCTTCTCTTGTTTAATCCTCGAAAAGTTTTCATCTTTCTTGGGAAACAAGCTTGGAATCTCTCAAAGACTGTGAAAGATGTCGTCTCAAAGAAAGTCTTCGAGGATCGCGAACAAGGGACCACGGCAAATGCGAGAGGGGCCTACGCATTTTGATCTCACCGAGGAAGAAGAATCTCCTAGACAGCAGCAGAGCCCGCAACATTCTCAGCAGCGTCCATCTTCTCCATCTAGACCTCAGGATGTTGCACATCGAGAAGAGGAAGAAATTATCGAAGATACAGAACCCGTAAGAACTCATAAGCCCGCTTTTACTTACAAGCTTTACCGTGCTTTGAAGAGGAGTGGTACTCCGTTGAACTATATTGATGAATTTCTAAAAGACAAAGAGTATATAAATGAAACTTTGTTTTTACTCACAATGGAACGATTGAGAATTGCCCTTGCGGGGTCGGTGGAAAAAGCATTGGCAAATATCCCAAGCGATCCACATGTTGGAGGGCTGAGTCAACCTGATGAGAATGATGATGATAGGATGTACAGTCAGTTTAAACCTAGAATGGGTGTTGTGGAAAAAATCCGAAGCAAAAGGACAGACTTGTTTCGCTCGGAGGAACACAAGTAACTGTACTCTAAGTTGCTAAAGCGTGGTGTGATAAACCCTAGAAGTGTGGACTTTGATTTCTTGACTCTCTGAATGTCAATTTGCGAGAAAAATTCAATCTTCTTCAACTTGAACAGTTTTGTTCTGAAACGACAGAGGCTCATGCTGAACCGATGCTTACTTCTATTCGAATCTCGCTTTCTTGGATGCGAATAGATTCTCTTTCGTGTTCGAGATCGGACTATGTGGTTGACATTAATACATTGGCTGATGTGATTGGGGTTGAAAGAGGGAGATATCAACCTATCAGTGTGTCTATTGCTCATGCAACGATTGAGCTTGTTCAGGATAGAACAACGGAAGGAAAGATTTCCTATTCGAGGATGAATGCGTCCAACATTTTGCTTCACAAGATAGTGATTAACTACCTCAGACCAAAATCAACTTCAAAGACCGACGTTTCAAACTCGGAGGCAAAGCTGATGTATGCCATCAATGCTGGCAAAAAGTTCTCTCTTCCACACACTATTATGTTCCACATGTACAGAACAATGGTGAAGGATAGGGGTCAACTTCCTTACTCAGCACTTGTGACCAAGTTATTCAGACATTTGAACATTCAGCCTCCCCGAATTCTTTGTGTTTGAACATGCGATCAAATGGTGGTGGGACTGAGAATGGTCTCTAAAATGCGTCTGAAGGAACTCAACAAGGATTTGGAACAATTCAAGGTGAAAACTCCTGTCAAGACTCATCCAGTCTCTTCGGCTGCAAAGCGGAAATGGAAGGAGCCCATGGTTGCTCCATCCAAGAAAAGAAGAGCACTCATCATTGAGGATGAAGAGGATGAGGATGATATCACCATTTTTGCGATGGCATTGAAGAACTTGAGTCGTTCTGTTCCAGAGACAACGGAGAAACAAGAACAAGACAAGGATGAGACAGAACAGAGGACTGGAGAGAGAGAAGAATTGGAGAAAGAAGCAGAGGAGGAAAGGATTGAGGAAGGAGAAGAATAGGGCAGAGGAGAACAAGCAGAAGCAGAGCATGAGGAATATTTTTCTCCACCTGAAGGCATTGAAACAGGGGAGATCCCGAGAAAGGAGGTAAGTCCTCATTTGCTGCCACTAGTGAAGGAGTAAGTCGTTCTCCAGCAGATCCGAGATGATATCTATGCCTCTCAATTTCCTGAGGAGGGACATGATGTTTCATCGCCCAATCTGCGTGACCATGCTGATTTGCCATCATCCGCCAATACACCATCGGATCGTGCGAAGCCGCACTCTCGGACCGATAATTCAGCAGACTTTTGTAGAGTACTTGATGTTCTCTTCGAGATGCGTGGCCAAATTTATGCTCTGGGATACGAAATTCAGAACTTGCTGAATGCAGGACAAGCCTTTTTAGTTTCTTTGCATGATCAAATATATGCCCTTGCTCTTCAAGTTCAAGCAAATGCTAAGGGTGAAGATGTGGCGCAACTGAAGGAGGATTTGAAAAAGCTGGAAGGGATTGTCCAGTCAATGGGAGATTTCCAACTTGTTCGTGTTCCCAAGCAATCTTATTTCCATTCTCTTTTCATCTCTACCTTTTTAATGATGACAAAAAGGGGGAGAGATGTGGTGCAAATTTGACTTTGAACTTTGAACTCTTGACTTTTGTGACGATTATGTTTGATTGACTTGACTTTTGTGTTTGGCTGTTTGGATTTGGACTGGATTTGGATTTGACTGTTTAAACGTTTGTTTATCTTAAGCACTATTGATATCTCATGGCTTTGCTCATTTACATAACTAACCTACTTTCTGTGGATGCAGATTCTAATATTATCTTTACTAAGCCATTTATCTTTTATGAGATATCCATGTTTGCTTGAGTAATGTTTTACAGGTTTATCCAAATCTGCAGGAAAGTTTTGTCACCATAAAAAAAGGGGGAGATTGTTAGAGAAAACTTCCTTGAGTGTTTTGAAGTTGACAAAACGTTTCCATCAGTCTAGTCTGAAGACTTGAAGACTCTTCCATCAAAGTCTAAAGACCTCCGGACTACTAGATTCAAGACTCAAAATCTATCCTCATTGACAGTTTCTAGACCGTCGAAGAAGGCTTATCCGAAACGGAGTATTTCGTTAAAGATTTGATTCTATCGACTGGAGAAGATCTCTTGGCTGGATATAGCATGTCAGAATCCATTATTCAAATCAAGATTGATTTAGGGATCTTGGATCCGTTGATTGGCGAAGTATACTTGGAAGGTTCTACTTATGGAAACCTAGATCCTGATTGTATGGGCGAGCAGAAATGGTGGGCTATCGTCATATTCCTTAAATAGCTCGAAATCTTCCTATTTGATTTTGTCCAATGGTTAGATTGGAAGAATTCTTTTGGTAAGTGCCAACGGATGTGATGACATAAAGGAGTATATAAGGAAGACGTTACAATTGTTCGAGTGTGTGCGCGATAGAAGAATTGCAAAGTCTAAAGCTCCTTGTTCTTAGTCAATTAAATTGTTGAGCAAAATCTTTACACAAAAAGGGTCTATATCTTTGAGAGACATTGAGGAAGTGTAGCAGAGTCTCTACACTATGGAATCAAGGAAAAGCTTTACTGTAACAACTCTTTTGTTTCATAATGAAATCCAGTCAGTGGCCTATCAGTGCGGAAGAGTAGACGTAGATTTGGATTAAGCCGAACTACTATAAACTCTGTGTTCATATTCTCTTCCCTACGCTCTTTTACTTTGATCGTAATTCATTTTGTCTGCAAGAGCCTAACTTCCTTTTCATCATCTATTGTTGATTAGTGTTGCACATTTATCTCGGAAATTTGTTTTTACACCTATTCAGCCCCCTCTAGGTGCTCGTACTAGCTTTCACAAAACTACCCTTAGTCTCTTAAGATCAACATGGCTAATGAATTAAGGGTTCCACTGTTGGACAAAACGGGCAAATATTTAGGCATACCTTCTGATTTGGGATCATCAAAAAAAGACATGTTTGATTGGATATTAGGACAAGTAAATGCTAAATTGGAGGGATGGAAAGAAAACCTTATATCTAAGGGAGGGAAGGAGGTTCTGTTGAAATCAGTGGTTCAGGCATTGCCGCAGTATGCAATGACGATATTCAAAGTTCTTGTATCTATTTATAAGCCTGTGGAACAAAAAATAGCTAGGTTTTGGTGGCAAAACAATAGTAACAAATCTAGCATTCATTGGAGAAACTGAGAACTTCTTCAAGAAAGAAATGATAGAGGTGGAATCGAATTCCGAGACTTAATATCTTTTAATAAAGCTCTATTGGGAAAGCAAGCTTGGCGTCTCTTTCACAATCCTTCATCTTTGTGGAGTTGAGCATTCAAAGCCTTATATTTTCCTTCTACAAATTTCTGGCATGCAAAAAAGGGGAGTAGACATTCTTGGGGTTGGCAAAGTCTCCTTCTCGGTCGGGACTCTATTATTGAGAAGCTTCAATGGTCAGTAGGTAATGGCAAATTGATAAGGGCCAGCGTGGATAAATGGTTGACTATGGGTATTTTAGGTGGCCTGGCAAATAGGGAGGAACCGGAAACAGTAGCTGATTTCATTATCCCTGAACATAATATATGGAATGTTGAGCTTCTACACCAAACTTTTCAGGAACACGTTGTCGAGGAAATACTAACTATACAGCTTTGGCTTGCTTCTACCGAAGATAAAATTATATGGACAGGAACTCAAGATGGCATTTATACTGTGAAGAGTGGCTATAATTTCATAAAGCAGCAAGCATCAGGAAAGGTAAACACTCATGCATCTTCATCCTATCATACACCCACCAAGTTATGGAGGAAGATTTGGCAAACAAAAACAGCCCCAAAAATACGCATTTTTCTTTGGGCTTTATGCCAAAATGCGTTACCTACAAAGGAAAATCTTTTTTGACGGAAAATTACCCTTGACCCAGCATGTAAACTTTGCTCCTCAAACACTCCCGAAACCCCTGAACATATGTTTCTGGTTTGTCCCTGGACACATTATATCTGGAGCCACCCCCAAGTGTAGATTAACATCTCTAATTACAGAATACATCACATAGATGCATGGTTAGCTGAACTGATTGAAAAGAAGAGGCATGTACCAGACTTTGAGGGCATTGCCGCCCTTTTATGGCAAATTTAGAAAGCTCGGAATCTATTTGTCTTTTGGAAACAGCACACCCATCTGGATCAACTTGTCCACACAGCCCTAACTCTGGCACAGTTCAATCTTAGAACCCAGCAGCAGGAATTGAATAACGAGAACACTTGGCTAAGCCCTAATCGAATTTGGCAACCACCACACCAGGGCACCATAAAGGTAAATCTTGACGGCGCCTTTCCTATTACAAATCAACTGGGAGCGATCGCCAGTATTGCTCGAGACCACATCGGCAAAATGATCGGAGGTTTTACTCACACAGTTCGGGCAAAATCTGCACTCGAGATAGAGACCCAAGTGCTTTTACACACACTTCAGGACCTATTACAGAAAGGTAAAACTGAGTCTTACTTGGTGCTTGAGTCAGACAATCTCATTCTTGTTGAGACCTTTAACCGGTGCCGTTTGCCGTCGTGGGAATGCCGTGCTCTGTTTGAGGAATGCGCAGCCTTGAAGCTCTGTTTTCCAAATCTAAGAGTGAAGCACTGTCGCCGTGAAGCCAATGCCCTAGCTGATTGGGCCGTGAAGGCCCACGGACGAGGACACCTTTCACCAAACTGGGTTAATTCTCCTCCTCAAATTATGTTGGGCATGCTTTGTACTAAGCCCTTGTTAAGGGTTGTTCTTTTCTCCCTACATGAATGGAAATCTTTCATCTTTCGACCAAAAAAAAAAAAACAAGACAACGTCTTCATCCTCTGCAATGGTGGATGGAGATGTTTTATACAGGGATAAGAGATTATTTAACTTCTTGTGTTAATCAATACCTTCTAATTTCATCCTATATTATCCGTTTTTAGTATAGAAATTGCTGTCACGGCTCCATGTGGAATGTATACCTCTTTAACTAGGATTTTTATTATGTTCACGATCGCAAGAAAAACAGCTTCCATTGCGGCACTAAAATATTTATATGTGCATATGATTATTTGATTATATTAGGCTATTTAAATTCTCAACTGTATGCGTAAGTACATTTAACCAATGATCAAAACTATTTTTGTTTTGGGTGATCGACCAAAATAATAGAATGGTGAGCAAATTTGGCATGTAAACAAACATGGAGCTTTTTTCATGACATTACACCCTATGAAACTAAAGAGTGCTTCAGCCGTGTAAATTTTATATTGAGATTTTGTGTATTTCTTTGCGAGATTAAGAGATTGTTTCTCGAGCAATTGTGAGGACTAAGCACCCTATGACTTATTGGTCCATAGAGATCATATTTTTCCACAAACGTTTTGGGATTATAGGACCAACATATTGCGCCATTAGTAAGTAAATTTGCAAATTGATATTCTACCTTGAAACAATAACATAATCATGTTTATAAATTCCTATACCTTGATCAGTTGATTGCACTAACACTTTATCCTAACTCCATCATTGTCATATCGTTATAAAGTTAAATAGGGAACATTTTTTGAAAGGGTTCTATCTAAAAAGTTAAAAATGGTTCTTTTTCTTGCCTTTTCATCCCTATACTATAACTTTTCTGTATATATATGGAGTGGGATGGCTCATGAACTCGGCGTGCACGTTTGAGACTCATGTGATGACTCATGTGATGGTGGAATCTTGGTTATTCGTAAAACAATTATAAAAATTTGGGATTAAGAATATATATGGTTGTGCACACGATAAAGTGATGCTTTCAGGCTTTTTCAGCTATTCCTTACTAGTTTATGTACAGGTGGGAGATGTTTAGAAAATTTACTATGTATATAAGTAAATAAGTAAACTTGAATAAAATATAATCTTTACTCTTCTTTTCCAATTTTGAGTTTTGTCTATTTTCCGTACAATTGATTGTACCCCCCTATAAGTTGTCAATTTTAAGTTGTGGGTGCTGAATATTTTCATCCATTAGGAATAATCATCAATTAAGAAAAAAGATATGTAAAAGAAAGGCAGCTCCATTTCCAGAAAAGAAATGAAAAAGGTGTAAAAACAATCTAAAATATTAAAAACGTATATATAAACCTTATTGGTTTCATTAATGAGGTGTAATTAGTCATTTTGTGTAGAACCATTAAAGTGAGATTCTCAGATTCGAAAACTTAATAAAGAGAAAGTGGAAAGGCATCTTCCATGAAGCTTCAGTTTTTTCCAGTCGAGTCATATACGCAGCTCAAAACCTATGCATATTCATAAGATGAATGCATAGGTGTCTCTTACATATCAATGGAATGGTTAGAATTCTTTGGCACATGATGATCCTCATCAAGTGCGGTAATTTCTTTATTCCACATACACTGGATAATAACCGAAGACACGCAACTCGATACTCTTGGAGTGGTCCTAAGTGATTGAGTAAGTGTGGTGATTCGATTCAGGTATTGAGCAAGCAACCCCTTGGGGTTAAAAGATAGGCGCCACTTCGATTTCTATAAAGAAAACTAACCTAATATAAAAAGCGAAATTCGTAATTTTTCCTTATAAAAGAACTCTTCATTTCCTAAATGGTAACTCTTAACTGGCCACACTTACTCATTCTACATTCCAAGTTAATTTTGCTGCTATTGTTTTAAACGTGTAAACTGAGCCCTTCTTTGTCGGTCTTTAACTCCTGGGAAGGTTTGGAGATTATTTCTGCACTAGAAATTATTACTCATTTAAAATTCCAACCTTAATCTCACAAAATATTTGTTTGTTCATGTAAAAAAGAATTTAGATATCGGGATTGAAAAACTCATTTCATTAAAGTTTAGATTCAAATGATGAGGCATGATTAATTAAAATCTAACATTAGAAGTTCTGGGTCCCAGGCTTGGAAGAAATTTTAGTTGATGGTCGATGCATAATCAACTTTTAAAATAATAATTTAAGAATTTTCTATATTCGCAGATTGGAAAAATAATTCATTTAAGTCCCAAACAGACCCAAAAAAAAAAAAAAAATAGAGAGGAGCTCAGCTCTGTTCAACAATGGCGACCGAAAAGCTCAGCGGAGGGGACGAGGGATATATAGAAACGAACCGGGATGACGGGAAGGGAGGGCAGGCCGAGATCGTCGCGGACGTTCTTGATGAGCGCTTGGGAAGGTTTGGAGATTATTGCTACACTAGAAATTATTACTTATTTAAATACCAAGCTTAATATCACAAATATATGTTTGTTCATGTATAAAAAGAATTTAGATATTGGGACTGAAAAAACTAGGTTCATTAAAGTGTAGATTCAAATGATGAGGCACGATTAATTAAAAAATAACATAAGAAGTTCTGGGTCACAGCCTTGGAAGAAATTTTAGTTGATGGTCGAGCCGTAATCAACTTTTAAAGTAATTATTTAAGGTTTATCTATTTACGCGGATTGGAAAATTAATTCAATTAAGTGCCATACAGACTATGCTCTGTCCAACAACGGAGATAGAAAAAGTTCAGCGGAGGGGACGACGGAGAGACCGAAACGAACCTGGATGACGGGAAGGGAGGGAGGCCGAGATCGTCGCGCACGTTCTTGATGAGCGCCTCCATCTTCCCCTTGTACGCCTCGGCGTCGTGATGCGTGGAGGCGTCGGTCTCGTCTTGGTACCACAGCAGCGCCTTGATCTCGCCGCCGCCGCCGTCCCTCACGCTCGCCCTCGCCCTCCTCACCATGCTCTCGTACAGCTCCTCCCCGCGCGCCCACTCCCGGATCGCCGTCCCCCCCCGCCGCGCACGGCACCAGGCCCACCGCCATCCCCACGCCCCCGCCGCGCTCCCTCACCGCGTTCGCTAAGGCCATCCGCGGGCCCACGCCGCCGGCCTTCCGGGTGTCGATGTCGCGGTGGAGGGGCTCCCGGGCCTCCTCCCACCGGAGGTCGGCTTTGAGGCGGAGGATGGAAGGGTCGGGGCGGCACTCCGGGGGGACGACCCCGTCCCAGCCGTGGTGGCGGGTGACGCCACCGCGACCGGCCATGTTGCTCTGGCCGGACCGCCGCCGCCGGGCTTTGCGCCGGAGGGGAGGTGGTGGCGCTCATGGAGGGGAATTTGTTGGAGAATTGAAGGAGTCGATCGACCATCGAAGGAGGAGGAAGGGGAAGCTTTTTATTTTTATTTATATTTATTTTTACCAACAATTTTTTATTTATTTATTTTTTACCCAGAAAAAGGAAGGAAGCTTCTTTATTTTGGAGGAATGCCTGTAACATTCATTCTGGTACGTGTGGGGCCGTGCGCGTGCGCTGATCTGACCGTCCGTGTGTCTGAGCATTTCTTCCTTTAGGCGAAGCTTCAAGTGAAAGCTAGGTTACACATTTAGAAAGGGCATGCATGGAAACGTTTCTCGTTTCTGTTTCTGAACACTTTTTTTGTTTTTTTGTTCCGGGGCATGCATGGAAACATTTCTCGTTTATGTTTCTGAACACTTTTTTTTGTTTTTTTGTTCCTAGGAACAAAAAAAAAAGAACGCGTTTGGTTGCATTTTTATTCTTTTTTGTTTTTTTGTTCTCTAACAAAATCGGAAAAAAAAAAAAGAAACACAAAAAAGTTATTTCTCGAAACAATTTTGAAGAAACACTTCTTCTTCTCTCTCTCTCTCTTTTCTTCTTCTTTTCTTTTTCTTTTCTTCTTTTTTTTTTTTTTTTTGGCCGGTCGCCGCCTCGGCCATGGCCGCCGACGCCGTCGAGGCCAAGCGTCGCCGGCCCCCCGGCGAGGCTCGGCCTCGCCTTGGCCGGGCGAGCTCGGATCGCTGGGCCGGCGAGCCTCGCCGTGGCCGGGCGAGGCCGCCGCCCCGTCGTCGGCCGGTCGTCGGAGGCCTCGGTGACCGGCCGAAAGAAGAAAAAATAAAAAAGAAAGGAAAAATAAAATAAAAATATTAAAAAATTAAAAGAAACAAAAAAAGAATAAAAAATTTACCAAACATGTTTCTATTCATTTTTTATTCCTGAACAAACGTTACCAAACGCGTTCTTTTGTTCAAAAATTGTTCCCTAGAATAGAAACACTTTTTTTTATTTCTCGTTCTCCCCTAACAAAAAAAAAAAGAAACAGTAAGTGTTTCCATGCGCACCCAAAATGGGAAAAAGCAATTGCTATTCTACTTAAAAGGGAATTTTTGTGGCTCATTTTCTTCTTATTTAATTCAGTTAGAATCGGCCAAACTTTTCGAAACATGTGGAGTTCATATGTTGTATAATATAACTTTTGAGAATTTAAAGTGACTTTCCCATGTCGAAATTTGAGAAAATTACAAATAAAGATGGGAGTAAGATTATCTTATCGAAACAAAGTTTAGAGTGCATTTAAATTTCAATGAGGTCCTGAAATAACCAGTCAATTTTAAATATTTAGGTCTGTTGCAGAAAAAACTTAGTTTGTGCCTCTAGTCTATGAATGCCACCTATTCTTTGTCTATGCCCTACTGTCCAAATTTTTTCCCCAAGTTAATGGAGGGAGTACCGGAGAAACTCTACGAATGCCGCCTATTCTATGTCTACGCCCCACTGTCCAATTTTTTTTTTTTTTTTTTTCCCTAAGGTAATTGAAAAAGTATCGAAGAAACTATCTCTTTCGCAAAAGCGTGAGCAAAATCATGAGACAGGGCTTCGGTTAAGAGTTAGGCGAGGGTCTGTGAGCAAGTCGAAAGTTGAAGATTGATAGCGCGGGGACGAGGCTTTGACATATTGGGGTTTTGGTTTGCGGCTTTTCTTCGGTGACAAAGCCCAAAGTTCGAAACCCCTGGGCATTGCACATTAATTTGGGGGGAAACTCGAAGAGATGAGGCTTTGTAACTATTTTATGCGCAGGCAACCGAAAGGAAAATGTTTTCTGGGAAATATTTACTAAGAATACGGTTAGTTTTTCCTTTGTTTAGTATGAATAATTGAAAACGCTAAGATCTAACGACTGTTCGTACACTATTATGATTCATTAAAAAAGTTAAGATTTTTTGCTGATGCTGATGCTTTGTTTTCATGTGCATTGGATCCTGGTTTGTTGTCAATGCATATCATAGAGGGATTTAGCAATTGCTTTTGATGCTTGATTGTGTGCTGCTTCCAGCAAAGATGATCGTGGAGTTCTGGAACGGCAGGGTGATTATTCATGTTGATGGCTCAAAAGGAGAAGTTGAAGCAAAACATTCGATCAATGGAGGGGAGAGAGAAATGAATGTTGGGCATGTTTCGTGAAAAACTTAATGATAAAGAAAAATATTTTTAGGAATATGATTAGTTTTCCTTTATTAGGTGACGTATAATTGAATTTTTTTTTAATGTTTGGATCTCATCAGAAAATGATATCAATTTCATGACTTTATCTCTTAAAAAAACTAATTTTTTAAATATTTTTATTTTTAAAAATTTTGAAGTTTTAATTATTTTTATTTTTAAATTACATTATTTTTTCTTTTTATTCTTTATTTTTATTTTTACTTTTTTTCCTTCTTCTTCTTCTCATCGCTCCTTTGCTTCCTCACGCGCCATCCTGGTCTACTGCCTCTAGTGGTTCATCCCCGATCGGCTTGCAAGGAGCAAGCTTGTGGGCTGTCCCTATGGTCGACAATGGGCCGAGAATAAGCAAAAAGAAAAAGAAAGAAAATAAGAAATAAAAAAATCAGATTTTTCAAACATAAAAAATTGAAATTCCAATTTTTACAAAAAAAAAAAAATATTTTTTAAAAGAACAATTGTTTCGTTAACCAAGCTTTAGTAGATTCGAAAACGTTTTCTGGTTCTTTTTTAAAGAAAAAAATCATTTTCCTAAAATTAAATTTTGGTAGGAAAATATTTTCCATTAATTAGGAAAATAGTTTTTCGTTGACTCATTTTCCTAAGTGATTCAACCGTCGTTAAAATGAGGAAAATGTTTTCCTGAAACAAATAAATCCTTGAATCAAGTTGGAGATGTGAAAGAGAGAAGCAAAGGTGAACATTTGGAGCTGATAACATTGGTTTTATATCCCATTGTTTTCTCACGTTATCAAAGATGTCGGAGCCAACTTCAATACTTAGAGTATACTTGTCTGAGTAAAAGAATTTTCGGACAATTAGTTTTTCTAGACCTTTGCCTATTTAATTTGCTGAAAATGATCAGTCAACGAAAAATTATTTACGGTAAAAAAAAAAAAAAAAATATACATACTTGAAATTAGAAAATGAATTCTTTAACCTCAAAATGGGGAAAATATTTTCTTGAAAAACGATTTCTCGGAAATCCTTTTTGTAATAGAAAGATTGTTAATAAGAGAGGTATTCAATGGAGGATGAAGAACGCACAGCAGAATTCTAATAACATATTGGAAAGTCTTGCTTCGAACCGAACTCTTCTTTCTTTTTCTTTTTTTCCAATTTTATATAATTTTCATGCAATTTCTTAACAGATTTCCCAATTGGAATTGAAAATTTTTAGAAAAATCTCCCTTTGATGGTCAACGTTTTTCCTTATTTCGAGCCATTAGGGTCCATCGTGAAGAAAAAGAGATAATAATTTTGTTGAAATGGAGGGAACCCGCCTATAGTTTTTTAGATGCAATTGTCCAACCATTTTCTATCAGCAAAAACTGCAATTTTCTGCACTCGATTTAATAGAACAGGACGTAACTATCCGCCCCATATATAAGCATGAATCAGGCTTCATCGACGTCTTTTACTTAAAAAATTTTGAAAATTTTTAACAATTGTCTATTCGATAAATCATCTAGTTCTTATTTGCCATTATTACATATACTTGAAAAAAGTGTCAGAAAAATCTTAAACCTATTGTATTAGTGCAAATTTAATCCTAAGACTTTTAATTGTGCCAATTTACTTCTAAACATTTTGACCTACAGTTAATTCAGTTATTTCGGCTCATTTTGGCTAGATATTGCTAATGCACGATCGGCACTGACATGGACATTTTAGAAAAATATTTTAATAATGTTCAATATTTTATTTTTAATTCTTTTTTCTTTCTTTTTTCCCTCCTTTTTTTCTGATGGCCGGCATGGCCATGGCCAATGAGGGTGGCTCTTGCAGCCTCACTCGGGCCTAAGCAATGCCCGATGAGGCCCTTTTGGCCTAGGCAAGGGTTAGATTTGGCAAGGTCGACCCTCACCAAGGCGATGAAAAGCGCCGGCCTTGCCATATAGCTTGGTTAGCATTAACGTTAGCAATATTTAGTCAAAATTAGCTAGAAGTACTCAATTGGTTCGAGGTAAAAAGCTTAGGACTAAATTGGCGTAATAAAAAATTTAGGACTAAAGTAGAATCAATATAATAGATTTTATCTTACCTTTACCAAAAAAAAAAAATATAATAGATTTAGGACTTTTCTAAAACTTGTCCCCATTTACTTTGTTATGTATTTTAAACAATATATCTCAACAGATGAAAGGTCAAATAGCTTCGACTAGCAATCAAGATCTACAAATTTATAATATATTTTAATATTTTGGGAAAGGCTTTTTTGAGAGACTATAGAAGCACTTGTGTATAATAAGGAATCTCTTCATTGTATTACGACCTGACCTCGGCACCTCAGCCTCTTTTTAGGGAATCCGGGCAAAAGGTGAGTTTACAGATATTTGTTCAAGTGACGGTCCTTGAGGCACATCACATAAAGAAGATTTGAAGACATTATCTTTAATGTTAGTCCTTAAGGTCCATCAATTGAGAACGTGAGTTCTCCCAAGCTCATATCTCCCATAACAGCAATTTATTTTAAAGTTTTTTATGCACCCTAATCATTTAAACTAGGAGTCGCCACTGGCCTTGTTTTTAGAGGTCTGTTAGATTACTCAATTAAGGGTGGAGAGTGTTTTGCTAATATTTCTATTAGTGCTTTTTTGGTAGCTAATGGTTTGATCGTTATTTGAGGTGATCATGCATTTGTTTTTACATTTTCATGCAAATTATTTGAATGCATTGAAGGGTGACCGCACGTGGATGGTTCGCTCGAACAATTCTAGGATATAAAAACATGATATGAAATAAATTAAACGAGTAATGAAAGTGCATTGCGAGAAAGTAAACACTCGAGGGGTTTAAGGAAGAAACTATCCTGAGTGCATGAAAATTAAATCCACAACTTGTTGGGCATTATTACAAAATTTGAATTGAAAACCTGAGGCATGCTTGGGATCAAATGGGTATAACAAAAGGGACAGGACTGGACATCGGTCTGTGGCTGCCTCCTCCTCTGGATGTCTTGATGAAGTGGCGTCCGTTCACCCAAACTAAGGTACTACTCAAATAATGCATACACCAACCCTCATGTTCCAGGCAATCACAATCAACGAACAAACAAGGACATTCAATTGGCAAAAACAGCCTCGAGGTCGGCCTTTGATTTGTGCACGCATTGACCCATATTAAACCCTCTAAGATTGATTGAGTTGTGATAATTGGTAATTGCCCATCCTTTGTGTCCACAAGCGGTAGTCAATACCAATTGATCCCTAAATTAGGGTCTAAAAGTTTTCCCATGGTTTCCCACGCACATGTATTAGCACTACACATTCATCTACCAATCACATACATAAGAGATTAAGCATGCATTCAGACCAAATGATCTTTTTTCTCAAACCATCAAGCAAAGTAAGTCCAAAATAGGATCACTTGTTAACTAATTTGGAAATTCGGATCATTTAGTTTTATAAGCATATGACCAACAGTTCCAAACAGTGCAAATCAAGTGTCATTTGAAAGCTAAAGATGTGTAGAACAAATGTCCAGAAGACCATTAAACCCATTTTTGAACCATTTGATCCGAAATGGATGATATCCAGAAGGGTTCAGGACCCGACCCGGTTTGCTGAACTTTGAAAAATTCAGGAAAAATTAAGAAATGGCTTTGGAATGGCAAAAAAAATTTGTGCAGCTAGAACAAGATGTGAAGAACAAACTCTCAGTTTTGAGTTTTTCGAAATTCATTACCAGTTGATACAGAAAAATAAATTTAGGGATGGATGTTGAAATCAAATCAGTTTCAGGGACATCTCGAACCCTATGCAGATTGTTTGCAACCAAGGTCCTCAAACATTACAATTAAGTCAATTAATACCGCGAATTAGATAAAAACGAGATAAATTTGGAGGATTGCTTACGCTTATGTGAGTGGCGGAACGAATACAGGTTGCGTGCCAAACCACACGCTTGAATCCACTCTATGGATCGAACTCGACCTAGCCTACTTGGAAAGGGCGGGATGACGAAATTTGTGATCAGTCTCTCACATTACAGTATGCACCTATGAAATCGATGCCGTCGAGCCTTGCATGACCAAGCAAAGTCCTCGGATGAAAGAGAAGATAACTGGGGTGCTTATATATTTATATATCATACATGAGAGTCATATCATAAACATATAAATGTACGTGGATTCTTGTAAATTTCTAATAAATTAGTAGGTGTCTGGTATTCAAAGACATGATAGTATTAAGAAACATGTATTCAGATTAGGTATAAATTTAACATGAGTAATTTACTACACGAGATAAATACAACATAAAAATATCAATTGTTGGCCCAACGGTTGTTAGATGAGACAGTGAAATACCGATGACATAGCTCAGAGAAATTTCCATAAAAAGATGGAGATTGGATATATAGTTAAAATCTTAACAAAGATAAATTTCAACATAGTAGGATTTTGGTGCACGAGGGAGAGCGTAAAAACATAAGAGATTATACTATTGTGACCTATCCTCGAGGGGCTGCCTTTACGAGAATAGGTTTAGAGGTAATTGTTTATGAAATGAGTCCAATGGTACATACAAATGACGATGGTGGATGGACCATTATTTGCTAACGCTGCAAACGACTCATCAATCACAAAGATAGACTCTCTCAAGTTCATAACGCCTGTGAAATTATATTTTATATTTTTAGCTCGAATTAACCCTACAAAAATTCTAATGAAAAGTTGCCACTAGCCAATTAAGGTCGGTTAGAAATCAATGGAGACACTAATTAAGACACAGGAGTGTCGTCTCAATTTCTAGATAACCAAAGATCGTAGACTTGGGACTTGATTACACTAGTTATACAACTACTACTCTTTTGGTACCTAAACTTATTATGTTGTCAACTAACGTGTTTTTCATGTAATCTTTTCATCAATTTTAGGACTAATCCACTAAGTGTTCATGCGATGGTTTTATTAAAATCCCAACCATGCTAAAAGAGAAAACAACAACCAATGAGTTGAAATTGTGCAATCAAGTATAATCAAATTGAAGTGCACGAGCAATGAATTAAGCATCGTCTCTAAAAAGAAAGCAGTTCAATTAATTTGGGTTTCCAAAATTTCTTTTAGGATTTTGAAGTTTTATTCAAGACTAGAAAATGTCCATTCGAAAAGAAAATTCTAAAATCGATTCAAAGCTCTAAGATCTAATGGAGTCAATTAAGGTCATTTTTTCCGAACTTTTTTTCCAATTTTATTTTTTGGGAACTTTTCATTTTTTATTTTTATATAATAATAATATTTTTTAATCATTTTTTAATTCTGAAAATGGACTTCGGGCCGTGTCAGGAAACGCAGTCCGAACCTACGGGTTTGACCCGGACCCTAAAGGTCCGGATTGGGTCCAAATTAGGACCAGCCCTAGGGCCTGGTCCGAATATCAAATTCAGTCCATGAGTATCCAACCCAATTTACATACTCGGCCAATAAATTTCTAAACCCAGTGCCTAGTTCAAGCCATCTAATGGGCTTAGCCTTTGTAGCAGCTAGAGCCTAACTCCCCAAGTTCTGGCCCCTAATCAATCTAGCCCAATTCTAGCTCACCATTAGGCCAAGCCCGACCTCCAGCCCGGCCTTCAGATTTCTTTTTATAATTTTCATTATTATTTTATTTCTTCTTCCTCACACCATCTTCTTCCCTGACTCCACATGCACCGAGAGCGACACCCTCTTCCGACGAGCTTTTGTCGAAGCTCCAGCCATCACCAGATCAGCCTACGTTGATCATCCACTTCAACCGCCATTGGACCACTATATCAGCTGCCACTGGTCTATTACCGGTGACAACCGAGACAAAGTCATTCTAGAGCAGCTGCCATTTTCCGGCCAAAACAACATCCAAAACTTTTCGTACGATACAATTAATACATCTACATAGCAAGTGGAAGAAATATGACAAAAGACAAACTGGAATCACGTGCATGTCATGCATATAGTATTTGTTACATGCTTGACTATTGACAAGCGCAAGAATAAATACCCAATGAGCGATGAAAAGGTGAGGAAATGTCACGTGTTTAGTTATTGAAATGCGATGACAGAAAGTTGGTAGCTGCTTGAATGGGTTTTGGCGGCAAACTTATCGATAGAAACACTTAAAATATTGCTTAAGATACCAGCATAACAAGCATCGAGGATACACATTATTGAGGAGTAGTTGCTATTTGAAGACTCAATTATGGAATTGCCATTGATAGCCATATAACTTCTAGAGTTCAATTGAGACAGTTCTAAAGAAGGTGGGTGAAGTAATTTGTGAGGAAAAAGGGGATACAGACAAAGTTAAGAGCAGTTATTAAGTGTGCGAATGATAAGCATTTTGTTATAGACATCAATTTCTATTCTTGAAATAAACTTTTCAATTTTGATTTTTCGGATGAGTTTCTGAGCAAAAATACACATGTGATAATGACACAAAATTTCTATTCTTAAAATAGAAATTCATTTGATGATGATACAAATTTCTCTCTCTGAGCAACGACAAGTGGGCGGCCGGCTAATAACAAGGGTAAGCAATGAGAAGAGTTTTAATTTCTTAGAAATAGCATTTTTATTCCAAATGTAATTTTTGAATAAAAAATTTGTTCTGAAGTAGAAAAAAAATTGCGTTATCAAATAGAGTTTTATTCCATATCTATTCTTGAGAATAGAAGAATAGTTCTGGTAAAAAATAAAATGATTATCATAAGCACTCTAAAGATACACAACTACATAGAAGTTACCATGTTATGTTATCAATACCACTAGTTATTCAACGAGGAACCCCAAATAAACCAATCAAAATGTTATCTCTTTATCTTTCCTTTTCCTATACCGCACCTTAATTTCCAAAGTTGTAGCTTTCAAATTCCCATCATCAATTAGATTTCGACGTGTATCTATATCATGGTAAATTGTCATTGATCAGATCCCAGTGTTGTATCCCCTATCTTAGTCCATTGTTGTTGATTAAATTCATTCGTCATATCTCATTATCTTGGAGCAATGTCGTAATTATTTTGGAGCAATGTCGTGATTGTTTTTTGGCATTGTATTCACGTATCCTCAACTTGTGTTGTTAATCGAATTCCAACATAGTGGCATGATTCAAGTTTGATTGTGTAATCTGTGGGCCTTGTTGCTGATTAAATTCCAACTTAGCCCAGTATTGTATATATGCAGCAGAAAACGTGAACCCTAATTCTGATTTCAACGCGATATTTGGCCTAGACGTAGTACATAAGACTCTAGCTCAGCATTTTTCATGGTAAACAAGCCTCAGATTTATTAAGATTTGTGCAAGATTTCATTGAGATTAAGTTCATCACTCCAAGCTTTAAACAAAGCAAAGCGAAACAGGGCCGAAAAGAGGGAAGTTCACCTGCTTCGCGGCTAGAGAGAGAGGCTGGACGAGAGAAAAATAAAAATAAGGGCACAGGCGGGCTCGGCCCAGGAAAGAAGGGAACAGAAGTAAGCAAAAGAGGCTGGGCCCAAACGAAGAGAAAAGAAAGGCAAGAGCAAAAAGGGGTCAGGATCAACCGGGCCGGCCCCTAGCAGGTCAAATCGAATCGGCCCCTCACATTTTTTTTTTTTTTGGGACATATTATCTAACAATTTTACTATTTCACCTAATTGACCTTCTTTTATGCTATTTTGGCCCATTTACAATTTTAAAAGCAGATTATTGGACTAGCAAAATTAGGAGTTAACAAATACAAGAAACTTTTGATAAGTTACTCGCCACCCATAGGTAATTAACCTGAGGGACGAGGGTGAAACTTCTTATTTTTAAGCCGAAGGCTAAAAAAAGTCATGAGTTACTCAAGTTTTACGTTTCATTCATTGTAGTATGCTTATACAGATGAGCATGGAACAATCCTCTGAGTAATTTTCTAGACTCATTGAAAAGACAAAACTAATTTTACTAGATAGCATAAAGACCTAGGAACCAAGAAATACAATAATGATATTTATAAGACTTTGAAAATACCAGAAATTTTGTTGATTGCAGGTCTTCAAGTTTTTAGTATTTCCAAAGTTGCTGAGTCAATGTTCTTCAATGAATGCTCTAGCATCAAACGCTTCTCCTGCATGTAAACTCATCCCCGAATTCCCTTTGTCTTCATCTTCAAAATTAAAAGTAGCCAATTTGCATACGAATATATGAGCTGTGAAGTTCCGTATGGGCGTGGATAGACATAAAATCCTCCATCATGAATTTATAATATTCATGGTTATTACATAGGCTGAACGGTTTTCAAAGTACACACTTAGAATCCATCCCTTGAATCGAACACAACCCAGCTCACCTCGAAAGGATGGGAGGACAAAACTTCGACATTATTCTCCCACACCACGACATGTAACTACAAAATCAATGCCCCAAGTCTTGCGTGATGAAGCGGAGTCCTTGTATGTAGGAGGAGAGAACATAAGGGGGCCCTATGGTGCGAAATGCTGGAGGCACAGCTAGCAAGTGGCCGAGGCGGACTTCGGCATGAGTGGTGAAGTGAAGGTGGTCGTCCTTGAGCAGCAGCCCCTTCGCGTCGATGCACATGACGTTCAAGAGCTTGATTCAAAGCTGCGCTTGTCTCACTCTATCCATGCCCCTCGTGTCCCTCAATGTGATTGCGACTTATACATCATTCAATTTAGTGCAATAGTTATCACATGCGCACCGATTAAAAGAAGTTATGCTTACATTCATATTTAATTACTTAAATAAAAAGATAAATTCTCTACATGAATTTAATGAAAATTTGGCAAACCCTCTAGGCAAATTCGGATTGACATACCCATTCAATGACATATTCATTTACAAATTGGTTGGAGTTTATCCTTATTTCGAGAGAAAATGCTTGTGAGTTTAGAGCAATTAAACGTTCCTCAAATGTTATGGAGACTAGATCTTATGGAGAGTCCTTTCAAGACCCATGAGATTATGGAGACACTTGTTCTAAACTCAAACTCTTGACTTTGGCCCATTGGCCCCAATAAAGAATCAATTCAAACTTGAACCTAGTACAGAGTCACTCGGGCCCAGCTCCAACAATCAACAATCGAATCTTAATTTTGGACCAAGACAAAGCACCAGCTCAAAAGATTTGGACATGGAATCCAACTCAGATGACCACATCAAGAGCTCGCCTTCGCTTTAATAAATCCACTATTTGTACTATTGTACTTTTAGTAACAATGGCCACTATTTTGGCCAACATTTTAATTAGGGTTAATACCCTAAAAAACCCAAAATTAGTACACCTATGACAAATTTACCTAAAACTATTTTTTTACCACCAAAAACCCCAAACTGGTACACTTTCGACAAATTTATCTCAAACTGGTACACTTCAGAACAAATTTACCCTCTCGTTAGTTTTCGTTAAATTTTAATTAAATCAAATGACGTGTGACAGTTAATTGGTATACCAATTTGGGATTTTACACTATGTTTGTCACAGTTTATAATTTTTGTGATTCTTTTGTGGTATTAATCCAATTTACTGCAAGGTATAATTGTCACAAATTTACTAGTTTGGGGTTTTTTGTGGTCGAATAAATTAGTTTGGGGTAAATTTATCATAAATGTACCACTTTGGGGTTTTTTATGGTCAAAAAAATAGTTTGGGGGTAAATTTATCACAAGTGTACCAGGTTTAGGGTTTTTCAGGATATTAACCCTTTCAATTATTGTCTTTTTATATGGAAAATTTGTCCTGAAAAAGCATATTGTAGATGCACATATGGTCTTAATTTGCATTATTATCCATTTAGCCCCCATAAAGAATCATTTCAAAGGTCAAACCTAGCACATGATTTCTCGGGCCCAACTCCGACAAGAATCAACAACCGGATCTTAATTTTGGACTTGGACAAAGCACTGGCTCAACTGATTGGGATATGGATGCGTTAGATCATGCAGATTTCGAATCTTGATGTGCACCATGAGCTCGCTTTCGCTTTAATAAACCAGTCTGTCCTACCACTTGTCATATCGTACGTTTAGTAACAATGGCCACTGCTTTTGGCCGAAAGCATTTCAATTATTGTCCTTTCATCTGATAAGGTGAAAAAGCATCATGCAAACTCACGCATGGTCTCATATTGTATTATTTTTCTATAAGAGCCTCTTGCAGATGCCCACGTATTAAGCGCAGAAGTCTGTAATGCCCCCCGCCTTTTCTATGTAAGACCAACGCCAGTGAGAAGCTGGAATAAGAGTCATCTTAAGTTTTATATCTATATACCCTTTTCATGGTCTTCTAAACACTCTTATTCCTCCCCCATTAATCGCATTAGAGAGTGATAATGATATAATGCGATGTCTAATCTTGGCAGTTCAATAAGAAGAGATAATTATAGAATGCAATGTCTAATTCTTGAGCGCCTATCGCGACCAAATTTTTGGATGAATCATTTAGGGTTTGATTAATGGATTGCTAAATCTAGACTTAACTCGGGCTCTCCCAAGTTCATACCAATTCACCACTTAAGTTCAAATTTTTAACATGCAAATGATTTTTCAAACAGGAGTTGCCACTAATTTATTTTTCGGTGAGTCGATTAGAAATCCAAGTAAAGTAACAGAAGATTTACTTTATACCTACGAACCAGAGATTTGTGAGTTTTGGGACTTTGTTATGCTTGATTTTTCTAACGCTCTTTCGGTACATTTCTCTTTTATTTTGAAAAAAATATTTGGCAAGCAGCTTGAATTAATTTTAATTCACTTCCCTAACATGTGAGGCGATCATGCGGGTGTGCAAACCACTAGTTTAACACCCAGATAAAACAGTGAATAAATTGCAAGACTTATCTCAAAGCAACGAAAGTATCTATAATGTCAAATCAAAATTCACATCAACAATCCTATATATGATTTCTAATTAACACTTAATTTCTTCTTCTTCTTTTTTTCACTTATTTAATGAGAATCATGTAATATATGCTACTAATCTAACATGAAATGATATGACATTGTAGTATGACCTAAACTACATGACATAAATAAAATGCATGCAACCTAAAGAATGAAATCAATTTATTCTTAAACAATTTTTTTTTTGGTATTTTCCATGAAATTCGAAATTAAGAAAATGCGAGAATTATCTATCCAAATTAAGATATCATCCAACTTATATTAAGATTCAGATTAGGTCATACCTTAATTTAAACTAGGATGCTATCCCTAACCTAAAATGTAATCTATCTAAAAAAAAATATCTAAACTTGAAATTAAACATGCAATTTTATCCTAATATGCAATGACGTACAAAGAATGCCCTAATTCTACAAAACATATGCATCATGATTTTTGTGTTTTTTTTATTATATTCGAAATTAAAATTGCCAAATAATTAAGCGTGCCATTAAAAAAAAAAACTAACATCCTAAATGAATGCATTTTTTTTTTAATTTTTTCAAAAAAAATTCTAAATAAACTTTTATTCTAACTATGCAAGATAACCTTAAGATAAGGAATATTCTAAAGCGAACCTAATCTATCTCAGATTTTTTTTTTTTTTTTTTACGAACACAAAGTCAACTCAAACCACATGACGGCAAATCGAGCAAGATAAGATTGATATCCAAAAATTGACAAACCATATCTTGTGCATGAGATCGGGTTGGTCAATTTTAAATAAACTATGAATCGAATCTCAGGCGTGAGATCGGATTGACAATTTTCAAAGCGACTACAAGTTGGATTTCGGGCGCGAAAATCGGACTGTTTTTTTTTTTTTTTTTTGTGACTCGGGAACCCCGTACAACGAGCATTCGGCAAGTAAACCCTGGGGTGACGCCAAGGAAACCATCACCCCGATGCCATAGGTAAGTCCACAAATGACGACGCTGGGATTCGAACTTGTCCCCGTCGTGAGGAGGACAAAGCTCGAACCAACGCTACCGCCACATGGGGTGGTGCGAAAATCGGACTGTTAATCCTTAATTTATGAGGCAATTTCATGTCGGGAAATCGCAATCTTACATCGAGGAATATTTCAAGGAAAGAAATAATAAAAATAAAATAAAATAAATAAAAAACTACCTAATTGATTTTTTCCTTTTTCCCTTTTCCACCCAAACCAAAATGGATATTCAATGTGCATTTACTCTGATGTTGCATAGTATCCTTTCATGCATGCTCTCTTGTGCATGGGCAAAAGTGGATTTTCAATCTTGATTGATAAGGACAATTCAAGAACACCCATTGCTGAGACAGTCCATTTCTGAGGCAATCCCCTGAATGAATGCTTAAAATCATGTTTTGAGTGTGGTAAATTGTTTGTTTTGAAGTCACAAAAACTTTTCATGCTTAAAGTTGCCGGACTCTTTTGAAAAGAGAATTTCCATAGTAATTTTACCTATTTAACTCACCAATTTCATGTGGAGATTTGTCAAGATGGACAATTCAATGGAGCGATATCAAATGCTAAAGAATGTGAAATGAGATGTGTCAGGATGATGAAAGGCAAGCCTTATCCTATACATAGTTCCCTACTTATACACTTGTGAGATGAGTGTAGGAAGTTTAATATCTGCAAGGTAAAGAGTTTTCTCGTAAAAGGTACGATGACTGAAATGATGAAGGGCAATTCATTTCTCTATCCCAAACACAACATGTGATTCATTGCTTAACCACTTTGAACCTTATACACTTGTGGAGTTTTTTTTTCAAATTATCCCTGTCAAGAACCACCCCCACATTGGAGCAAATGGGAGGTAAGATAGCATCATGAGGTGAGGAAAATGAAAAGAAATTTTTTGCTCTCACTTGCATTAATCTTTAAGTTCTGCTATTACATTGAATTCATGTGATAATTTAAGTGTCTTAGGATGATGAAGAGCATTTCTTTCTCTATCCTATATACTTATATCCTTTGCATAGCCCACTTGAGTCTGCAATTACATTTCTTTAAACCCAGTTGGTGATCATCCCCCACACTGGGGCAAGGCAAAAAGTAATTGTTCAAACAGTATGGTCTGGAGTGCTGACAGAAGACGAAGACCTCCCAAAGGTCCAAATGTTAAAAGCACCGCATGGTCATTCAAAATAGAACCAAGGGGTATGAAAAAGTAGTTTGCCTGGTAAAAGCAAGGCCAATGCCCATGAAAAAGAAGTGAAGGAAAAATAAATGAGAACTAGGGTCATGAAAAATCGGTGTGCCTGGTAAAAGTAAGGCCGATGCCCATAGATGAAAAAAAAGAGAGTCAAGATGGATGACTATCAATTGCAAAAATTGAATCTCAATGGAGCAATACTCAAAGAACTCAAATGCTGAGTTTTTACAATCAATGGGGCGCCTTATGAAGACAATCCCCGATGGTGAAAACAAAAACTGGTGGCAATGCCAAGATGATCACCAACTCTCACCCTTCACACATATTTTGAGCCTAACAATATTTTGTTTCTCAACATCTAGCCTACGTTACGTCTCTTACAAAGCCTCTTCTGATTATGACACTTAAATTAACGTAGGGTTCACATGTTTTAAGCATCGCTCGAACAAGTGCGAGTAAGATTATTTTTTTCTCATTTTGCAGGGTTCTTGATTTGTAAACCCAAATATGGTTACAGAATTGTTCTTTCAATTATCTTGACTCAAAGAGCCCCTTTGTTAAGCCGTAGACCAAGCCCACATTACGGTCTCTATTAAAGACCTCTCAGATTGGTAAGTTTGTACTGCTAGCAAGAATACTTGGACCCTTGTTGGTATAATGATGGTGAGATGGAGTGATTCTCATAAATGGCCATTCTAAATGAGAGTAAGTGAAAGTCCTTTCTAACTGAAAGTCTCTCATTTAGTATTGTTAAGAAATCCATGTCATTGTCTTGAACGATAATTCTCTCTAGTGGAAATTTGGGGTGATGAAAATATGGTAAAGTTGTTATGCATAAACCTTGATTGAGTTGATGAAAACCCACTAAATTTTGAAATGTGCATTCTAGAGTAGCTCAAATTGTCTATGTCTTTAATGAATGCATACCGGTTTCTGCTCTAATCGTATCTGACAGGTAATATTTCCTTGAAGACCGAGTAATACTTGACGTTCAAGTTGTTCCTTGAAGCCCTTTTCACTAACATGGCGTGCTTCCATAGCCCAAAGTCCTTTCACTGACCCGGCGTGCTTCCGTAACCCGGAGTTCTTGATCTAGTGTGCTTTCGTAGCCCAGAGTCCTTTTCATTGACTCGGCGTGCTTCCGTAGCCCGATGTCCCTTTTAATAGACCCGGCGTGCTTCTGTAACCCGGAGTTTTTGACATGGCGTGCTTTCGTAGCCTAGAGTTCTTTCCATTAACTCAGTGTGCTTCGTAACCCGATGTCCCTATTAATAGACCCGGCATGCTTCCGTAGCCCAGAGTTCCTGACCTGGCGTGCTTTCGTAGCCTAGAGTCATTTTTATCAAACCAACGTGCTTCCGTAGCCCATAGTTTTTTACCTAGCGTACTTTCGTAGCCCGAGTCCTTTTCATTGACCTGGTGTGCTTTCATAGCCTGTAGTCCCTTTTATCGAACCAGCGTGCTTTCGTAACCTGGAGTTTCGACCCGGTGTGCTTTTGTAGCCTAGAGTCTCTCTTTATTGATCCAGCGTGCTTCCGTAGCCCGGTGTCCATTTATATTGATCCTGGCGTGCTTTCGTAACTTGGAGTCTCTTTTATCGAACCTCCGTGCTTCCGTAGCTCGGATTTCTTTTATCGACTTGGTGTGCTTTCATAGCCCAGAGTCCTTTTCATCGACATGGCATGAGTCCCCATATCAAATTGGCGTGCTTCCGTAGCCCGAAATTCCTCTTAGTCGACACTCGATTGAGCTGTCCCCCAAAGGTTTTTCTCCAGATTCAGTCTGATTAAGGTGACCAAAGAAAGGTTCGGGTCCTAGTGAGATGATCTATGCTGCAATACTAGGCGACGAAGAAAAGTTCATGTCCTAGCCAAGCAAAACCTCTGTTTAGGCGATCGTAGAATGATATGGGTTCTAGATAATATTCAGGTGAAGTTCTCATGAAAGTCAAGCAACAATTGGCCCTAGAGCATTAAGATTTGTCCAAACCGTCCGGTAATCCAATCAAGCCTTCAGGTAGGGTACCCCAGGTAAGTATTGAATCTATTGAAGTACTTGAGGTAAAGCTCAGGTAGCTCATCTTCTAATTGAAGTGCTTGAGGAAAAATTTGAGTGTTTCCTCCAATTTGCAAAAATTGAGAATCTGTGAATTTCACCAAAATCTTTCAATCCGTTGTTGACATCTTAGTTTGGCTCTGAATGTCACAAAATTATTTTCATTTAAACATTTCACTTTGGATGTGAATGTTTTTCAATCTTTCTCGTTATACCTTAGTCTGGATCTAGGTATTTCGTATACAAAAATCTTGACATCTCAGTCTAAATCTAGATGTCTTAATTCCTTTCATTGAACATTTCACTCTGGATATGAATGTTTTTTGATCTTTCTCGTTATACCTTAGTCTGGATCTAGGTATTTCGAGTACAAAATCTTAACATCTTAGTTTGGATCTGGATGTCTTAACTCTTTTCATCTAAATATTTCACTCTGGATATGAATGTTTTTCGATCTTTCTCATCGTACCTCAGTCTGGATCTAGGTATTTCGAGTTCAAAAATCTTTACATCTCAGTCTGGATCTGAATGTCTTAATTCTTTTCGTTAAACACTTCACTCTAGATGTGAATGTTCTTCTCAGTTTGGATGTTTTAATTTATTACTTGTTAGGCTCTTCAAGGAGCCTGAGTGAAAATTGGGTACTTGTGGAATAAATGATGATTTATCATGTACCTCAAGATGCTCTACCGCACTGATTGGTAAGTAATTGTAGGTACGTTGTTTCTTTTCACATCATGCATTTGTATTAGCATTTCCATGCATCATATAAATTGCATTTTAAAATAGGATTCATTTTCCGATAAGAAAAATTATTCAATGCATGTGCATAGTCAAAATTTATGTCTCAATTTGTCTTTGAAGGCAATCTCTTTAAACTCACCTTCAAAGAAAGGCATATGTTAATGACGTCTAGAGATTAAAAGGCGATCTTGTAAAAAGCCAAAGAGGGTCTTATTTGTAAGATAGCATATTTGTCAGATAATTATTAGTTAATGTACTCCCCTCATTGGGTAATGTATGGTCGATGTAGCGAGCAAACGAAATTATCCAAATTATGATTAATCATGTGAATCCCATCACCGTGGCCACGTGAGTTTTGAGATTTGTATAATTTACTTTCCTTCACCCAACATATAGATTCAAGAAAACTACTCTTTTTACTCGCGAGGCAGTGTCCCCATCTCATTTTGTTGCTTACGGAGGGCACTATGCCCACACCTCTGCATAACCATGCTAAGGAACTACCGTCACCAATTCAAAAAATTACAAGAAAAAAAACAAGAACCATGTCGAAAAGATTGATATTCATGACACGTGTAGCTTCAATAATGTCTATTATATTACAAATTTATTGCAGATTGACTGCCTATCATAATGCTTTTCGCAATAATAATTATTATAACGTAATATATATGTCCCCCTCTTTTTTTCATCCCTCTCACTCTACTAACTAAAATTAATTTATGACTAAATTTGTTTAAATTGTTCAAGCAATGAGAAGAACAACTGTAAATTTAATTTAGTTTAAATTTAATTAATATATGTACTTAACAAATAAAATAAATATTTTTTAAAGTTTATTATTATTTTTAAGAAAAAGAGTCCACCTGATCCGATTTAGTTCCTTTATAATCAGAAATCGAACCGAAAATCATCAATTTCATTTTTATAGAACGAGAACCAAATTGATGTTTCTAGAAATTGGATCAAACTAGTCAATCTTGTCCAATCCCAATGATTCCAAATTTGGATGGTCCAATATGCTTAACAGTAACGTCTCCCCCTTAGTACCACGGCAGCGCCTTGATCTCCCCACCCCACCCACAAACCAACCCCCCTCCCTCCCCGGCCCCGCCGCCCCCTCGTACCTCTCGCCCTCTTCACCATGGTCTTGTATAGGTGGCCCCCACCCTCCCACTCCCAGATTGCCGTTCCCCACACTGTGCACGGCACCAGGCCCACCACTAGGCCCGTCCCCACCGCGCTCCCTCACGTAATTCGAGAAGGCCATCCCTAGGCCCATGCCGCCGGCCTTCCGGGTGTCGATGTCATAACGGAGGGGCTCCCAAGCCTTCTGGGCCTCCTCCCACCGGAGGTCAATGTTGAGGCCATGAGGCAGAGGACGGCAGGGTTGGGGCGGCACTCTAGGGGGAAGACCCCGACTCTACTGTGGTCGGCCATATTGCTATGGCCAGAGAGGATGAAGATGTGCTTGGCGAGCGGTGGTGGTGGCCATGGCGCTGGGGATTGCGCCGGGGGGCGGAGGCAGTGGCACCCATGGAGGGGGATTTGTTATAGAATTGGAAGGAGAGGAAATTTATTTTTGTTTTTGTTTTTCTTTATTGTTACCCCAAATTTTTATTTTGTTTTTTATTTAATTTTTACTACTAGAAAAGAGAAAGGAAGAGCTTTATTTTGGGGAAATGCCTGGAGTATTCTAGTACACATGGGTCCGTGCAAGTGGGCTGATCTGACCGTCCGTGGGTCCGTGGGCTGATCTGACCGTCCTATGTCTGACCTTTCTTCCTTGAGGATGAAGCTTCACGTGAAAAAGCCTGGTCACGCAATGAAAAAAAGGGGAAAGAGCATTTGCTATTTTACGAGACCCGACAGGGAAGTCACTACGATACAAAAGGAGGCTTATTTTATTTTAACACAGGTGTATAATTACAAAAAAAAAAAAATTGAAAGTGATATATTTATGATAAATTTGTTTTAAATAAATTTTTTATCATTAAAATTTTTAAATTGGTATAATTTTTGGATCATCAGAAATTTTCAAATTAATATATTATGATAATTTTATCTTAAATTAATTTTTTTATAAAAATCTTAAATTAACGCATATATGATAAATATATTTTTATGTTTATTATTAAATTTATTGATGTAAATGACACGTGATGAGATGTGGCTTGGTTAGGGGTGAGCATTGGTCCGGGTTGACCCTAGACCGACCCTGGACCGGCCCAACCTTGCCAGTTATCGGTCTTCGAGTGCAGGTCGATCCAACCTGCATCAACCCCGACTATATAATATATATAATATTATTTACAATTTTTTATATAAAGAAAACTTTAAAATAAATAGTGTCAACGACATTAAATAACTTTTTAGTGAGGAGTTCAAGTAATTTTACATTATTCTTTAATAACTTAGATTTATAATGTCTTTTATAGTGTCAATAGTCATAATTTACGAAGGAGGAAAATGTTTTTATGAGGAATCCCCATGGCGTCCAAAAAGGTATAAACAGCTCATTGGCATTATCCTCTAGTATTCTTTCTCTTCTGTCTTATTTGTCCTCTTAGTTTTCAATTTGCCAAAATCGAAAGAAACAACTTTTCCGTTTGCCACTCGACACTCGCCTTGCTCGCTTTGGATCATTCGTGCTGCTCAACGCTCGATGCTTGCTTGGCTTATTGCTTCCCACTCGACATTCGATGCTCATTTGGTTCAACGCTCATCCCACTTGATCCTCACCATTTGCCTTTTTTAGCTGACCTTGCTCATCATTGAACCCATTGGGTTAGTACGATCCTCAGTTGTCCTTTCAAGAAGTACAAAAAATGAAATAAAAAATTATTGGTTGGTCTTGGGTTGACTTGGAAACCGGACCGAACTCATTTGGTCAGTTCGGTCCTCAATCGATTTTTTAAGGAGTACAAAAAATAAAATAAAAAAATTATCAGTTGGTCCCGGATTGACCTTGGAACCGGACAAAACTTATTGGGTCAGTCCGGTCCTCGGTTCCAAGCTCAATAGGGTCGGTTATTGGTCCTAAAAATCGAGGACCAACACTGTGCGGGTTAGTCCTAGGGTTAGGGGGTGGACTGACCCAACCTAGATCATGCTCACCCCTAGGCTTGGTGACGTGGGATTAACCATTTAATATCTTAGTGTGTGAGTGGAGTCTCGTAATGTGTACAGTGGACGACAACTTTGAAAGCCACGAAGACAGTGTGTGGGCCTAGTCAAAGTTTTCTTCCATTGACTCCTCTAACCCTACACTACAACATAATAAAAGGCCACCTTTATTGTTCTTTGTACGATGATATAAATTGCACGATGCTAAATGGCTTCCGCGCTACTAAATTACACCATTTTTGTCGGGAAAAATGTGATGGTGTTAAGGACTCTTCGGGCACATTTGGTAACGTTTCTATTCTGAAGAATAATTTTTGAATAGAAATAATTTTTTTTTTGTTTCCGTTCCGGAAAACAATTTCTAAGTATAAGAACACACTTAATAACTACAAAAAATTTCTACTCCAGGAATAGAAATGCGTTTAATAAACTTGTATAATTTTATTCTTTTTTTTTTAGCTTTTCAATATTTTTTATTCTTTTTTCTTTTTTTCATTTTTTTTTAATTCTTTCTCTTTTTGGCCGATCGTCGGTGGCCTCGGTGACTAGGCGAGCCTCACGCCGCCCGAGCGAGGTCGAGCCTTGCCGATGGCCTCATGAGGCTTGCCTGGCCACCGAGGCCACCGGCGAGGCTCGACCTCGCCCGGGCGGCGCAACTCGAGGAGCTTGCCCAGATCTGGTGAGGCCGAGCCTCACCTAGCCAAGAAGAAGAAGAAGAAGAAGAAGAAGAAGAAGAAGAAGAAGAAAAGAAAGAGAAGAAAAAAAGAGGAGAGAGAAGAATTATTTCTCGGAATTTTTTTTAGAAAGAGAAGAAAAAAGAAGAAAGAGAAGAATTATTTATCGGAATTATTATTATTTTTTTTTTGGTAAATGTAAGAAAGATTTCTGGAATTGTTCTAGAATGAGCAAATAACTTTTTTCTTGCTTTTTCGTTCCAAATTTATTTCGAGAACAAAAATATAGATTTTTGTTTTCAAAATAAAAGTTTTACCAAACGTTTATGTTATTTTTTTGTTCTAAACAAAAGAACGGAAAATTTTGTTTCGGGAAATAGAAACAAAAATAAATAGACAGGGCCTTCTTGGCCGACACCTTCGTGGATATTTTCAGAGCTTCATCCCATCTCATTCAGACACCTCTCTCATTTCCATCTCGCGTTCACTCTGTCCTCTCTCTCTCTGTCCTCTCTCTCTCTCTCTCTCTCTCTCTCTCTGGGTGCTGGATTTGTCTTGCAGCTGTTCAATGGGTTCATCATACTGATCTTTCCTCTTTTTCATTCATTTCGTTTCTGGGTTCCATCCGTCACAGCCCTATTCACCATATACAAATTCTTAACTTTGATTCCTCCACGAAAAAGGACGAGAGAAAACCAGAAAGATAGAAGTCAAAAGAGGGGCAAATGGCGGATGTTGTTATATCTGTAGCTGCCAAAGTGGGAGAGTACTGTGTGGCTCCAGTTTGTCGTCGATGGGGCTACTTGACACACTACGACGTCCACGTTCTCCATCTTGAGAAGGAACTTGAGAGGCTGAATTACGTGAGGCAAAGGATGCAGCGTTCCATTGATGTAGCTCGAAACAACATGAAGGAGATCAACGCAAACGTCGGGATGTGGGTGAAAGACGCGGAGATTATCACCAACAAGGCGCGAGAAGTGCTGGAATATGATGAAAGAGTCAAGAAAACTTGCTTCTGCGGGTGGCCTCGCAACCCGAAGGTGCGTTATTGTCTCAGCAGGGAGGCGCGGAGGACGGTCAGAGCCATCGTGCTACTCATTCGGCAGAATCCATTCGATGTCTTCACCGAATCGCAAGCTTCCGTCTTAGAATACATAATGCATGCTCTGGATGATAAGCACTCCACAGTGATTGGGATCTACGGGCCAGGGGGGTGGGGAAGACTACGCTGTTGCAGGAAGTCCAGAAGAGACTCAGCAACGAGAAGAGATCGTTCGACCTGATTGCCACAACGACAGTATCACAGACTACGGACTTGAAGAAAATCCAACACAACATCGCTGACGCCTTGAGTCTGGATCTGAAGAACGAGCCAAGCGGAGTCGGAAGAAGAGATCTTCTGTTTGGGAAATTACAGAGCGATCCAACAAAGAAGGTTCTCATAATGTTGGATGATCTGTGGAAGCCACTTGATCTGAAGGCGGTCGGAATTCCTTCAGGAGACGAGAGCAGGGGATGCCAGGTGTTGCTCACGTCGAGATTTAAAAATGTGCTGGAAGAAATGCGTGCCTCTCCCATATTTCACCTTAGAGGCTTAGAGCAAGATGAAGCTTTTAGGCTTTTTGAAAAGACGGTTGGTGACGGGCTCAAAGACGATGATGAATTAAGAGTAATAGCTGCTCAACGGGTCAGAAAGCTTGCAGGTTTGCCTCTTTTGATTATCTCTCTCGCAAGCACTTTGAAATATAGCCCCGTGTCTGCATGGAAAAACATGTTGATAAAAATAGATGAGCCATATATAGAAACCATAGTAAAGCTGAGTTACGACCATTTGAAGAGTGAGGACGCCAAGTCCTTATTCTTGCTCTGCGGTCTTATTGGCGGGACCATTCAAGTCGAAACTTTGCTGGGACTAGGTGTGGGTTTGGGCTTGTTTGAGGGATTCAATAAGACGATACAACATTCAAGGGATAGGTTGAATACTATGCTCGATAGCCTCCGTTCCTTTTGTTTATTGCGGGATGGCGGTGATGACAAGGAAGAGGAAAATGTGACCATACATGATCTTTACAGTGAGGTGGCTGTCTCAACTCCTTTTAGAGATGAAAATTCCTTAATGATGAACAACATTTATGGCTCGTGGCCAAAGGAAAAACTTGAGAAATGTTGGGCAATATGCCTAATTAATGTTGTCAATCATAGGCTTGTTGAACTAATGCCCTGTCAGTTTACCAACTTGAAGATACTCATGTTGTCCCAACCAGAAAACTGGCTCGGGAGTCCTGCACACCAACATGATAAGGAAGATTGCTGTGGCCTAGATTTCAAATACATGAAGGATCTCCGAGTCCTATATCTTCACTTCATGCATATCACCACTTTACCTTCCTCGATCGAAATCTTGGTAAACCTCCAGTCATTATACTTAGATAATTGCCCTGTAGAGGATGTGGCAATTCTTGGCAAGCTCAAAACATTGCAGATTCTCAGCTTAGCAGAGTCTGAAATTTCTAGGTTGACGAAAGAAATTGGGGAATTGACAAATTTGAGATCGTTGAATCTAAGCAACTGTAACATGCTTGAGATAATCGAGCCTGGTGTCTTGAAAGGTTTAATCAACTTGGAAGAGTTGCATATGAAGGGAAGCTTTGATCGATGGATGGGCGAGGATAAAATACCATTGGAATCATGTGATGCTAGACTTGCCGAATTGAAGAGCTTGAAAAAGCTAACATCTCTGGAAATATCAATTCATAATCCCATCGTACTCTTGGAGGAGGATGTTGTACCATTTGGGAACCTGATCCAATTTTGGATCAACATAAAATATATTGAAGGGAGCACATTTGATGGTTTGAGAATCATGAAGCTCAAATTGGAAGAGTGTGATAATATTATTTCAAGAGAATGGGTTGATAATACTCTCCATGAGACTCCGTACTTGCATTTGGATGGGTTGATAAAGTCTAAGAAGAATGATCACGACTCATGTGCCCAAGGATTTGGCCAACTGAAGCATCTCAACATTACCTTCCTCAATCAGACGAAGGAGCTTCGAGTCCTATCTCTTCGCTCCATGCATATCACCACTTTAACTTCCTCGATCGAAATCCTCAGAAACCTCTTGTCGTTATACTTAGAGAATTACCTTGTGGAGGATGTGGCAATTATTGGCAAGCTTAAAGCATTGCGTATTCTCAGCTTTTCAGGGTCTGCAATTTATAAATTGCCTAAAGAAATCGGGGAACTTATTAATTTGAGATCATTGAATCTAACCAACTGCAACGTGCTTCAGATAATCGAGCCCGGTGTCCTAAAATGCTTAATTAACTTGGAAGAGTTACATATGAAGGGAAGTTTTGATCAATGGATTGGCGAGGACAAAATATCGTCAGAATTGTGTAATGCTAGGTTTACTGAGTTGAAGAGCTTGGCGAAAATGGCCTCTCTAGAAATATCAATCCATGATCCTGCCATATTTTTGGAGGATGATGTCCTACCATTAGAGAACCTAATTAGATTTTGGATCAACATAGGCAATGTTGAAGGGAGGACATTTGATGGTTTGAGAACCATGGAGCTCAAATTGGAAGAATGCAATAATATTCTTTCAAGAGAATGGGTTCAAAAAACTCTACATGAAACTAAATACTTGCATTTGGATAGGTTGAGAGAGTCCACGGAAAATGCTCACGATTTGTGCACCCAACGATTTAGACAAAGAAAGCGTCTCAATATTCTCAATAGCCCCTCAATCAAGTACATTGTCAACTCATCCAAAGGCCTCCCTCTCGCTATTTTCACAATTTTAGAGTCTCTATTCCTTGAAAATCTTCTTAATCTTGAGAAGATATGCCATGGCCCTCTTGCACCAGAGTGCTTCAGCAAATTGAAAGCCTTGTGTGTCAAAAAGTGTGACCAATTGAAAATTTTGTGGCTTCTTTCAGAGATACGAAGACTTGTACATTTAGAAGAAATTCAAGTATGGGAATGTGACTCAATGCGAGCCATTGTCATAGATGATGCAGGAGAAGATAATGTTGAGTTGCCTAACATACATCATTTGGAATTGCGTAAGTTACCAAATACGGCAAGCTTTTGCACTGCAGCTGAGATCACGTTAGAGGGTGCTCTAATTCAGGTAACTTATTCATTTTCTCCCTCTGTTAGTCTATCGTATTGCAAAAATATAAGTTTCCTATATTCTAAATTTTGCAATCACTACCTAGATCATACCATTATAGGCGGGTTCAGGATAAGATGATATTGGTATTCACTTAAGATTACTGCATATTGCATTAAGCTTTAATTTTTTTATAATTGATTGTTTTTTTATTGGAATCCAACAATTTTTTATGAAATGCTAATGATGTGGCGTCACACCAGTAGTAATGTAAAAATTAAAATTAAAAGAAATGGGGAGAGACAGAGAGAGGGGTTGTAGGATAGCCAAACCTCATATGTCATGCCCCAATTTTACCGAGAAATGACACGGTCATACTTCTATTTGAAGGACACAACCTAAAATACAAACCAATATAGTCTTGTTTTGAAATATATATCCATTTATATATTTGATGAAACAACAAGCTGGTTATAAAATCTGAGTTAAAAAACCACAAAAATAAACAAATATATACATCTCTAAATCAATAACTAAACCCAACTATATCATGTTAGACTTATACAACTATCTGAACTTATATTCAAAGTCCAACTGCCAAAGGTTACCCATCGATAATGCTCCCATCCTACTTGCCTTTAACTGAAAAATATGAAAAAAAAAAAATTAGAATGAATGATGTGAGTAACCACAACTTAGTTAGTAGCACAAATTTTTTTCCAAGCAGATTGAGCATTCACCATGTATATTACAAAGCAATACCATGAACTCATTTATCCAAATCTAGTACATAATAGATATACTCAACCGTAGGTAGTTGCGCTGGTATTAGAGTCTCTCCCTCATCGCCGAAGTCAAGAGTTCGAATCCGGGCAGTTGCTAGCATTATAAGTGGGGAGGGGGAGGGGGGGCATGGTGTTAGGGTCCTATACTAGTCTCCCCGAGGTATAGGGGCCTGGCCCTTCAATGCTGTTCGAGCATGGGGGTCCGTGGTGGAGTCCTCGGTCATAAAAAAAAAAAAAAAACCAAATGAGTTATATCACTTTAACATAGCCCTATAAAAATATCTATTTAATCAATAATATCAAAGCAAATATCAATTGTCCACTCCATTTACTAATTTAGTTCTCAATATCAACTAACGTCATGGTTGACACCTTGAAACAAGGCTTACCAAGATTCTCCCTAGCTAGGTCTCCATCTAGTTCTTCTGGTGGTTCAGCTTAAGTAGGATATCTTGAATCAAAATGTTGCATACTCAACCCCTCAATAGGTTCTTGATATAGTGACAATGAGCATAAAATCGCTTACTTGTCATGAATTCTATCCAGAATCCATATAATAAATTAACTTCACTAATAAGAACATATAACATTTCACAATTCAATTTATCAAGCAAAATACATTTCATAAACTAGGTTCACTAATTAATACTCTAACCTTTCATAAAGATTTCTCAACGTTTCCCAAATATTTAACTCAAACTATTTCAAAAAGTACTATGCCATTTCACATAATCAAAATGGTACTAAACGCCAAATCCAGCTTTATGTACTAAATATGCTATGTTTTAACAAAATTATACTGTGTAATGCATTTCATATTAATAATATATCTAATTCCTATCAGTTTCAAAATATGAGTTCACCAATTCATTGAAGAGATAAGCACCAATCATCACTAACCAAAAGCCAAATTGAAAGCTATGGGCGAACTAACCTCGACTAAGATTCTACTAGGATACATTAATTTTGGGGTTTAAACGTCCATTATTAGTTGATAAAAAGTCCACATGACCAGCCACCTTATTGTAGTGAATAACGACAATTTCAACTTGCGTGACGAACTTTGTCTTTTCATACCTCTCTATTGAACTCCATTCAAGCGAGTGTACTTAAGAAAGTTCTTTCATAGTACTAAATTACCTTCAACTGCTCTTACACAAAAGATGCCCGTAGACACGCAAAAACCATCACCAAACACAATAATTCGAAACCGATTGCATTAGGGGGGTGCGTAATTTTAAAATTTCACCCTGACCAAACTGTAACTCCATTATAAAAATCTCATGAATCTACGACGTCCTAAGTTTCTTTACAACATAATCTCACAGCTCAAAAATCTCTGAAAACTCAGCAACTTGAAATCTGAACTGACTTGAAATTACAACATAACCAAGAAAATTCCTTAAATTAGGTGTATAAGGACTCAAAAATCTCAACGAGTGCTTCAAAATAGAATTAATCTGGCTTGTGGAGACCACCGGGGCATGCATTCATTATTTCATCCGTGCTCTGTTTTTCTGTCTTTTCTCTTTTTCCCTTTACTTCCTCCCTCTCTCTTCTTTGTTCTTCAATTTTCCTTGCAAGCAAGCTGAAGCAAAAGAAAAAAGGCTTAGAATATGGGCTTAAGTTAGACACTTGGGCTTGGGCTTACTATTTTGTTTCGTTTACAAGAAGCCCAATTCTTACATCATCTCTTTTAGGTGAGCATTTGGTAGGTTGATGTGGCGATCGTTGTCCCAAAAGTAGCGCTACATGGTGCCATGTCATCTCCAGCAAGAGACATTGGTTGTCCCTATCAAAAGCTAGTATGAGCACCTAGAGGGGGTGAATAGGTGTAAAAACAATTTTACGAGATAAGTATGTAGCACTAATCAATAATAGAATATGAAAAGGAAATTCGTCTCTTGTAAACAAAACAAGTTATGATCAAAGTAAAATAGCGTAGAGAAGAGAATATGAACACAGAGATTATAGTGGTTCGGTTTAATCCAAGCCTACGTCCACTCTTCCGCACCGACAACCTACCAAATGGATTTCACTATGAACAAAAAGTTGTTACGTAAAAGCTCTTCCTTGATTCTACAGTGTAGAGACTCGCTACACTTCCTCTAGGTCTCTCAAAGATATAAACTCTCTTTTGCGTACAAGATTTCGCTCAACAGTTTAATTGACAAAGAACAAGGAGCTTCAGACTTTGGAATTATTCTATTGCGCACACACTCAAACAACTGGAACGTCTTCCTTATATACTCCTTTATGCCATCACACCCGTTGGCATTTACCAAAGGAATTCTTCCGATCTACCCGTTGGACAATCAATTAGAAGATCTTCGAGCTATTTAAGGAGCATGACGATAGCCCATCAATCCTGCTCGCCCATGCAATCAGGATCTAGGTTTCCATAAGTAGAACCTTCCAAGTATACTTCGCCAATCAACGGATCCAAAATCCCTGAATCAATCTTGATTTGAATAATGGATTCCGACATGCTATATCTAGCCAACAGATCTTCTTCAGTCGACAAAATCAAATCCTTAACGAAATACTTCGTTTCGGATAAGCCTTCTTCGTCGGTCCTAGAAACTGTCAATGAGGATAGACTTTGAGTCTTGAGTCTGGTAGTCCGAAGGTCTTCAGACTTTGATAGTAGAGTTTGCAAGTCTTCAGACTAGACTCGATGGAAACGTTTTGTCAACTTCAAGACACTCAAGGAAGTTTTCTCCAACAATCTCCCTCTTTTTGATGGTGACAAAACTTTCCCCGCTGATTTGGATAACTTTGACCTGTAAAACATTACTCAAGCAAACAATGATATCTCACAAAAGATAGATGGCTTAATAAAGATATCATTAGAATTTGCATCCACAGAAAATATGTTAGTTCTGTAAATTAGTGCTTAAGATAAACAAACGTTCAAACAGTCAAATCCAAATCCAGTCCAAATCCAAACAACCAAACACAAATGTCAAGTCAATCAAACATAATCGAAACGAAAGTTCAAAAAGTGAGTTCAAAGTTCAGAATCAAATCTGTATCGCATCTCTCCCCCTTTTTGTCATCATTTAAAAGGTAGAGATGAAAAGAGAATGGCTTTATGATTGCTTGGGAACACGAACAAGCTGGAAATCTCCCATTGACTGGACAATCCCTTCCAGCTTTTTCAAATTCTTCTTCAGTTGCGCCACATCTTCACCCTTAGCATTTGCTTGAACTTGAATAGCAAGGGCATTGATCTGATCATGCAAAGAAACTGAAGAGGTTTGACATGCATTCTGCAAGTTCTGAACTTCGCATCTCAGAGCATAAATTTGACCACGCATCTCTAGAAGAACATCAAGAATTCTGTGAAAGTCTGCCAAATTGTCTGTCTAAGTACTTGCCTCTGCACGATCAGACGGAGTATTGGCAAATAATGGTAATTCAGCACAATTACTCAGATTGGGCAATGAAACCTCATGACTTTCCTCAGGAAATTAAGTGGCATAGATGTCCTCTGGATCTGCTGGAGAATGACTTACTCCTTCACTAGTGGCAGGGAATGAGGATGTTCCTCTTTTCTCAGGATCTCTCCTTGTTTCCATGCCTTCAGGTGTAGAAAAGTGTTCCTCATGCTCTGCTTCCTCTTCTTCTTCCTCAATTCTTTCCTCCTCTCGTATCTCTCTCTTCTGCTTCTTTCTCCAGTCCTCTTTTATGTCTCATCGTTGTCTTTTTCCTGTCTCTCCGTTAATTCTGGAGTAGAACGACTCAAGTTCTTCAATGCCATCGCAAAAATGGTGACATCATCCTCATCCTCTTCATCCTCAATGATGAGTGCTCTTCTTTTCTTGGATGGAGCAACCATGGGCTCCTTCCCTTTTCTCTTTGCCGCTGAAGAGATTGAATAAGTCTTGACAGGGGTTTTCTCCTTGAATTGCTCCAAAGCCTTGGTAAGTTCCTTCAGACGCATTTTAGAGACCATTCTCAGTCCCACCATCATTTGATCACATGCTCGAACACAAAGAATCCAAGGAGGCTGAATGTTCAAATGTCTGAATAACTTGGTCACAAGAGCTGGGTAAGGAAGTTGACCATTGTCCTTCATCACGCCCCCCGTACATGTGGAACATAATAGTATGTGGAAGAGATAATTTTTTACTAGCATTGATGGTGTTTGCTTCCGAGTTTGAAACGTCGGTCTTTGAAGTTGATTTTGGTCTAAGACAATTAATCACTATCTTGTGAAGTAAAATGTTGGACGCATTCATTCTCAAATAGGAAATCTTTCCTTCTGTCCTTCTATCCTGAACAAGCTCCAACGTTGCACGAGCAATAGACACACTGATAGGTTGATATCTCCCTCTTTCAACTCCAATCACATCAGCCAACATATTCATGTCAACCACATAGTCCCAATCTCGAACACTAAAAGAAAATCTATTCGCATTCAAGAAACTGAGATTCGAATAGAAATAAGCAATAAGTTCAGCATAAGCTTCGAGATTTGGAACAAAACTAATCGAGTTGAAGAAGACTGAATTTTTTCCGCAGATTGACATTCACGAGTCAAGAAAATCAAAGTCCACACTTCTAGGGTTTATCACCCCACGCTTCAACAACTTAGAGTGCAGTTGCTTGTGTTCCTCCGATCGAAATAAATCCGTTATTTTGCTTCGGATTTTTGCTGTAACACCCATTCTAGGTTTAAACTGACTGTACATCTTATCATCATCGTTCCCATATGGTTGATTCAACCCTCCAACACGTGGATCGCTTGGGATATTTGCCAAAGCTTCTTCCGCCGACCCCGCAGGGGCAATTCCCAACATCGTGCGTAAAAAGAAAGTTTCATTTCTATATCCTTTGTCCTTTAGAAATTCATCAATGTAGTTCAACGGAGTACCACTCCTCTTCAAAGCATGGTAAAGCTTATAGGTAAAAATGGGCTTATGAGTACTTACGGGCTCTGCGTCTTCAATGATTTCTTCCTCTTCTCGATATGCAACATCTTGAGGTCTAGATGGAGGAGATGGGCGCTACCGAGAATGTTGTGGGCTCTGCTGCTGTCTAGGAGATTCTTCTTCTTCGGTGAGATCAAAGTGCGTAGGCCCCTCACGCATTTGTTGTGGTCCCCTGTTCGCGATCCTCGAAGACTTTCTTTGAGACGACATCTTCCACAGTCTTTGAGAGATTCCAAGCTTGTTTCCCAAGAAAGATGAAAACTTTTTCGAGGATTAAACAAGAGAAGAAGACAGAAGTGGAAGATCGGAGCTCTCTTAGGGTTTTGTGAGTAAAACGAAGAAGAACTGATAGCATATAAGGCAGTCGAAGCGAGGCATACGGAACGTCGTAAAAAGAACATATAAAAATGCATTTTTTAAAAAATAACTGCTTTTTCAAAAATTAGATAACTGTCATTTAAAAAAAACTTCTTTTTCGAAAAGGAAGGTTTGCAATAATCACAAAAACTGGAAATAACACCAATCAATTTCGGATGATCGTATATTTTCAAGATTTGATCCGAGAGATAAATTTCTAAAATAGAAATAACTTACAGTCGTAGATCTTGATTGATTGAGTCTGAGAGCCTTTAGACTTTCAATCCTAAGTCTGAACTTCCTCAGACTTTAAGATATTGAGTCTGGAACGAATAATTTCAAATTGATTTTTCTCAAAAGGCTTTGTAAATATATCCACCAATTGATTCTTTGAATCAATAAACTGAATCGAAACTTCTCAATTTTGAACATGATCTCTAATAAAATGATGTCGAATCTCTATATGTTTTTCTCTTGAATGAAGAATCGGATTCTTGGTGAGATTGATTGCACCGGTGTTGTCACATTTGATCTCGTACATGAATCTTCAATTCCAAAGTCTCTCAGCTGTTGTTTTATCCACAGAATTTGTGAACAATAACTTCCAAGAGCTACATACTCTGTTTCTGCCGTAGAAAGAGCTACTGTACTTTGCTTCCTTGAAAACCAAGATACTGTCATGCTTCCAAGTAGTTGATAGGTACCCAAGGTGCTCTTTCTATCAACTCTGCAACCGGCTAGGTCTGTGTCTGAGTATCCAATAAGAGTGAAGTCTCCTTCTTTAAGATACCGAGACCCAAGTTTGAAGTTGAGGCAATGTATTTGATAATACGCTTTGCAGCACTTAAATGAGATTCTTTAGGATCTGATTGAAATCTGGCACAAATACAAACACTAAACAAAATGTCAGGTCTAGAGGCAGTTAGATAAATAAGTGAACCAATGATACTCCTATATAACTTCTGGTCTACTTTCTTTCCTTCTTCATCCTTGTCCATCTTCAAAGAACTTGACATTGGTGTATCGCTCTTTTTGCAATTTCCTAGTCCAAACTTTGTGACAAGTTCTTTAGCATATTTTTCTTGATGAATAAAGATTCCTTCCTTCAGTTGTTTCACTTGAAGCCCGAGAAAGAAGGTTAGCTCACCCATCATGCTCATTTCAAACTCATCTTACATAGACTTAGAAAATTTCTTGCACAGATTTTCATTAGAAGATCCAAAAAATAATATCATCAACATATATTTAAACAAGTAGAAAACTTTTGCTTTCTCTTTTGATAAACAATGTAGTATCTACTTTACCTTTGACAAAACCATTTTGAATTAAAAACATACTTAGTCTGTCGTACCAAGCTCAAGGTGCTTGCTTTAAACCATATAAAGCCTTTTTTCAGTCCTCGAATACGTAGTCCGGTTTCCTTGGGTCTTCAAAACTGGGTGGTTGTTCCACGTAGACTTCCTCTTGGATAAATCCATTTAGGAATGCACTTTTGACTTCCATTTGGAATAACCTGAAATTCTTATGATAAGCAAAAGTAAGTAATAATCTAATTGCTTCTAACCTTGCTACCGGTGCGTAAGTCTCATCATAGTCTATCCCTCCTTCTTGCGTATATCCCTTGGCCACGAGTCTTGCTTTGTTTCTAACGACCTTTCCTTTCTCGTTCATCTTGTTCCCGAAAACCCATTTAGCTCCAATGATGGATTTACCTTTCGGTTTAGAGTCAATTCCCAGACATCATTGATGCCGAATTGCCTGAAATGATTTTTGTAAGCATCTCTTGTAAGTTTTTGCTTAATTCTTTCATTTATTTTAGGAAAATCAATTAGAGGAATGGTTTCAGTAGTCATTCCTAAACCTGATTTGTTAAAGTAAGGTTTTTGTACTGAAAGAATTTTTTCAAGTTTCTCAGATCCTATAGAAAATCTTTTAGAAATATTTGAGATGTCATTTTTTAAGAATGCATTTTCTTTTGAAAGATTGTCTGCATTTTCTTTCAAAGTAGTAACACTTTTGTCTAGACTTTTGACATTTTCTTTCCAAACATTTTCCTGTTGTTTTAGTGCAGAATTTTCTCTCTTGAGTTCGGAAATCCTTTTGAGAGAAGTTTTGAGACTAAGACACAATTCATCAATGTATCTAGAGACTCTAGAAGGAATATTCAAATTACTTACCTCAAATTCACTGTCCCGAATCTCGAGTCATCTCGAGTTTGAATCTGGGTCTGATTGTGCCATGAGACAAATATTGGCATAATCATCATCACTTTCTTCATATTCTTTATCACTCCAAGTTTCTGCTTTAAGTGCCTTTCGATATTTCTTAGCTTTTCCTTTCTTTTCCTCGGAATGGGATAGTTGGGTCTGATGTGTCCCTTTTTCTTACATTCAAAACAGACACATCTCTATTGGATTCATCATCCTCAACGACTTAGTCCTTGCTTTTGAAAACTTTGTTTCTTTGGATTGAATCTTCTCCCATTTCTGTTTAGCTTTCTGAATCTTCTTATCATGAGAGCAAACTCCTCATCATCCATATCTTTTTTAGAATCTGTGATATCAGAATCATCATTAGATTTTAATGCAATGGATTTCTTACCTTTAGGATCATCATCTTCATTGATTCGCTCCACTTCATAAGACTGAAGAGTCCCAACTAATTCATCGACAGAAAGTGGCATAATCCTTTGTGTCTCCCTTATTGAGGTCTTTATGTGATTCCAATCCTTGGAGAGTCCACGCAGTAGCTTATTTTTTCATGGGATCGAAATTGGTTGACCTTGATTTTCAAGACCATTCACGATTTCGTAAAACGACTAAACATGTCAAGATAGATTCTCCTGATTTTATTTTGAATGCTTCGTATTGACCGAGCAGAATATTGATTCTAGTTTCTTTCACTCGATCAGTTCCTTCATAGGTGTGTGTAATCTATCCCAGACATCTTTAGCTATAATACAAGAAGATATTCTGTTATATTCAGTAGGTGATAATGCACAATATAAAGAATAAATTGCTTTTGCATCAAGAGCTTGTCTCTTGGTTACCTCTTTCTGAGACAAATGCAGCTTTAGGAATGATTCCTTTGTCTACCACATCCCATTCTAGAGGATCCTTTGATCTTAGGAATGCCTTCATTTTGTTTTTCCATATGTTGTATTCATTTCCATTAAAATAAGGCGGTCTGGTATTTCTTTGCCCTTCAACCAGTCCTGGAGCCAACATACTAGCTATGGATCTTTAACTTTGAAGTAAAACACTTCAACTTAAGTGAGTACACAGGCTCTGATACCAATTGTGAAAGCTAGTATGAGCACTTAGAGGGGGGTGAATAGGTGTAAAAACAATTTTACGAGATAAGTATGTAGCACTAATCAATAATAGAATATGAAAAGGAAATTCGTCTCTTGTAAACAAAACAAGTTATGATCAAAGTAAAAGAGCGTAGAGAAGAGAATATGAACACAGAGATTATAATGGTTCGGCTTAATTCAAGCCTACGTCCACTCTTCTGCACTGATAGCCCACCGGCTGGATTTTACTATGAACAAAAGAGTTATTACAGAAAAGCTCTTCCTTGATTCTATAGTGTAGAGGCTTTGCTACACTTCCCCAAGGTCTTTCAAAGATATAAACTCTCTTTTGCGTACAAGATTTCGCTCAACGGTTTAATTGGCAAAGAACAAGGAGCTTCAGACTTTGGAATTCTTCTATCGTGCATACACTCAAACAACTGGAACGTCTTCCTTATATACTCCTTTATGCCATCACACCCGTTGGCATTTACCAAAGGAATTCTTCCAATCTACCCGTTGGACAGAATCAATTAGGAAGATCTTCGAGCTATTTAAGGAACATGACGATAGCCCATCAATCCTGCTCGCCCATACAATTAGGATCTAGGTTTCCATAAGTAGAACTTTCCAAGTATACTTCGCCAATCAACGGATCCAAAATCCCTAAATCAATCTTGATTTGAATAATGGATTCCGACATGCTATATCCAGCCAAGAGATCTTCTTCAGTCGACAAAATCAAATCCTTAACGAAATACTTCGTTTCGGATAAGCCTTCTTCGTCGGTCCTAGAAACTGTCGATGAGGATAAACTTTGAGTCTTGAGTCTGGCAGTCCTGGAGGTCTTCGACTTTGATAGTAGAGTCTGCAAGTCTTCAAACTAGACGATGGAAACGTTTTGTCAACTTCAAAACACTCAAGGAAGTTTTCTCCAACACATTAATTTATTACTAAACCTTGAGAGAATACAAAGAGTCCATTCATATAGTTAATGAGTTTCATTTGTGGCCCTATGCTAGGTTTCAGTCCCTTGGTTGAATTCCTTGGTTAAACTCCTCGACTTGGAATAGATACTATACAATGAACCTCCATTAAAATACAACAATGTGAAATCATTAGAGATAAGTAAGAATCCGCGTCCTGTTTCGAAATCATATTGGATACCGAAGTTGCTGAATTTGGGTCATTTGAAAATTCGGAGTATTTGATCAACAAATTTTTTTTTTTCAATCTAGAGGAGCTAAAAGTCACTAGAAAAAAAGTCAAGATTCTCTCTCGGCCAACAGAATTTACTTACCTTTACCAAAAAAAAAAAAAAAAAAAGTCACCAGAGATGTCAAGATTCTCTCTCGGCCAACAGAATTGACATTATAGGAGTTACCGAGCCTATAGCACATGTGGAAACAAGATGTAAATTTACAAAAAATATCAAAATTTTGAAACCTAAAGAAATCCTCGGTAAAAAATATGGGGCTGGTATTTCTCTTTTTATTGTCTGTAGCTAAATGTCTTAGAGAAATTAAATACATTCAAGTGTTGGCTTGTCCATAGATGGAGGTAGTGATTATGGATGAAGAAGGAAAAGATAAAGGGACGGATGATATTATAGAGTTTTTGTTACTGGAGACTATATTTGGCTGTCCCAAAATCCTTCCCATAACCTTATGGAAAAACCACTAGGTATCTCGACCCTCCTGACGAGAAAGAAGGGTTTAGAGGTAGTGTTGAATTGGGACCAACAGTCCTTGATCGACGCGGGTTGTGGAAGGAGAGGATTTTTTCATTCTGTATGCAATGTTCCCTGTTCGAGTCTATGCGAATGGAATCCCTTTTCTTAAAACGCCCAAAGCGTATATATGTGCGCAAAGACAAAGAAACTGATTCAGTTAGGGCCACCTCCAACTCAGCATTATGGAATTCTCTAAAGTTTCCCTTCGCGCGGGGTACTTCGTCTGAAAATGCCCCTGCTCGCGTCCGCCATCGTGTGCGTATTTAGTCTTGCGTTTCACACGTGAGAAGACCAGAGAAAAGATATGAGGTTGTGTTCCTTTTAAGTCAAAAATGGGCAAATGGTTTTTTCTTTTTAATCAATTCTAATGGGCTATGATTGAAATTCGTGAACTGAGGAACTGCGGGTCGGGCCGGGTAATCTTGAGCTCACACGTTGGTCGAAACTTTAAAGGCCAGATTTTACGGGCAAATGAATTTGGACTTGACGGATTTAGGTCGCGACTGGGTTGAGGACTGCTCCGTGGACTGTACAATCTAGACTCAAACCCGACTCTAGTCCCCCTTTTCTCTTTTATTATTATTATTTTTTGCTATTTATTTATTTAGTTCTTTTTGCATGTGCAATCTGACAGCAAAAGTCAGATATCAACCCTTCGGATTCGCAAGATGCTCATTCCGATTCTTTCTTCAATCAAAAGGTACACATCTCTTTCAAGATTTTTATACCTATGTTAGCCATAGGCATGCGCTTTGGGAGGAAAGTAATGATATCTCTTCGAAGATTTTTATGTGGTTTTATTACTTAAAATGGATGCAAAATTTATAAATACTTTTGTCAGAGTAAGACCACTAGTGAAAATTCATTCTTCCACCACATCATATAGATGGTTAGGATTAGGCCAAATTGTTAATTATTTCTTAGCTATGATTTGATAAATAATTTTTATGAACAGGACTAGTTGTATAAATAATTATTATCTTTGAAAATTTTCGTACTTGCCCCTTTGCTCTTATGATTGTCGGTAAACGGGATTACTAAGAGATAAGAACATTAGAAGTGTCATAATTTTCATGTAATGTTCACTGAAGTACAATAACTTTTTTTTGCTTACTCAATTGTTATATCGGTGTAAAATCATTCACTTTAATGTCTATTCCGGCAATTCGCCTTGTGTGGCATTTTAAATTATATTTTCAATTCAATGTGGCTTTAATTGAAGTTCAACATGGAAAATTCTTTGTCTGAAGTTGCGCTAGCTAACAAAACGACATCTTTCGTGGGGAAGACTCTCTTCCCCCTTCTTCCCATTTGAAAATTGCAGATTCCATAAAAGAAAAACAACTTGCAGAGCTTTCTCTTTCTCTCTGCCACTCTTGCTCACTTTTACTCTCGCTCTGTCTTCTCTTGCTTCGACTTGGAAGCATAGTCCAATGACTTAGACGACAATGACGCCGCTCCTCTGTCATCCATCGGCGTTCTATCTTCTTTGCTCCTGCGCTTAATTTGAGAGCTTGAGATTTGTTGGTGGAGGAAATAAAGAAATGGCTATGGGATTCCTGAGAGGGAGTGTGAGAGAATCTCTTTTTAAAACAGGGTTATTCACCAACGAATGGCAAAAATCCTCTCCATCTCCTTTGCTTGCTCTGAGAATCCCAATTTCGGCTTTGACGGATTTTGGCCTGATTTAGAGTTAGGGTTCTTCCCCAAATTTGATTGAATTTTGCTTTAATTTCTTTAAATTGGGTTAGGATTACTCAAATATATCTTTAAACGACATTGTTTAGTTTCTCAAATACTAACTTCAGCTTGTCGGCATCATCACGTCAGATGGTTTAATTTATTTAACGCCACGTCGGATTTTCGGCAATACAAATCGCCTATGGCACTTAAATAATTGATTTTTTAAATTTGTGGCACTTAATTGAGCGAAAAGAAATTATGACATCTAAGCAAGTACTATATAAAAGTTACAGCACTCTACTATTCTTATCTTGAATTACACAAATTTTATATCCTTTATCACATCTATTCAATCTAGACGTTACTAAATATCTACTTTTTATATAAAAGATCGACTAACTAGCAACTCATGTTCATGGGTAAACGCAATATTTTGTTAAATTTACGCTATAAGCTTACGTGGATTAAGTTCATGACTGTTTGTGTCAACTTCAGATTTGCCATTATATTGTGTGCATCATGTTAATTTATGTCAGAAATTGTCAACACTATCACTCCTAAATTTTTCTATAAAATTCTACTAGTTCTCCTGTGCGTGCATGATTGCTTTTGGTTACTCTGAAACTCGATGGATTGACGAATCTTGTGGTAAACTCAAGTAGCATTACTCGAATATTGAAAAAATAACATGCTATCCTCTTGTTCGTTTGATAGAAATATTTGCTACGTCATAAAGTAAATTATAGACATCTCAAGCATGCTCATCTTTAATCAACACTCTTGGAGTCATTTCTAATCATCAAGATATCGTTAAAGCGAGCAAAAACAGAGATAAAAATATTGGATAGTTTTATCGCAACATAAACCCTTCTCAAAAGTATAATCAGAAAATAAACATAATCGGATTCAGAGAAAAAGGAAAAAAAATAAATAAAATGAGAGTCCAATCGCAAATAAGCGCATGTGGGAGGGGAACGTAAGAAAATGAAGGAAAACACATTAGGACAAAAAAAAGTTCATACAAGCGGGCGTGGTGATCAACCTCCACATCCGACTCCTAGAGTGGGATTTGATATAGCAATTCCTTAAATATAAAGTCTCTCTCTCTCTCTCTCTCTCTCTCTCTCTCTCTCTCTCTCTCTCTCTCTCTCTCTCTCTCTATGATTTATATATGTATACGTATAATCATGGAAAAAGTACAAAAAAAAGTCTTAAGATCTATTGTATTTGTATCAATTCAGTTCTAAACCTTTTAATTGAACTAATTCAGTTTAAGACTTTTTCATGTTAATACTAATTTAAACTATTCAGGCTAATGTGGCATGGATAGCACTTATGTAGACATTCTTAATAATATTTTAATAGTTTTTTTAACTTATTGATTTTTTTTTTCCTTCCCCTTGTCTTTTCCAATTCTTTTTCTAATGGCCCATAGCCATGGTTGGCGAGGGCTGGCCTCACTTGGGCGAGGTCGTCCTTGCTAGTCACCGATGACGATTGGCCTCAACCAACCGAGGTCGAGTGAGGCCCCCCTCGCTAGAGAGGGTGAGGCCAACCCCTGCCCATGTATAAATGGCCTCGCCATGCCTCGCCTAAGCGAGGGCGAGGCCTAGCAAGGCTTACTCCGGCCAAGATAAGGTTAGTCTTACATAAAAAAGGATGACCCTTGCCTAGGCCAAGCACGGCGAGGATGCCTTGGCCGGTGCTCACTCGCAGCCAAGCAAGGCTGACCCTCGCCCAAATGAGGCCAGCCCTTGTCGGCCATGGCTATGGCTGGTGGCTAAAGATGACCATTGGAAAAAGAAAAGGAAAAGAAAAAGGAAGGGAAAAAAAGGAAAAAATTCAAAGAACTATTTAAAAAATGTAATAAATTCAAAAAATTATTAAAATATTATAAAAAAATGTCCACGTTAGCGTCAGGCGCACCACGTTGGTTGGTGAGCATCCGCGACAACAATTCTAAATCTAAATTGACTGGATAAACTGAATTGATATTAAAGTGAAAATGTTTAGGATTAAATTTGTCAAAATGAAATATTTATGACTGAATTGGTACCAATGTTATTATGACTTTTTTTATACTTTCCCTATGATCATAAAAATGAATGGGATTGTAATAGTAAAAAGGTGATGACTTAGTCCACAATTCATTTAAGGGGAGAGTTGGAAGGTGAGTTCATATATATACATATATATATAGACAAACTTTATGTCATTTAAGACAAACATTTTTTTTCAAATATCCTTCCTCTATGCTGGAGAATAATCTTACCATTGTTCTTTATGTCAATTTCAAAACTAAAATTGAAAAGATTGATATCACATTTGACAATTGAACAAGAATTCTTCAAACATAATATGTTCACGGATATTGTCCCACTGATATTACCGAGAGCTGGAAGTAACGATTTGCCATTTCAAATAATCTTGAAAATGATGATTATTATGCGGCACCCTCGAAGCTCCAGTTTCATGTAATAAGTATGTTTAACATCTTATAATTGATCATTTACTTTTACTAAATACTGAAAATATATGTATGTAACATCTAATTTAAAAACCAAATACATAACTTCGTTAGAAATTGAGGTTTTTGCTAATGAAGTTAAATTTTGAAATGAAGTGTTTGATGAATCATTGACTAGCTCAAGGAGTCTGAGCCCCATCCATTCCCAAGCAGGACAAGATCTCTAGTGGTTGCAACTTTAGAAATTACCCTTTTAGTTTTTGCATTAATTACTTGACATTTTTACAAAACACTTGTTTAAAGAAATAAAGTACACTTTGCGAGTCAGCTATTTTATTCATCTGACTTCTCGAGTTGACAGTGGAAGAATGTTTTGATGAAAAATGAAAGAGAGCAATTTCTTATTTTTTGTGAACTTTTTGGGCCAAATTTTGAGGTTGAAAGTATTGTCGCGTTTGCTTTATTATATAGAGGTATAAGTGACGCTCCACTTGCTAAGGCATTTCTGACCTCACCAATTCTACTGGAAGGAAAGACCGGAGAAAGATTCCTTCTCGTTTTTAGTGAGAGTTTTAGAAAACTTTGGTTATTCTGTGAAATACTCGAGGAAATTAGAAACAAGGAGTACTATGGAGATTTCTATACACCTTTTTAATTTTTTTTTTTTTTTTTGCAACTAAGTAATTTTTTCTATAACAAGTGATTGCTTGACTCTCTTCTGCCATTGTAGAGGGTTGCGCACCACAATTTAGTTATCACCGATCAAAATTAGCATGCACCACAATTTTGCAACCTATCTATCTGGAGCAACCATATGGAAAAATGAATGGAATCATGCTATAATCAATATTATCATGTCTAGTTCTTAGTGATTATTTAGGGTATGCAATGGACCTTCTTTAAGTCTTTGACGTGTGATTTTATCTAATAGTGAATGCCTCAAATAATCTTCCTTAATCTAGAAAAGTGAACTCAAAAGGTCATTTGACTCACTGGAAATGTTCACATAATTCTTTTAACATAAAATAATTTAATAAGTTTTTGAACATCAGCCAAACTATCGTGCTCTTTTCACTTGCTTGAAGACGCTGAAGTTATTGTGGAGCCATATTCATTCTTTTTTTTTTTTTTTTCTGAATTACAGGTTGTGTTTCCTAGCTTGGAGGCATTACATATCTCTGGCATGGGTTACATCAAAATGATATGGGACAATCATGTAGGATTATCCTTTTCAAGATATTTTCATTATTTGAAGACTCTAGATGTGTCACATTGCAATGAATTATCGAATATGTTCACACCGATGATAGCTAGAAATTTGGTGGAACTCACAAAATTGAGGATAAGTAATTGTAAAATGTTAACACAAGTCATCAGTGATGAGAGATGTAAAGAGGGGCCTGTAGTGGCTTTCAAACGATTGAAACATTTGGAGCTTGCACATTTGAAAGGGTTGAGATGTTTTAGTTCAGGTAGTAGATTTACTTTGATGTTCCCTCTCTTGGAAGATGTCATTGTGACCGAATGTCTCAACATGAAGATATTCTCTATGGCACCAGTAAGGGCACCAAAGCTAAAGAAAGTGCAATTACCAACGGGAATATGGTTTTGGAATGATGACAAGGGAAACACCATGCAAAATATGTCCATAGAAATGGTATGCATCAAATTTTGTGGAATGGGATGGTTTTGATTACCAATAGACTAATTGCTTTTTGCTAACTAGAAGCTTATACTTTATGATCCATTTTTTGACAGGCCACGGTTGATGAAGTAGAGTTTATGCATTTGTCTAGGTTCTCTGGGCTGACGGAAAAATGGCATGGCGAACTTATTCCCATCAAGTCGTGGCAACTAAAATCACTGGTGGTGGATAATTGTCCTTCATTCTTTAACGCGATTCCATCCAAATTGATGCTTGTTTTAGACAAAATTAACACATTACAAGTGCAAGGTTGTGAGCCATTAGAAGAAATATTTGACCTTGAATGGCTGGAGGCTATGAAAAGCAGTCAAGTGCTGCCCCAACTATGGTGTCTGAACTTGATCAATTTACCAAAATTAAGGCGACTGTGGAATAAAGATCTTCAAGGGTTGCTCTATTTCGGTTCTCTAAGTTATCTAACCCTTCATAATTGCAGCGACTTACGACATGCTTTCACTCCATCAATGACTCGATGCCTTCCCACTCTTCAATGGATGGAAATAAAGGAGTGTGGTCAGCTGGATGGAGTGATTGCAGAGGAAGGAGGGGAAAGCAGTGCGGTGGAGAAGATTACATTCCTGATGCTTCGTTGTATGGAGCTGGAACGCTTACCCAATTTGACTAGTTTTCTTGCTAGCATGAATCATACGTTAGAATGCCCCGTATTACAAGATTTGACCATTGCCAGCTGCCCCAAGATAAAAATCTTCACTTGGCAATCATTGATGAAGATTGACCGAGGCATTTCTTCACCTTTCACTCCACAGGTCAGTCTTCTTTATTAATTTGTTTATTTTACGAGGTAATGCTTCAGTTTTTTCTTATTCCAATGCTTTTGACAAACATAATATCCAGTATAAAAACGACAAAATAATAGGTTCTCACCTAATTCTAATGCCAAAAGTGTAATGCTCGAAAATCCACGTAGCTTCTCCTGTGTACTCTTATTTGAAGACCTCGATCTTGGTCAGGGCGGCACTCCGGGGGGACGAACCCGTCCCAGCCGTGGTGGCGGGTGACGCCGCCGCGGCCGGCCATGTTGCTCTGGCTGGAGAGGATGAAGATGTGCTTGGCGGGCGGCGGGGGCGCCGGCGGCGTCTGGGGTTGCGCCTGAGCGGAGGCGGCGGCGCCCATGGAAGGGGGATTCGTTGGGGATTTGGAGGACCCGATGGACGCTTGGCTAACAAAAATGGAAGAAGATGGAGGAGGAAGAGGAAGAGGAAGAGGGAGCTTTTTATTTTTGTTTTTGTCTTTTATTTATTTTTATCCCCAAGTTTTAATTTTAATTTTAATTTTGTTTATTTATTTATCTTTATTTTGGAGGAATGCCTGTAGCATTCTGGTACGTGTGAGGCCGTGCGCATGTGCTGGTCTGAGCGTTTCTTCCTTTAGGCGGAGCTTCACGTGAAAGCCAGGTCTTGCATTGAGAAAAGGGTAAAAAGCAATTGCTATTTCACTAAGAAAGGATCTTCGTGATTCATTTTCTTTTTATTTTAATTCAGTTGGGATCAGCCAAACTTTTCGAAATGTAATGTGGAGTTTATATGTTGTATTATATAATTTTTGAGGATTTAAAGTGATTTTCACATTTCAAAATTTGAGAAAATTACAAATAAGGGCTGAAGTGAGATTATTTTCTTGAAGGAAGGTTTAGAGTATATCTAAGTTTCAAATAAGATCCTGAAGTAACTAAATCAATTTTACATATTTAGGTCTATTGTAAAGAAAACTTAGTTTGTGCCCCAAAAGTAGAAGTTGAAGCAAAAGATTTGATAGATAAAAGGCTAGAGAGTAGTGAATCTTGGGGTGTGTTTTGCGAAAAACTTAATGATGAATGAAAATAATTTTTAGGAATACGGATAGTTTTCTTTTATTTGATAATATGTTATCGAAAATATTTCTTTTATATATATATATATATATATATATATATATATATTTGGATCTCATTAGAAAATAATTTCACTCTCATGACTTTATCTATACAAAAAAATTTCAAAGTTTTAGTTATTTTATTTTTAAATTACTTTCTTTTTTTTTTTTTCTTTTTTTTTATTTACTTTCAGAAAAATCTCCTTTGATGATGGTCAACATTTTTTCTTATTTCGAGCCATAAGGATCAATCGTGAAGATAAAGAAATAATAATTTTGTTGAAATGGAGGAAACTTGCAAATAGTTTTTTTTTTTTTTTGAAATTGTCAAACCATTTTCTGTTCCTTTTTTTTTTTCATCACCAAAAACTTCAATTTTCTGCACCCGATTTAATAGAACAACACGTAACCATCCCCCCCCCTTTTCCTTTCTTCCTCCCCAAAAAAAAATCAAAATAAAAATAAATAAATAAGCATGAATCAAACTTCATTGACATCTTTTACTTAAAAAGTTTGAAAATTTATAACAAGTGTTTGTTCCATAAATCATCTAGTTCTAATTTGCCACTATAACATATACTTGAAAAAAGTGTCAAAAAAAGTTCTAAACTTATCGTATTGATGTTAATTTAATATTAAAAATTTTAATTGTGTCATTTACTCATAAACCTTTTGACCTAGAACCAATTAAGTGATTCTACCTAATTTTGGTCAAATATTGCTAATGTGAATGTTGACCGATACGGTCGGCATTGACATTGACATTTTTAAATAATATTTTAATCATTTTCATTTATTTTTTTTTTTCCCCCTCTTTCCAATGGCCAACATGGCCCTTGCTACCGTAGGCAAGTGTTAGCCTCGTCTAGGCCTAGGCGATGCCCGGCGAGGCCCCTTGGCCTAGGCAAAGGTCAAATTTGGCAAGGCCAACCCTCACCCAGGCCAGGTGGCCTCGCTTAGTATCGCTTAGGTGAGGGTGGGCCTCGTTGGCCATCGGAAAGAGGAGGAAAATATAAGAGGAAAAAAAAATAAAAGAATAAAAAATGATTAAAAACATTATTTAAAAATATCAACGTCAATACTAGTCGTGCCGCATAGCTTAGTTGATGTTAACATCAACAATATTTAGTCAAAATTAGTCGTAACGACTTAATTGGGTTTAGGTCAAAAAGAGTAATTAGCACAAATGCAATAAATTTAGAACTTTTTTGACACTTTTCCCCATATAACTTGTTATATATTTTAAATAATATATCTTAACAGATGAAAGATCAAATAACTTTGACTAGCAATCGAGATCTACCGGTTTATGATATATTGTAAATTTCTACGAAAAGCTTTTTTGAGAGACTATAAAAGCACTTGTGTATAATAAGTTATCTCTTCATTGCGTTGTGACCCGATCTTAGTGCCTTGACCTCTTTTTAGGGAATCCAAGCGAAAGGTGAGTTTAGAGATATTTGTTCAAATAACAGTTCTCAAGGAACATCACATAAAGAAGGCTCGAACATGTCATCTTTGATGTTAGTCTTTGAGGTCCATCAATCAAGAACTTGAACTTTTCCAAGCTCATATCTCGCATGACAGTGATTTATTTTAGAGTTTTTTTTTTCTAAGCACCCTAATCATTTAAACTAGTAGTCGCCACTAGTCTCGTTTTTGAAGAATCAACTAGATTACTCAATCAAGAGTCGAAAGTGTTCCCTTGATTTCTACATAACCAAAAATTGTAAAATCAAAGGCTTGGGTTATGCCGATATTTCTATTAGTGCCTTTTTAGTACATGATGATTTGGTTATTACTTAAGGTGATCATGCATTTTTTCTTGCATTTTCGTGCAAATTATTCAAAAACATTAATGGTGATCGGTTCGTTCAGACAATTCTAAACTACAAAACATGATATGAAATAAAGATACAAGTAATGAAAGTGCACTGAAAGAAAGAAAACACTCAAGGGGAGTAAGGAAGGAACTATCCTAAGTGCATGAAAAATAAAATCTGCAACTGATTGGGCATTAATTAAAAATCCGAGACAAGGTTGGGATCAAATGGGAAGTAGTGTCCTTTTGGACATCGGTCTATGGCCACCTCCTCCACCTCCTCCTCAGGATGTTGATGAAGTAGTGTCCTTTTACGCAAACTAAGGTACTACTCATATAATGCATACATCACATCTCATGTTCCAAGCAATCACAATCAATGAACAAACAAAGACATTCAATTGGCAAAAAGGGCCTCAAGGTCGGCCTTTTTTAGTGCACAGGTTGACCCATCCTAAACCCTCTAAGACTGATTGAGTTGTGATCATTAGTAATTGGCCATCCCTTACGTTCACAAGTGGTAGTCAATACCAATTGATCCTTAAATTGGGGTCTAAAAGTTTTCCCACGGTTTCCCACGCACATGCATCATCCCTAAACGTTCATCTAGCAATCACATACATAAGAGATTAAGCATGCATTCAGATCAAATAGTCTTGTTTCTCAAACCATCAAGCAAAGTGAGCCAGCCCAAAATAGGATCACTTGTTCATTAATTTGGAAATTGGGGTCATTTAGTTTTGAAAGCATATGACCAACCAAATGATTTCCAAACAATTTAAATCAAGTGTTATTTGAAAGCTAAAGATGTGCAGAACAAACGTCCAGAAGACCATTAAACCCAATTTTGAAGTGATCCAAAATGGATGATTTATCCCGAAGGGTTCAGGACCCGACTCGGTTTGGGTCTGAACTTTGAAAAATTCAGGAAAAATAACAAATGGCTTTGGAATGGCATGAAAAAAAAAATTTGTGTAGCTAGAACAAGATGTGGAGAACAAACTCTCAGTTTTGAGTATTTCAAAATTCATGATACAGAAAAATTAAATTTAGGGATGGATGTTGAAATCAAATCAGTTTAAGGGACAACTTGAATCCTATGCAGATTGTTTGCAGCTAAGGTCATCCAACATTGCAATTAAGTCAATTAATCTCGCGAATTAGATAACAAAAAAAAGAGGAGACAAATTCGGAGGAATGCTTATGCTTACGTGTGTGGCGGATCAAATATAGGCCGCGTGCCTAGACCACATGCTCGAATCCACTCTGCGGATCAAACCCAACCTAGCCCGCTTGGAAAAGGCAGGATGGGAAAACTTGTGATCAGTCTCTCACATTACGGTTTGCACCTATGAAATCGATGCCCTCGAGTCTTGCGCGACCAAGCAGAGTCCTCGGATGAAAGGTAAGAGAATTGCAGTGCTTAAGGAAAAGATTGGACAGGGCAATGTGTACACTTGATTGGCGACTTCTCTTTCCTAATGCAGAGATCTTTGCGTTACCTGCTGTGGGCTCTGATCATAGCCCTTTGCTTATCAACACATCAGCAAAATATCATAGAAGAGGGAAGAACTTTATCTTTGAATCTTATTGGAATGAAGATGTGGCACCCCTCGACGGCCCCCCGATCCGATTAGGGGCACCACAATTCGCTTACCATTCACTTTTCCTAATAACATGTTATTCTAATACCATTTCAATTGCAGCGAGTCCATACAACCTGGGGGTTTACATCTTTTAGATCGGTCCCTTGCATAGTTCATATATGGAAGCACATCCAACAACTTCGTTCCCTATATTCAGAAAACGATGCACACAAACTAAACATTTATAGGTAAAAGCCGTACACTTTTATTTACTTAAACCAGATGGACATCATTCATTGGTACATCAAAATGCCGTAGTCTTCTATATTCGGCTACACTTCAAAAGATGACCGTCATCTCCTCCAACGGTCATACACTTAAAGTCCATCAATCAATGTCGGCGTCCAAAAGCTCATTCATTTGCTATCCTCCTCCTCACAGTCATATCCAATCACTCGATCCGTCTACTGGTAGCGGTGGCAACAGAGGTATCTTATCTAGTATGAAATGTTGGTCCCCGAAGGAGTGAGTACAGCCACTTAGCAGGTAAAGGACCAATAAACCACTCAATGTATCATGCCACACAATTATCACAATCATAGCATTACATGTCATTGAAGTATCCATGCACATTTACCTTGATATCATGCACATGTCATCATATCTCATGTACATACATCATCATATAGTCATCACCATCATGTCATACACTTACAATCATCATACCATGCATCCATGCACATATCATCATCATATTACATGTACCATCATCATTACTATGCATCCATGCACTCATCATCATCATATCACATGTATCATCATCATTACCATGCATCCATGCACTCATCATCATCATATCACATGTATCATCATCATTACCATGCATCCATGCACATATCATCATATCATATGTACCATCATCATTACCATGCATCCATGCATTCATCAATCATCATATCACATGTACCATCATCATTACCATGCATCCATGCATTCATCATTCATCATATCACATGTACCATCATCATTACCATGCATCCATGCACATATCATCATCATATCACATGTACCATCATCCCATAGGTGCACATACAACCATGATTCATATCATCCATGCTATCAAGCATACATCACCATGAGATCCATTCATGCCTTCATGATCGCATTTTTCAATATCAAATAGCATCAATTTATTTTCATAAGCCGATCATGCATCATGCCATATGCATACACCCATGCACATGATTCATTTTCAATTCTTATTGTTCACAAGGATCTCATTAGTTTTTTTTTTTTTTCCAGGGACCAATGTTTGCATCCCACGATTCATCGCTCGCATCCAACCAGTCACCGCGAGTAACCTCCGGGCATGTATCCAAGATACAACCGGGCATCCGGCATTCCCACATTTTGGGCATCTTGTATCCCAACTGGCATCACAAGGAACCTCCGGGCATGTATACAAGATACAACCGGGCATCCTGCATTTACACTCCCTGGCCGGGCATCTCGCATCCCAACTAGCATCACGAGGCATCCCCCCGGGCACAAACCTCCAGGGCTTCCGGAATTACGTACCGACATACCACCAAAATTCCTCCCTCCTCTGGAATTACGTACCGTATACCACCGGGCATCTCGAAACTCCCGAGGACCCTCCGGAATTACGCCACTAGGCCACCGGGCATCCCGACACTCTCGGGGCATTATCAACCGCCTCCAACAATTTCCTCATTTATCATTGTTCATGTTCACTAATTTATGTCTCAAAATTAGCATGGCATATGATGTAATGGCAAACAAGATCACTTTCATCCTTTTTAAATTCTTATATGCATCTCCAATCATCATCATACATGCAGCAAGATACAATCACTAAAGACAATACAATCCATGGAATCCATACAACTTAGAATAGTCCATATATCATGCCTTTTTGAAATTTACTAAATTCCAGCTTGCACAATTTTGGAAATCATTTAAATTAAATATCAACATGATCCTCAAAAATCACAAAATCAGAGCATGTACTAGGTAAGACAATAAGATAACAATTTCATGAAGAACACATACCCAAAAGAGTTTCACACAAGAAGATATAGCTCACACAAGTACAGCATGCAATTTCGGATAGAAACAGATTGCACAGTCTTTGAAATAATTCGATTAAAATAGCCGAACGACCTCCGAAAATTATGAAATTTTACCAGGTTATAGTTAAGACACTAAAGTATATTTTTCATGAATACTTCTAGGTCAGATTCGTTTTAGATAATTTCTTATAGTCGTCCAAAGCTTCTGGTTCTCACACTGAAACGTCCAGTGTAGTCATCTCCGAAATACCGAGTTTTTACCCACTTATTATTCTTAATTTCCTATGAATATGTTTTACTTCAAGAGGTCCCCTACAACTTTCATTAAGGGGTCTAAGTCAATTTTTTAAAGAACAGTCACCATATGGGTCCATGAAGTCTCGGGTGTCCAGTACCGCGTCTCCAGATTTACCGTCTTCAAGAGTAAATCGATTCACTAGGCTACACTTGTTAATTTTACTTCAAATTTGAGTATGTTAGTATTTAAGATGTTCTCTACAAGTTTCATGAAGAATTTGAAGAGATATTCTTGATAAAAATGGACATGCAACCACAGATCTACTAAAAGGTCAGCAAAATCGTTCCAGATCTAGTGTTTTCGTAGGATGAGGTTTTGACCCCTTAAATATCCACCATTTAGTCCCAAATTTTATTATGTTGTATTTTAAGATGTTTTCTACAACTTTCATGAAGGAATCAAAATCAAAATCGAACTCAAAACATGCATTCAAGCTCTCATAAGATTCTGGCTCAGGCGGTCCATACGAAAACAGCAAGCATATTCAAGAACAAGGCACATTTTTGCTTCGGTTTCGCCTACCCTAACATCCGAAAGTCACCACTAACAAATCATACATGCAAGGCACACATGCAAGAGTGGAAATCAGTCCCAACTTGCCTTAATTCAAAGGAAAACACAGCAAGAATGACGGCGGGACTAGGCAGGCTCGACAGCGGGGCATGGCGGTGACGAAGCTCCTCCTTCCTTTCTCTCTTCCTCTCTTCCTCTCTTTCTCTCCTTTCTCTTGGCACCTAGACTGACCACTCCTTCTCTCTCTTCCTTCTTGGTTGCTTATATAAATTGCATGCACCCTATCTTGCATGGGGGACACTTGTCCCTAAGAAGGAGACAAGTGTCTCCCTTGTTGAAGACTCTTGGAGGCCATGCAGCTCCTCCTTCTCCCCCTCCATGCATCGACATGGGCCGGGCTTATGGCCCACTTTAGGCCCATCTCACTTGGGCCTAAAGCCCAAACTTAAATGGCCCAAGTTTATTTTTAATAATACATCTTAATCCTCATTTAAATAAATACCTAATTGCATAATAAAATGGCCAAAAGACTTTGTGACATTAATCCATCAAATCTATAAAGTGCATAGTCAAGAACAAAGTCTTCTTTATCAAATTATCCTATGTCCAATTTAAATAGCCCATAGAAAATATCAATAATAAGCCCATAATTCCTATACCACTTTAGGGCATTTGATTTTGATTTTGATTTATAGAAATCAATTAACATTCTCATAAGGGGTTCGGTCCAAGAGATAAAATATCGTGGCCGATGATGTAATTGTCCCTATGGCCATTCAAAGTCAAATATCGTTTCCCTCAAAATCAATATTTCGGGTTGAAATTCCCGGATGCCACAATTCTCCCCTCCTTAGACATTCAAGGGTTTCACTAAAGCTCATAACCATGATGGGTGACATGGTTACGCTGACGTGCTCATCGTCTTGTACGAGGAAAGTGATGTAAGAATTATTGTGGCCCATATTATGTGATTTATTATATGGTTTAATAATGATTGAAATGCTATAAATAATATTGGTTATGAGAAGGTACGACTCTAATAAAACGAAAGGGTATATCGCTTTGATGGAAGACACATTTTCAACGAACGTATAAAAGAGTCCGGTCCTCTCTCCACCCACATATGAACAACAATAACAGAAAGAACGTATTCTCTCCTCCATCAATTGAATACATTAAGGTTTAGTGGGTTAAGGGAGAGAAATCGGATTTCTCCTTTTGGTTCAAGATCATTGGGTTTTCTACAACGATCATCATCAAGTGTAGCGCTATGGACAAAGGTTTGTCTGAATCTATTTGTGAAAATCATGAAGATCAAAGATCCTTGTTTTTACTTTGAATTTCCGCATCAAAGTTTTATATGAATTATATTCTAACAGTTGGTATCAGAGCGTTTGGTTTATGATCTCATGATTTTTCCGTTTAAAAAAATATTATAGTTGATGTTTGATGATTTGTTGAACGATCCTGTTCGTAGTATTTGTTGTTGTTGAAATGTTTTGGAAAGTTCTGTTAAAGAAAATCCAAATGATGGAACGTTTTTTATGGACTAAAATGGTGAATAAAAGTTACTGTGTGCACGAGTGGAAAAGGACAAAAATGGTGGAATTCGGAATTTTGAGGGCAAGGAAGAAACTCGCCGGTTCCGGGTAAAATCCGGCAACCCACCACTTGATTTCGGACCCACACCGTCGCACTGTCATGAGGAACATCAGCCATGATTTTTCCGGTATATTGGTGTTCGCCGGAGGCTAATCGAGCGGCGGAAGCGGCGGTGGTGGAGTTTTTGTGTTCTGAAAATTTTGGTTTGATTTGGGGCCAATTTCTTGGTCATTTTTGCCGAAACTTAAACCCATGTGGTCGTGCCAGCATACTCTTCAAAACCCATTATTTATTTGTGTCTCGGGATGGGCTACCGGAGAAGAAGCGGCCGGCAAAACCGCGGCGGAACGGCGAAAAAACGGCGAAGAATCGCGTCTGTGCGCGAGGAAGAAGGCGCGTGGGCTCCACGCGCGCGGGCTTCCCGCGCGTGCGGGGCACGCGCCCGCGGCGGATGAAGGCGCGTGTTCGGCACGCGCCTGACGTCCCCGCGCACCCTTTTTACGTTTTTGCCCCTATGTCATTTTTAAAATTCCAATTTTGTCCTTCTCGCAATTTATTTATTGTTATGCCCCTGTTTAATTAATAATTACAATTCTGCCATTGCTGATTATTTACCATTTTGCCCCTAGATATTAAATTTATGATTCTGCCCTTATGGAATTATGATTTTACAATTTCGCTCTTATGCTTTAATTGCATTTTATCCTTGTGTGCAAATTTGGTAAATATTTGTATTTTACAATATTGAAAATTCATATTATGAATGGTTTGTTAGTCACCAAAGTGGTCGAACCTTGAAGTCTTTTGAATTTTTTTTGATATTGTAAATTATTTTATTCAATTACCCATGATTAAGTGATGCTATATATGAAATTGATATGTTTTATATCATTATTGGAGTTATGGGTATATTGAAGTTCATTTATTATAAGAACTTAGGGATTAACCCAAAGGTTAATTATTTTCTTATAATTCATGAACATGATGGTTGATAATTAATATGATTTGTTAAATTTGTTTGTATATCCAAAGATAACAAATAAATTTTAATAAGATATATTTACAATTATCAAATAAAAGTTATTAGCATCATTATGGTTTATATATATTTTTATATCATAGGATCGCCCAAAGGAGAACTATGATGTGCATGTGTAGTTTAGTTTAATCTGATTATATGATATTCTCAAAGCATTAATGTATGAGTATTTTCTTGCACATTTGCAGTATCTGTACTGTTTCACTCCATTCGCACGCCTCATCTCTTCCCTTATTCAATGGGATAAATTTTCCTGATTGGAGTGAACAAGTCCAGTTTCACTTAGGTGTCCTGGATCTTGATTTAGCACTTCAAGCTGAAAAACCAGCTGCTATTACGATGAAAGTAGCAATGATGAAAAGTCTTTCCATAAAGCTTGGGAAAGATCAAACAGATTGAGCTTAATGTTCATGCGAATGACAGTTGTAAACAACTTAAAGACTTCTCTTCCCAAGACTAACAATGCTAAGGAATTTATGAAATTTGTGGAAGAGCGTTTTCAAACTCTGCGATAAGTCACTTGCTGGTACACTGATGAGCACATTGACCACCATGAAATATGATGGTTCGTGTACCATGCATGAGCATATACTTGAGATGACCAATTTAGCAGCAAAGTTAAGGACTTTGGGAATGAATGTGGATGAGTACTTTTTAGTACAATTTATACTTAATTCCTTACCTCATGAGCAATATAGGCCATTTCAAATGAATTACAACACTATAAAGGACAAGTGGAATGTAAACGAATTGGCCAGTATGCTAGTTCAAGAGGAAACAAGGATAAAGAATCAAAAGGCTCATTCTGTTCATCTCTCAAGTCATCAAGAAGTTCAAAAGAATTTTAAGAGGAAAGGTGGAAGGAGCAAGAAGAAAGGACTACACGTCCCGAATGACTCTTCAAAGGCTTCTCAAATCCACAAGAAGGAACACAATCTTATTAAGTGTCATTTTTGCAACAAAATTGGACACTTGAAGAAAGATTGTCTGAAATGTAAGGCTTGGTTCGAAAAGAAAGGTAAGCCTTGTGCTTTAGTATGTTTTGAATCAAACTTTACTGAAGTTCCTTATAATACTTGGTGGATTGATTCGGTGCCACCACTCATGTGTCAAATACGATGCAGGATTTCTTACGATCCAAACTATAAAGCCAAATGAAAGTTATGTGATTACGGGGAACAGAGACAAAGCTCCGCTTGAAGGCATTGGCACTTATCGTTTGATCTTAGATACTTGGCATTATTTGGATTTGTTTCGAACCCTTTATGTACCTACATTTTCTCGCAATTTAGTTTTTTTGCCAAGACTTGATGTGGCGGGATTTTATTGTAAGTTTGGATCTGAATCTTTCAGTCTATTTAAGAATGATACTCTTATTGGAACTGGAACTTTATGTGATGGTCTTTACAAATTTAGACTTGATAATACTTTTGTTGAGACATTAATGACCCTGCATCATAAAGTTGGCACTAAACGAAGTTTGGTGAATGAAAATTCTGCTTACTTGTGGCATAAACGGTTGGGTCATATATCCAAAGAAAGAATGCAAAGATTAGTGAAGAATGAAATTCTTCCAAATTTGGATTTTACTGACCTTAGAGTGTGTATTGATTGTATTAAAGGTAAACAAACAAAGCACACTAAGAAAGGTGCCACAAGAAGTACGAGCTTCTTGAAATTATACATACTTGACATATGTGGTCCTTTTGATGTTCCATCTTTTGGTAAGGAAAGCTATTTCATAATCTTTATTGATGATTTTTCACGTTATGGTTATATTTATCTATTGCATGATAAGTCTCAATCAGTGAATGTACTTGAAGTGTATATTAAAGAGGTTGAGAGGCAATTAGATAGAAAGGTGAAAATAGTAAGATCGGATAGAGGTGGTGAATATTATGGAAAATATGATGAATCGGGACAATGTCCAGGTCCATTTGCTAAATTCCTTGAAAGACATGGCATTTGTGCTCAATACACAATGCCAGGTACACCACAACAAAATGGTGTAGCAGAAAGGCGTAACCGTACTTTAATGGAAATGGTTAGGAGTATGATGAGTCATTCATCTTTACCCTTATCTTTGTGGATGTATGCTTTAAAGACTTCTATGTACTTATTAAATAGGGTTCCTAGTAAGGCAGTTCCAAAACTCCATTTGAACTGTGGACGGGAAGGAAACCTAGTTTACGACACCTGCATGTTTGGGGTTGTCAAGCGAAGTAAGAATTTACAATCCACATGAAAGGAAATTGGATTCAAGAACGACCGGTGGTTATTTCATTGGTTATGCAGATAAATCCAAAGGGTATAAATTTTATTGTCCTAATCATAGTACAAGAATTGTTGAATCTAGAAATGCTAGGTTCATTGAGAATGGTGACATCAGTGGGAGTGAAAGAATACGTGATGCTTGCATTCAAGAAGTAAGGGTAGAAGTTCCTATGCCTAAAGCTTCTAAAGTTGTTGTTTCGATATTGTAGTACAATCTAACAATAATCGAGAACAACAAATACTCAATAATGGAGATGTCAATAATGAACCTCCAAAAGCCGAGTCACAAAAAATAGCATTAAGGAGATCTCAAAGAGAAAAGAGGTTGGCTATTTCTGATGACTATATGGTTTATCTACAAGAGTCGAAAATTGACTTAGGAATTGGAAATGATCCATTCATTTTCCCAAGCCATGGAATGTGAAGATTCTAATGAATGGTTTAATGCAATGGAAGAAGAGTTAAAATCCATGCATCAAAATCAAGTTTGGGATATAGTTGAATTGCCTAAAGGATGTAAGAAGGTCGGGTGTAAATGGGTCTTTAAGACCAAGCGCGACTCAAAAGGCAATATTGAACGACATAAAGCCAGACTTGTTGCAAAGGGTTTTACTCGAAAGAAGGCATTGACTATAAAGAGACATTTTCACCAGTCTCTAAGAAGGACTCACTTAGAATCATTATGGCTTTGGTGGCTTATTATGACTTCGAGTTACACCAAATGGATGTAAAAACCGCATTTCTTAATGGGAATTTAGATGAAGAGGTTTATATGGACCAACCCGAAGGCTTTTCATTTATAGGAAAGGAACACATGGTATGTAAATTAAAGAAGTCAATATATGGACTTAAACAAGCTTCCCGACAATGGTATCTTAAGTTTAACGATACCATAACTTCATTTGGATTTAAGGAAAACACCGTTGATCGGTGTATATATATGAAGATTAGTGGGAGCAAGTTTATTTTTCTAGTTCTGTATGTTGATGATATTTTGCTTGCTGCTAATGATCTTGGTTTGTTACATGAAACCAAGAAATTTCTCTCTAAGAATTTTGAAATGAAGGATATGGGAGAGGCAACATATGTGATAGGAATAGAAATATTCCATGATAGATCACAAGGATTATTAGGATTGTCTCAAAAAGCCTACATTGAGAAAATTTTAGAGAGATTTAATATGAGTAAATGTTCATCAGGAATAGTTCCAATTCAGAAAGGTGATAAATTTAGCCTTATGCAATGTCCGAAAAGTGAATTGGAACGAGGACAAATGAATAATATTCCTTATGCATCTATTGTGGGAAGCTTAATGTATGCACAAACTTGCACCGAGACCAGACATCGCTTTGCTGTCGGAATCTTTGGGTAGGTATCAAAGTAATCCTGGAATGGATCATTGGAAAGCTGCAAAGAAAGTTCTTAGATACTTGCAAGGAACGAAGAATCATATGCTCACTTATAAAAGATCTGATCATCTCGAGGTGATTGGATATTCAGATTCGAACTTAGCCGGATGTGTCGATACAAGAAAATCAACATTTGGTTACTTGTTTCTTACATTTGGAGGGGCAATTTCATGGAAGAGTGCGAAGCGATCAGTTATTGCTGCATCCACTATGGAAGCTGAATTTGTGGCATGCTTTGAGGCCACAATTCATGGATTATGGCTGCGGAATTTTATTTTCAGGGCTTGTGATCGTCGACGTATTGCCAAGCCGCTGAAAATCTATTGTGATAACTCTTCAGCAGTTTTCTTCTCTAAGAACGACAAGTATTCTAAGGGTGCTAAGCATATGGAGATCAAATACTTGTCTGTCAAAGAAGAAGTTCAGAAACAAAGAGTGTCAATTGAGCACATTAGCACCAATCTTATGATAGCAGATCCCTTAACAAAAGGATTGCCGCCCAAAATATTTAATGAGCATGTTGAAAGGATGGGCATTATTGGACATCATTAATGTTTGTATTATGATTGTATTAAGTTTATGTATTTGACACTTTGAGCTCACTTACATGTTTATGATATTTCCTGTTTTCTATTTAGTATACATTATGGAAATAGATTAATGTTAAACAGGATAGTTTCTAAAGAAACATTATAGTTGGACTATTATAGTACTTCTCATTTATGGATCATGTTAAGTAAAGCGCTATAGTTGTAGTACATAGAAGGGACTATGTCGATTAATGACATATAACTGCTATGACTCGCATTAGTTTTCTTTACTTAATTGTGATTATTATGTGATTGCCAATTTAATGAAATTTTATAGCATAATCTTATTGTGCACATTATGGTCTTCATTAAACCATGAAAGGAGAATCATATGGGCCAAGTGGGAGAATGTAAGAATTATTGTGGCCCATATTATGTGATTTATTATATGGTTTAATAATGATTGAAATGCTATAAATAATATTGGTTATGAGAAGGTACGACTCTAATAAAACGAAAGGGGTATATCGCTTTGATGGAAGACACATTTTCAACGAACGTATAAAGAGTCCGGTCCTCTCTCCACCCACATATGAACAACAATAACAGAAAGAACGTATTCTCTCCTCCATCAATTGAATACATTAAGGTTTAGTGGGTTAAGGGAGAGAAATCGGATTTCTCCTTTTGGTTCAAGATCATTGGGTTTTCTACAACGATCATCATCAAGTGTAGCGCTATGGACAAGGTTTGTCTGAATCTATTTGTGAAAATCATGAAGATCAAAGATCCTTGTTTTTACTTTGAATTTCCGCATCAAAGTTTTATATGAATTATATTCTAACAAGTGAAAGTAGGAACAAGCTCTTTGGTTTTTTCGCATCTTGCGAAGTGATTCCATTGGTTCGCCCTTGGACAGCCATCTCTTGCGTGCACTCGTACCATATGTTTTCTGTTGATTGTCGCAGATGCTTCAAATATGTTTACCCTAATATTTGAAGAAGAATATCATGTCATTGTGAACAGAGGGCACAAGACAAGACACTATATTTTGTTGGGTCAAATCTGTACTTGGCAAAGGCACAGAGTTAATTCTTGACTGACGAGAGAAACAGGCCAAAAAATAGGAGTATCTAGTTGAAAATGATCGCGTTTGTGTTGATCAAATATAGGCCCATTTCAAATCACCTGATCTATGACCGGATTCATATTGACCACAAATCTGAAGTAGCCCGTTTGGCACGTCGAAGTCCCAGAAATCGCGGTGGAAGTTTAAACAAATAGCAGTGCAAAGCGCGCGAGAGAGAGACGGCAGATATTTCTTTAGGGAAAGATGATTCTTCATATTTTTTCCCCTTTCGAGGATTTTTTTTTCACTTTATTTAAAGTTTCCAAAGTGAATAAATGATGAGATGGTCGAGAATTCTTTTTTTTTTTACCTTCATTATGAGGATTCTTTCTCATCTTTCGGTGCAGATACTTGTCTTCTATGATAGAAGGTTCTTTTCCTCCAGCAAAGGGAATTCTTCTTCGAATTATTCTTTTCTTGGCTGAGGGAAAATGACTTGGTCTTGAGGACTTCTCTTGACCGACACCTTCGCAGATGTTTCCAGAGGTTCAACCCATCTCATCTGGACGCCTCTCGCGTTTCCATCTCGCATTCACTCTGTTCCCCCCTCCTCTCTCTCTCTCTCTCTCTCGCTGGGTGTGTCCTGCAACTGCTCAACGTGTTCATCATATTGAATCCTTCCTCCTATTCAATCATTTCGTTTCTGGGTTCAGTAGTTGAGCCTTTCTCAGCATATATAATAGCGGATATTGCCATGCCTGTAGATTCGAAAGTGGCAGAGTACCCCACGGATACGCTATGTCAACGATGCAGCTATGTGATATCCTACGAGAGCTACGTTCGCCAACTTAAGGGTGGAGTTGAGAGGCTGCGTGACGTGAGGGATAGGGTGCAAGATTCCATAAATGAAGCTCGAAAAAGCAAGAAGCGGATTGAAGCCGACGTTATGAGATGGAAAAAAGACGTGCAGACCGTTGCCAACAAGGCACGGGACATCCTGGAACAAGACGGAAGAGCCAAGAAAACTTGCTTCTGCAGGTGGCTTCCCAAAATGAAGGTACGTTGGCTTCGCAGTTCGAGGGTGCAGTGTCTTCCCAACTTGAAGTTGCGTTATCATCTCGGTAGGGAGGCGAGAAGGACAATCCTGGACATTGAGGCACTCATTCTGCGGAGTCGATTCGAGAAGGTCTACTACGAGAGTGATTCCGATGTGAATTACGTGGCCGGTGATCGGGGCGTCACTATCACGGACTAGCGAGCTTCCATCTTAGAGGACATAATGAATGCTCTGAATAATGAGAAGCTCGAAGTGACTGGGGTCTACCGGCCTGGTGGCGAGGAAAAGACTACGCTGTTTGAGGAAGTTGAGAAGAAACTCAGGAATCTAAAGAGATTGTTCCACATGATCGTTAAAAGTGAAAATATCGCAGACTCCTGACTTGAAGAATATCGAAAACGAGATCGCTGATGCCTTGAAATTGGATCTGAAGGACGTATAAAGTGAAGGCGGTAGGGGAATCATCCCTTGGAGAGATTACAGAGAGATTTGAGTGAGAAGGTTCTTATAATATTAGGATAAAAACAACATTAGTGTCATAACTTTCATATGGTGTTCACTTGAGTGATGTAATTTTTTTTTCGCTTACTTAATGCCACATCAGAGTAAAATCTATTATTTCAGTGTCATTCCCCGGCAAATTGTCCTACATGGATTTATCTTTTATTTTTCATTTTTGATGTTCTTTTCCTTTTAAATTTTCTTTTGCACCATAAAGGCTCACCGGCGACCCTTGCCCTTGGCCAGAGGGCCTATGAAGGCCTTAGGCGAGGCCATCTCTAGTTGTAGGAGAGGCGGCCCTCACCCAGTCTAAACAACGCCTTTATAGTTGACGGGGATCGCGAGTGACCATTGCTAGCACAAAAAAGAAGAAGAGCAAAGACAAAAGGGAAAAGAAATATAAAATGTTTAAAAAAATTTAAATGTTGTTCACGTAGGACGACTAACATCCACATCAAATTTTCCGGTGAGCCAAATCGCCAATGACATTTAAGTGATTGATTCTTTAAATTTGTGACACTTGAGTGAATGAAGAAAAAAGTTATGGTATTCAGGTGAGTGTCGTATGAAAGTTATGACACTCATGCTATTTTCTATTCCCATAATATTGAATGATCTGTGGGATAATCTTGAATTGATGGCGGGGGGAATTCCTTTAGGAGACTAGAGCAAGGGATGCAAGTTGTTGCTAACATTGAGATCTAAAGATGTTCCGGAGCAAAAGGTGCATGTCGATTGAACATTTCGTCTTGAAGGTTTAAACAACAAGGATGCTTTCAGGCTATTTAAAAAGATGGTCGGCCACAGACTCAAAGACAAGGAATTGAAATTAATAGTGGCTCAAATGGTCAAGAAGATTGCAGGTTTATCTCTTTTGATTACCTCAGTCGCAAGCACTTTAAGAAATAGTCGTGTGTATGTAAGGAAAAAGGCGTTGATAAAAATAGATGAGTCAAATAAAGAAACCATATTGAAGTTGAGTTACAACCATTTGGAGAGTGACGATGCGAAGTCCTTCTTCTTGTCCTCTAGTCTCATTCGCGGGACCATTCAAGTCGAAATTCAATGGTACTAGTCATTTGATGTGGACATCGAGTCATATCGGAGGAGGAGGTCTTAGGGACCGTTGCCTATTCCTACTTGGTTCGAAATACGCGGGCCAAACAATTCAAGCAAGCTGTTGGCGTCGTAGTTCGTGATCTTTGGCGTGAAGATGACCTTGGATCAAATCTTGAAGAATCTTGGAAATCTTGGTGCAATTTAATTATCTTGTCACCAAATAATTGACCAAGTCAATTTATATATATATTCTTGTTTAAGAATATTCTAAAATAGGAATATTTTAGAATATATCGCATTAGATTTTTAGGGTTGGTTTTTAGGGTTTGTGTGGCAGCCTATATAAAGGATTTGCCAAATTTCTTTGAGGACAGAGATATTTTATTTTTTTGGAGGAAAAGAATTGAGAGGTTCTCTTTTTACTGTTCTTTTGAGGACTTGACCTAATCAAGATTCTCTTCGACTTATCGAGCGAGATAGCGAATTCTTTCGCTCGTGGCGTCTATAACGTTGGTTGGTTGACACGTGTTCGTCAACAGGTCACGTTCATACCGAGGTTGCCAATCACGAGGTTTGATTGGAGGTCGAGGTTTGCAATTCGCACCATCTGGGCCTTCGTAGAACGATCCTTCCGCAACGATTCACATCAGTTTGGTATCGAGCTTGCTTCTACAAGGTCTATTTATCTTTAATTTTTCTGTTGATATTCAGCAATTTGAGATTTATTGAGTTAGGGTTTCGATTCTAGCTAATTTAGGGATCATATTGCTTTTGTGCTTCCATACGTAGTTGTTTGCTGTTAGTTTTAAATTTTCTTTTCTAGCATCTTAAATTGTATCTGAGTTCGTCAAAAAAAAAGAAAAAAAAAGTAAAAAAAAAAAAAAAAGAAGAGAAAGGAAACGCACAAAAAAAAAAAAGTGTGCAAAAAAAAAAAAAAAAAAAACAGATTCGGCAAAAAAAAAAATTAGCCGAACAAAAACAAAAAAAAATCAAGAAGGCGACTCGTTTGTTAGTAGACCAAATTGAAACAAAATCAGTAGTGATTTGCGTTTCAATTGGAAATTTGAAAGTTGTACTTGTTGGTTTGAAATTGTTACTTGCTGAAACAAACTCAATAGTGATCTAATCTTGTTTGATTAGTTTGATTGATTGTCGTGAGGGGTTGAGAGACAGGTTTTGAGTCAATAAAGAGCTTGTGAAAAGAGAATACGAGAGGAAAAAAAGGCAAGAGTGTGTAAGCTTAATTGAGGGTGGAAAAAGCCTAGACTCAAACACGAGAGGAGTGACAAACATCTCAAGAGAAACACGTGAGGGAGCGATTGGTGAGGATTTTTTTTAGACTAACGTTTACTTGCAGGTCTAAAATATGTCGCGCGAAGAAAGCGTGAATCAACGGGAGGTTGACTCCATACGAAGGGATGAAGCGCTCGTGGAAAGCATCCAGCAATTGAGGGTCGTAGTGGAGGAGCTTAGTGGCCGAATGATGGGGAATGGCATGAGGGTTGATGGTGACCGAGAGATACCCCGAGGAAGGCCACAACATCAGCGAGATGCCTCTAGAACACAACATAGAAGGCAACGACAATATGATGATGATGAGGCCAACATGGAGGATGATCGAGATGCTCGATTTGAAAGGTGGAATGGAGGCCGAAGGTTTAGACACCGAGGAGATGATGAACTTGGCAACATCAAGATGAAGATTCCTTCCTTCCAAGGGAAGAATGATCCCGATGCGTATCTAGAGTGGGAGAAACGCATGGAGATGGTATTTGATTGCCAACGATACTCTGAGCTCAAAAGGTAAAAATTGCAGCTGTTGAATTTACTGATTATGCTATAATTTGGTGGGATCAACTTGTGACTAGTAGGAGGCGCAATGGTGAAAGACCGATAGAGACGTGGGATGAGATGAAAGCGGTGATGAGAAGGCGTTTTGTACCTAGTCATTACCACCGAGATTTGTTTCAAAAGCTACAAAATCTCACACAAGGCAATAAGAGCGTGGAAGAGTATCACAAGGAGATGGAGATTGCCATGATCCGTGCTAATGTGATGGAGGACCGTGAGGCCACAATGTCAAGATTTTTGAGTGGTTTGAGTCGAGACATAGCAAGGGTGGTAGAGCTGCAACACTATGTTGAATTGGAGGAATTGGTGGACAAAGCCATCAAAGTTGAGCGGCAATTGAAGTTGGACCGAAATCACAAGAGTGGAGGAGGTTCAAGTCAGAATTGGAGATCCAATTGGAAGAGAGATGAGAAGCCAAATTGGAGAGGAAACAACACCAAAACCGAAACCTCAAAGGAGAAGGAGAGGGACGGTAAAGTTGGAACGAATCCGGTTTCAGGTAAAACTGAAAATCCTAACACTAGAACTCGTGAAATTAAATGTTTTAAGTGTTTGGGCAGGGGTCATATGGCGAATCAATGCCCTAATAGGAGGGTGATGATCATGACTGGACATGGTGTTATTGAGTCCGAAAGTGAAAGGGAAGAAGATGATGATGAGATGCCACCATTGGAGGATTGTAGTGATGGAGAAGTGGCTATAAAAGGAGACTTATTGGTGGTTAGGCGTTCTCGAGTGTGCAAGTAAAGGAGGAGGAGCATCACCAACAAAGAGATAATTTGTTTCATACAAGGTGTGTGGTGAATGGTAAGATCTGTAGTATGATAATTGATGGAGGTAGTTGTGCGAATGTGGCAAGTTGTATTATGGTGGATAAGTTGGGCTTGAAGACAACAAAGCACCCTAGGCCTTATAGACTTCAATGGTTAAATGATAGTGGTGAGGTGAAAGTGTGGAAACAAGTTCGAATTCCATTTGAGATAGGGAGATATAAGGATGAGGTAGAGTGTGATGTTGTACCTATGCAAGCGGGTCATATCTTGCTTGGAAGACCATGGCAATATGATCGAAAGGTACATCATGATGGATATACTAATCGTTATTCATTGGTGATGAATCAAAGACTTATACCTTGGTACCAATGACACCTAGTGAGGTGTATCAAGATCAATTAAAGTTACAACGAAAGCCGAGAGAGAGAAAAAATGTGAGAAATCCGAGGGCTTGCGTGGTGTGTCTGAGACGCAAGGAAAAGGAGAGGCCGAGAGAAAGATTGTGGTAAAAACTGAGGGAAAAGAAGAGAGGAAAGAAAAGAGGCAAAATAATTTTTATGCAAAATTAAGTGAAGTGAGGAGAGCCTTAGTTCTAGATCGACCAATACTTGTACTTGTGTACAAGGAGGTTTTGTTTTCTACTAACGATCTTGACCCAAGTTTGCCTAGTCCTATTGTGTCTTTATTGCAGGAATTTGAAGATGTCTTTCCCGATGAACTTCCTGGAGGGATACCACCTATTCGAGGCATAGAACATCAAATTGACTTGATTCCTGGTGCGCCATTACCTAATCGACCCGCATATCGAAGCAATCCCGAGGAGACAAAGGAACTTCAGCGACAAGTTAGTGAATTGTTGGAACGAGGGCATGTGAGAGAGTCTTAGCCCATGCGCCGTCCCTGTTTTGTTAGTGCCAAAGAAGGATGGAACTTGGCGAATGTGTGTCGATTGCCGAGCAATCAATAATATTACGGTAAAGTATCGACATCCTATTCCTAGATTAGATGACATGTTGGATGAGTTGCATGGTTCTTGTATTTTCACTAAGATCGATTTGAAAAGTGGTTATCATCAAATTAGGATGAAAGAAGGTGATGAATGGAAAACTGCATTTAAGACCAAGTATGGATTATATGAGTGGTTAGTAATGCCATTTGGATTAACTAATGCACCGAGCACATTTATGCGACTTATGAATCATGTTTTGCGTGCTTTTATTGGTCGATTTGTGGTTGTCTATTTCGATGACATCTTGATTTATAGCCGAAGTCCTGATGACCATATTGAGCATGTGCGAGCTGTCTTGCGGTTTTAAGAGCCGAGCAATTATACGCTAATCTAAAGAAGTGCTCTTTTGTTACCAACAAATTAGTATTTCTAGGATTTGTTGTTAGTGCTAATGGTATACAGGTTGATGAAGAAAAGGTTAAAGCAATCCGTGAATGGCCAACGCCTAAGACCATAGGAGAGGTGCGTAGCTTTCATGGATTGGCGAGTTTTTATCGACGATTTGTGAGAAATTTCAGCACCATTGCCGCACCTTTAACTGAGGTTATCAAGAAGCACGTGGGTTTCACGTGGGGAGAAGAGCAAGAGAAAGCATTTAATCTGCTAAAAGATAAGTTGACTAATGCTCCTTTGTTATCGTTGCCGAATTTTAGTGTTACTTTTAAGATATAGTGTGATGCTTCGGTACAGGAATTGGAGCCGTGTTGATGCAAGGAGGGCGTCCCATAGCTTATTTCAGCGAAAAATTGAGTGGAGCAACATTGAATTATCCTACCTATGATAAGGAGATGTATGCTTTAGTGCGAGCTTTGGAGACTTGGCAACATTATTTATGGCCAAAGGAGTTTGTGATCCACACCGACCATGAGACCTTGAAGTACTTGAAAGGACAGCAAAAGTTGAATAAAAGACATGCCAAATGGATGGAGTTCATTGAGACTTTTCCATATGTGATCAAGTACAAGAAAGGTAAGGAAAATGTGGTAGCCGATGCACTTTCTCGAAGGTATGCGATTCTAACTATTTTAGAAGCAAAGTGTCTAGGTTTTGAGCATATCAAGGGCTTATATATTGATGATGATGACTTTGGGAGAGTCTATGAAGCATGTGAACACGCTGCATTTGATAAATTTTATAGGCATGAAGGTTATCTTTTCGTGAAAACAAACTATGTTTGCCTAAGTGTTCTTTGCGTGAATTGTTGGTGCGAGAAGCTCATAGTGGTGGTTTAATGGGGCATTTTGGCATTAATAAGACTTATGAAGTGCTGTATGAACATTTTTATTGGCCACATATGAAGAGAGATGTCACACGTGTTTGTGAGAGATGCATTGCTTGTAAGCAATCGAAGTCTACAACTAAACCGCATGGCTTGTATACACCATTACCTATTCCAACGCATCCTTGGATTGATATTTCTATGGATTTTGTGTTAGGATTGCCTAGGTCTAAGTATGGTAGAGATTCTATTTATGTGGTTGTTGATCGGTTTTCAAAGATGGCTCATTTTATACCTTGTCATAAAACTGATGATGCATCTCATATTGCTAATTTGTTCTTTAAGGAGGTTGTACGTTTGCATGGCATGCCTAGATCGATTGTTTCAGATCGAGATTCTAAATTTCTTAGCTACTTTTGGAAAACATTGTGGAAAAAACTAGGAACACGATTGTTATTTTCTACTACTTGTCATCCACAGACCGATGGTCAAACCGAGGTAGTTAATAGAACTTTAGGGGTATTGTTGCGTGCTATTATTAAAAAGAACATAAAATCTTGGGAAGATTGTCTACCACATGTTGAATTTGCATATAATAGGAGCATGCATTCTGCTACTAAATTTACACCATTTGAGGTTGTCTATGGTTTTAATCCATTAACTCCGTTAGATTTAACCCCTTTACCTGTTGATAAGCGTGTGGATTTAGATGGAGCAAAGAAAGCTGAATTTGTCAAGTCGTTGCATGAGAAGACGCGCACAAATATTGAGCGCAAGACTGAGCAATATGCAAGGCAAGCTAACAAAGGGCGCAAGGAAGTGGTGTTTGAACACAGCGATTGGGTTTGGGTTCATATGCGCAAAGAGAGATTTCCTGAGCAGCGACATTCTAAGTTATTACCGCGAGGGGATGGACCATTCATGGTTTTGGAAAGAGTTAACAATAATGCTTACAAGCTTGATCTTCCAGGTAAGTATGACGTTAGTGCCACATTTAATGTTTCGACTTGACTCCTTTTGATGCTAGTGATGATTTGAGGACAAATCCTTTGCACGGGGAGGGAATGATGTGGACATCGAGTCATATCGAGGAGGAGGTGCTAGGGACCCATTGTCTATTCCTACTGGTTCGATTACTCGAGCGCGGGCCAAACAATTCAAGCAAGCTGTTGGCGTCGTGGTTCGTGATCTTTGGCGTGAAGATGACCTTGGATCAAATCTTGAAGAATCTTGGAAATCTTGGTGCAATTTAATTATCTTGTCACCAAATAATTGACCAAGTCAATTTATATATATATTCTTGTTTAAGAATATTCTAAAATAGGAATATTTTAGAATATATCGCATTAGATTTTTAGGGTTGGTTTTTAGGGTTTGTGTGGCAGCCTATATAAAGGATTTGCCAAATTTCTTTGAGGACAGAGATATTTTATTTTTTGGAGGAAAAGAATTGAGAGGTTCTCTTTTTACTGTTCTTTTGAGGACTTGACCTAATCAAGATTCTCTTCGACTTATCGAGCGAGATAGCGAATTCTTTCGCTCGTGGCGTCTATAACGTTGGTTGGTTGACACGTGTTCGTCGACGGTCACGTTCATACCGAGGTTGCCAATCACAGGTTTGATTGGAGGTCGAGGTTTGCAATTCGCACCATCTGGGCCTTCGTAGAACGATCCTTCCGCAACGATTCACATCATCATTGGATTGGGCTTTTTGAGGGATTCAAAAACACGATAAAAGATTCAAGGGATAAATTAAAAACAATGCTCGACAGCCTCCGCTCCATTTGTTTGTTACAGGATGGTGGCGATGGCAAGGAAATATGACTATACATGATCTTTACAGCGAGGCGGAGATTTCAACTCCATTTAGAGGTGAGAATTCCTTAATGATGAACAAAAATTATGATTCCCAATCAAAGGAAAAGCTTGAGAAATGTTGGGCACTGCACCTAGTTAATGTTGTCGGTGATAGGCTACTGAACTACTGCCTTGTTGGTTTGCTGATTTGAAGATGCTCATGTTGTCTCAACTAGAAGACAGGCTCAGGAGTCCTACACATCGACGTGATCAGGGAGACTACTATGGATTGGAATTCGAATACATGAAGGAGTTCCAAGTTCTATATCTTCGCTCCATATATATCACCACTTTACCTTCCTCGATTGAAATCCTCATATTGCACTTAAGACAGTTGCCTTGCGGAAGACGTGGCAATTCCTGGCAAGTTCAAAGTATTGCAAATTCTTAGCTTGGCAAGGTCTACAATTTATAGGTTGCTTAAAGAAATCAGGGAAATGACTAATATGATATTGTTGAATGAACCCTTTCTCCCAAAACGCCCAAAGCGTGTATATGTGTGCAAAGACGAAAAACTGATTTTATTAGGACCATCCCCAACTCAGCATTCTAGAATTCTCTAAAAAAACCCTTCGCATATATACCATTGGTTCTCTAGCTGAACTAAACTCATTTTCAGCAACCAAATGGCTTTCAACGACGATGGGAATTGCAAATTGAGCGACAATCACAAAAATACTAGAAACGACACGAATACATACTTACCTTGCGGAGTGGGGAGAAACGAAGAGCTATGTAGCTTTATGCGTCCTCAGAAGCAAGGATGGAGAATGGTTTTAGGGCTTCTACGAATTAGAGAGTATAGTTGTGGACCTGGAATTATATGGAAAATGGGTCAAGTTTAGCCCTTTTCCCTTCATTTCAATTGCTTCGAAAATCATTAACTGGGGCATGTGATTGAGAGCTAATAAGCTGCTAAGCTAACTATTTCCATAATCGAACATCAAGTTTGTTGGAAAATAATCCAAAAAGAAAACACAAACTGTTTGTTGCAATCAGAACATGAAATTGGAGGTGAGGTACGGATATCCGAATCTCCTTAAGGCAATTAGTTCCCGCCAATGGTGCTCCGCAGATTCACGAACTATGCCTCTCAAGATACAACACCTCGAACCTGTTTAGATTAGCACTATGCAAACAGGACTCGGTCGAACCGTTCAATTGAACCAGCACACTCAGAAAATTCAGAAGAGTAGAAAAGTGTATCGAGCCTTTTGGAATCGAGTCGGAAAAACCAAAAACCATAATGAAGCTCTATGCTCCCATCTATTTATAGAGATTTTTAGTTCATGTACAGAAGAGATACATGAATTAAATAGACGCATGTATCCACGAAATTCATGAATAAAGAGATACGTGAATTCAAGAGATTCACGAATCTAGAGATACGTGAATTCAAGAGATTCGTGAACTCAATAAATACATAAATTAAAAAGATACATCGATCTAGGAAATTCATGAATTCAATAGATATGTGAACAGAAAAGTTTAAGAAATTCATGAATCCAAAAAGAGATACGTGAATAGAAAAGACGTATCTTAATTTATCGGCATTCGTTGATCCATTAACCATAATTATAACCATAATTATAACAATCCCCCACATTAATGGATCAACAAAACATTTTTGACTCGAAGGAATCTGAGTATACCTGTTGAAATACACTGCATCAAGATAGGTAGCTTTCGCTTTGAACCTTCTTTTAGTGAAAGCCTATCGGACTTTTACTTAACTAGTCGATGGACTAAGCCTTGAATCGCCGGTTGTTTGTGTAAGCCTAGACAATAAACCTCACACAGAGTATTTCCAATTCAAGATTGGTTCTCGGTTGTGTTCGTTCTTTCGGCCTGAACCTCTCGGGATTCATGCGTGCTTTAGAAAATCTAGCCTTTAAATATTTTCATAGAGTCGGCCAACTCACGCATATAGGTGCATTCCTATTAAAGATATCCTACCTTATCTTACTTGGATGTTATATTCCAAGTTATAGGAATCATTAAATGCATAGCGTACCCTTAATAACGCTGTAGGAAAGCACTGTTGCATCATAGAAATGGGAGATAGTGCTTACATTAGAGTTTCCAAAATTTGCATTGTCCTATTGAACCTAGACCATGGGATCTCCAATCGCATAGGTTAGGTTTCCACCCTGGAATCTCTTTATTGGGTTAAGGCTCTTAAACCCATTTCTATTGATGCGCAGTTTATCAGCTCTTTTGACAAACCTTTTGTCAGCAGATCTGCAATATTTTCCTTTGACTTTACAAAGTCTAAAGAAATGATTCCATTTGGTGTTATGTCTATGACGAATGTATCTAGACTTACCATTATAGATCACATTATGCACCCCCACACTTTTAGAAAATTGTAGGATGGTAACTTTTCATTCCATAACTCGTATGGAGTTTTACCTGTCTTTTTGTGAGGTATTCATTAAGAATATAATTTGCAATTAAAACTGCCTCCCCCCACAAGTTCTGAGGTAAACCTGAACTCAAAAGCATGGCGTTAGCCATCTCCTTTAGTGTCCTGTTCAATCGTTCAGTAACTCCATTTTGTTGTGGAGTATAAGGTGCAGTCGTTTGAAGAATTATTCCATGACTAGCACAAAACTCTTTCAAATTGATTGAACCGTATTCTCCTCCTCTATCAGACCTAAGCACTTTGATTCGTTTATCAAGTTGGTTTTCAACTTCAGTTTTATACTTGACAAACATGCTCATAGTCTCATCTTTGCTAGTTAGTAAATAAACATAGCAAAATCTAGTACAATCATCCACAAATGTGATAAGTACTTCTTTCCACCTCTACTTTCTACAAACTTTAAATCACATAGATCACTATGGATTAATTGTAGAGGTTCACTCGTTCTTTCAATGGATTTGAAAGGTTTCTTGGCAAACTTGGCCTCAACACAAGTCTCACACTTGTAACGGACATCCAACTCAAATCTTGGAATTAACCCTAAGTTTGCTATTCTCTTCATTGTACCATAGTTTACATCAATGACAACCACATTGGCCTTAAACAGGTCATTACACAAGTACCCTTTCCCCACATACATCCCTCATTTTGAAAGTACAAACTTGTCAAATTCAAATACAACTTTGAAACCCTTCTTGATAAGTGTGGGGCCAGAAATTAGATTTTTCCGAATCTTCGGTACATGTAGCACATTCAACAGGGCGACCTCCTTGCCAGATGTAAACTTCAGGATCACCTTTCCTTCTGACAATCTTTTATGATGCAGAGTTAGCCATATAAAGCTTCTCATCTTCTTTAGCCTTCTCATAAGATGAGAACATGTGTTTATCTGCACATATGTGATTTGTGGCACCCGTGTCTAGCCACCAGCCATTAGTGTTCGACACCGCAGATGCTTCGGACATTACCACACGAGACGGTCTCTCAATATTGTCATGCTCACAAATTCAGTTGCTGGGCTGCACCTTCGTTCTTGCCTTTTTTCGGTGCTTCTTGCAATCCTTAGCACGATGGCTAGGCTTGTTGCATATAAAACACATCCCTTGAATTTATGGAACTGCTCCTTTTGCTTGCCTTTTCCTTGAAAAGACATCTTTCTTTTTCTATCTTGCTTGGATTTGGAAGATTCCACAACGTTGACCTTTGGCTCAGAAGAAGGATTCACACTCCTTCTATTGTCTTCCTCGATTTTGAGGCGCATAATGAGATCTTCAATGCTCATCTCCTTCCGTTTGTGCTTCAAATAGTTTTTGAAGTCTGACTAGCCCGGATGTAGTTTCTCAATCATGGCTGCCACTTGGAATGATTCACTAAGTATCATTCCCTCAGCCGAGATGTCACTCAGAATTAATTGCAATTCTTGAACTTGACTCATGACAGATTTAGAATCCACCATCTTGTAGTCCAAGAATTTGGCAACCACAAATTTCTTGGTGCCAGCATCCTCGCCTTTTGTATTTTTCTCTAAGGACTCCCATAATTGTTTAGCAGATTCAATATTATAATAAAAATTATAAAGAGAATTCACTAAACAGTTAAGGATATAATTTCGGCATAAGAAGTCCCCATGCTTCCAAGCCTCCAAAGCACCGAGCGTCGTGACATCTTGCTCATTTGGACTAATTATCGGGCACACCTCCGATAAATATTTCGTCAAATTGAGCATGGTTAGATAGAAGTACATCTTCTGCTGCCATTGTTTAAAGCTCACTCCGGTGAATTTCTCCGGTTTCTCATTAGTTGTAACTGGAGGTGTTGCCATCACGGTAGGCAAGGTTCGTTGAACCATCCCTCCAGAAACAGAGCCAAAAGCCATTTGGCCTACACTGTTCTGAAAAACAGTCCCGGGCATACTAGTCATATGACTTGTACTCGCAGCACAAAATTGGTGTTAGCCCAAGGGCCCGTAGCATTGGCTGCTACAAATTCAGACCCTGAGGGTTGAACATCGTCCATAGCATCGGTCGAAACGACCATAGGAACGTCTCTAGAAACATTCGGGACATTGAAGGACACTTGGTTGTTTCCAGCCATCTCAATAATCTGAAAAGAACAACAAACAGTGAGTGAATAATTGCCTTAAGATTGTTGGAAAATAATCCAAAAAGAAAACACAAACTGTTTCTTGCAATCAGAACATGAAATTGGAGGTGAGGTACGGATATTCGAATCTCCTTAAGGCAATTAGTTCCCGCCAATGGTGCTCCGCAGATTCACGAACTATGCCTCCCAAGATACAACACCTCGAACATGTTTGGATTAGCACTATGCAAACAGGACTCAGTCGAACCGTTCAATTGAACCAACACACTCAGAATATTCAGAAGAGTAGAAAAGTGTATCAGAGCCTTTTTGGAATCGAGTCGGAAAAACCAAAAACCATAATGAAGCTCTATGCTCCCATCTATTTATAGAGATTTTTTAGTTCATGTATAGAAGAGATACATGAATTAAATAGACGCATGTATCCATGAAATTCATGAATCAAGAGATACATGAATTCAAGAGATTCATGAATCTAGAGATACGTGAATTCAAGAGATTCGTGAACTCAATAAATACATAAATTAAAAAGATACATGAATTTAGGAAATTCATGAATTCAGTAGATACGTGAATAGAATAGTTTAAGAAATTCATGAATCCAAAAAGAGATACGTGAATAGAAAAGACGTATCTTAATTTATTGGCATTCGTTGATCCATTAACCATAATTATAACCATAATTATAACAGAGTTGACTTGTAAGAGGTGAGCCCGCCATTGAGGCTCGAGTTTGAGTCTTGATATTGCACAATGTGTTCTTATAATATATAAATACATATATCTTGTTTTTGTTAATCTGGATAGATGATGTTGGGTGATTTTGATTGATTTATTTATTTATTTATAGAGGGGTTAGTATCATGCGGGAAAAAGGGACATTGAGACTAGGATGTTGTAGACAGGTGGACTTAAATGCATGGTGATGAGCATTAAGTCGAAAGGAGGAGTTGATATTCAGGAGGCAAATGACTACTAATACGTTGTTAAGAGCTACCGATGATCAAACTTAAAGAAGTTTCCCACATGATATGTGGTTCTTATAGCTAGAGAGCTCGTGGTTAATGAATAGGATCTTAGCACGTGGCTATTTAGGTAGTGAGAAATCAACCATTGATAGGTTGTCATGTGTAATGAATGATATTTATTGGTTATTTATCATATGTCCTGAAGACATAGGCCAATGACAAATTGCAATGTGTCATGTGCTTAATAAAGTAGATTTGAAATAAATGCTGAAAATTCAAATTAGCCTCCAAAATTGAGGCCGATTTCATAAAGTACCTCATGAATTTAATTTGTCTCATATAATCCCTTGATTACAAGCGTCCATCCTCCTCCCCCCTTTTCCCCAAGGGGTTTTCCATTTTTTTTTGAGAACCTTTTTTTGGTCGGCCACAAACGCCCCTCAAATTGGGCCAAATATGTATTAATGGCCGGCCAATTTGCTAAACGCGAATTCCAGATCAGTTTGTTGCAACAAGCAAGGACTGGTAATGGACCATCAAGGCGATTTCCAAATCAATTTGCTCAACTGGTGCAGGCAACTTAGGGATCTGTAGATATGAATCTTGTCTCTTCTTCAGGATTTTCTTTAGCCTTCTCACAGCCGGCAATTACTCATGCGTAGTTGTCCCGCTCATTTGCCTGGTGTAGAGCAGCTTCCCACGAAAATGCAAGTAGTCGACCGATTTAGGTCATCCTCTATGGCTTTGAGAGCCGATTCCTCCGCACCTGCCCAATAACGTGGTTTCGCGTCGGAATCCACGACAAACTTCGCAAATAAGGCGATTAACTCAATATGGACACGATGCTGCTGGCTTTCAGACCGAGACAAGCATTCATTGATAAGCCGGCCTTGTGCCAATTCCCAGTTCGAGCCCCTTTGTCTACTTCTTGACACTGGAGCGGAGGAGCAAGAAGGTTCGAGCTAGAAGTTCCTGGAACATCCAATGCCAGAGGAGCCAGCGAGATTGCATTGGAACTGCAAGTTCCGGCTTGAATTGGAACCTCCAATAACAGAGAAGTCACCGTAGATGGCTGTAACGGTTTCCATGACTTCTTACGCCCTATGATTTCAACCCATCTCCACGTAATGTCTGTACAAGAGTTAGCTAGGTAGGATGCCATGGAATGCATGTGAAGAAGAAGAGTGGCCGTGAAGAGGTGCGTTGGAGATCTGTGAGCTTCAGCAATATACATACGATCTCTATTTTTTATTGTACATAGATATGCTGCATTTAATGTACCTGGTGCATTACTTGAAATTGAAGTTAAACTCAGATCCATCGATAAACTTTTGTAATGATATCAAAGTCAAGGTTTGACAGTAAAAAATTTCAGGAAATGCTAACAAGGGGAATCAAGGCATTCCATTCTTGAAGCTAAGCTTACGGATTTCATTAATAGTGTTTGTTGTTAGATTATAGTACATGTGGTCGAAAGATGTAAAAAGAGAGGTGGATTTGAATGCCAGTGATAAGCATTGAGTTAATGGAGTAGTTGAGAAGGAGACACAAATAACTAGCAGTAGGTTCTTAAGAGCTACCAAGCGTCAAATTAAAAGATGTCTCCCAAATGATATGGGGTGTTTACAGGAAGACCATGACTAATGGATAGGATCTTACCATGCGGCTATCTAGACAGTGAGAAATCAACTAAGGATAGATTACCTCATGTCACGAGGATGTTGTTTATCGATGGCTTGCCTTATGTCATGAGGACATAGGCCAACAATGAGTTGCCACGTGCTATGAGGATGTTGTTTGGAGTGCTTTTTCAAATTAGTTTTATTCTTGTGATAGCAGCTTCTATAATAGTAGTTGAAGCATACGAGGATAGGCAAAGCATTTTTGCCAACATCAGTGAAAAAATTGACTAGTTGACGATTCAAAGTTCAATTTTGAGAAGTTCCCGAGCAAGAAAGAATTCTGGAGGCACAAAAAGGAATTCAAGTTTGACGCTTGCTGGCTTGAAGAACAGGAATGTGCGGAAATTATAAAAAGCACGTGGCAGGAGGAACAGTTTCAGCTGCTGAGTTTCTCAGGAAAAAATCCAAAAAGTGTCAAAGGAACTAGCATCATGGAGTCGGGGGAAGTTTTCCAATGCATCGCACCAAATTAGAAGGCTGAAATTTAAATTAATGGAGATAAACAACAAACTAGGGGCAACCGCTAGCAAAGAAGAAATCTAGAAGATAGTGGAACAATTGGAAAAGTTATGGCAACAAGAGGAAATGTACTGGGAGATGAGATCCTGAATTGAGTGGCTACAGTTGGGAGACAAGAACACTAAATACTTTCATGCAATAAGGATCCAGAGGAGGTATCAAAACAAGATAACAATGCTAAAGATTGATGAAGGGAATTGGTCTAGAGAACCAAACATTCTTAAAAACCACATAAGGGAATTCTATCAAAACCTATATGAATCGGTAGGACTCCATAATTTCCAACCTACCCTAGACCAATGCTTGAGCCCGATTGAAGATGAGATAAACAAAAATTTGTTGGCCAACATCACAATGGAGGAAGTTAAAGTAGCAATGTTTCAGCTAGGAGCATCTAAAGTCCTAGAGCCCAACGAGTTAAAAGACCAATCTTATCGCCACTTTTGGGAGGAAATCAAAGAGGATATACTTCAGCGGAAACTTGACAAGATCAATCTTGAAGATAAATTTCTTATGAGTAAGTTCTACTTATGGAAACCTAATTTTGATTGTATGAGCGACCAGAATCAGCGGAATTTCCATATTTATCTTCAAACAGCTACAAGATCTCTTTAATAGATTTTGTTCAATGAATTGATTGGAAGAAATTTCTCTAGAGAATGTCAACAGCTAGTGTGACATGGAGGAGTATTTAAAGAAGGTCATTTGGTCAAGTTGAAGTGTGGGACATGAAAATTAGAATTCCAAAGTCTGAAACTTCTCTCAACTACTTGTCTTCTTCAGTGGCTTAGTGAGTTAGAAGATTATATCACTGAGTATTTGCACTCACAAGTTGTAATTCTCTATTGATACGGTAGTGAAATCCAACTAGTAGGTTGTCAGTGTGGGATAGTGGACATGGGCTTAATTTGAGCCAAACCACTATAAAAGCATATGCAATATTTTCTTTCCTTGACTCTCTTTACTTAAATCTGTTGCACTTTTACAGGTTATCATAGAAGTTTGTTCTATTACATAATAGATTCTAAACATCTACCAGAAATCTAGTGTTTCACGAATCTGATTCTATTTTTCATCCCGATTTATTTGCAATTTATTTTATTCCACAATTATTTGTTAAGATTTCTTTTAAGCATTTATTCACCCCCTCTAGGTGCTCTTACTAGTTTATCAACAAGGAGATCCACTATCCCCTTACCTATTTATATTAATGGTCAATGTGCTATCATGGATGATGCATAAAGCCAAAGCAGATGGAATCCTCAAGGGAATCACTCTAAATGAGTATTGTCTACATTGTCCCATTTATTATTTGCTGATGATGCTATTATCTTCTTGGATGGAATAGTAAAGGAGTGCCAAATCTTGGTAGAAATTCTAAACCAATATTGTTATGCAATGAGTCAAGCCATCAATTTGAACAAATTAGGAATCGCTTTCGGCAACGATTGTCCACATAATTTGAAGAGGAATATGGCTCATGAATTACGTGTCCCAATAATAGAGAAGAATGAGAAATATCTTAGAATACCATCCAATTGGGGTTAGTCAAAGAAAGACATGTTCGCTTGGATATTGGCTAGAGTAGATATGAAGATGGAGGGATGGAATGAAAGTTTCTATCAAAAGAGGTAAAGAAATATTGATAACGAGCATAGTGCAAGCTATTCCTCAATATGCCATGTCAATCTTCAAAACACCCAATTCTGTTTGTAATGCTATAGAGAAGAGAGTAGCCTCCTTTTGGTGGAAACGAAGTGAGACAAGGAGGGGAATGCATTGGAAAAAAATGGGAGGTGATGAAACTCCAGAAAGATGAAGGAGGCTTAGGTTTCAAAGATTTGCAAACTTTTAATAGAGTTATATTGGGAAAACAAGCTTGGAGATTACATCAAAATCCTTCGGCATTATAGATTCAAGTTCTTAAAGGCATATTCTTTCCGAAAGGGGATTTGGAAAGCCAAAAGAGGACATCGCTCGTCTTGGGGTTGGCAGAGTATCTTAGCCAGAAGAGAAGTCATTGAGCCATAGTCTAGGTGGGCAATGGGAGATGCTAAATCTATAAAAGTCCGAGAGGACAAATGGCTAGCCTTGGGCATTGTTGAAGGTCCCGCAAATAGGAATGATCCATACAAAGTGGCAGAACTAATAAATGAAGACACAAGGGAGTGGAAAGAACCCATTTTGCATAACCTTTTTGTGGAAAAAAAATTGTTGAAGAGATATTAGCAACCCTCATCAGCCCTTCCCCCAAAGTGGACATTCTATATCTGATGGCAAATAAAACTAGATGCTATACAATTAAAAGCAACTACAACAATGAGCGGTCCAAGTTCTTCAAGACAAATCCAAACACGGCATCAACCTCATATTAGCCACCTAGACAACTATGGACAAAATTACAGAATATCCTAGCCCCCCCCTCCCCCCTAAATGCGAATCTTTCTATGAAGCACATGCCAAGACGCCCTACCTACACGTGAAAATCTTTACAATAGAATAGTCTTACTAGACCCACTTTGCCTACTTTGCTCAAAGTATCCTGAGACAATTGAACATATGCTATTCTCCTGCCGCTCGACAGGGAAAGTATGGTCAAATCAAACCATTAAGAATGCAAAAGCTCGCGAAATGTCACCAGAGCAGATAGATGGCTAAGGGGCATCTTTGAAAAAAACGACAACCAACTTGAAGAAGCAATAGTAGCAATGAACCTTTAGCTCATGTGGAAGGCAAGGAACAATGTTGTGTTTCGAGGACAGCAGCCCAATCCTAAAGCCATATTAGAAGATGCGCGAGTATAGGCCAATAGCTACCTTAGATGGAACCCACATAACATCATATCAAAAGCCAGATCTAGGATAGAAGAAACAAAGTAGAAACCCCCAACAGACTCAAACTTGAAGCTAAACATGGATGCATCTTGGGTGGGCAGCGAAACCCCATGCTAAATCGTCGGGATCTTGAGGAATTCTAGTAGAATTGTGTAGGGAGGCTTTGCTTGTGAGACTAGAGTCGAATCTCCTCTTCAAGCTAAAATCTTAGCCTTTGTGAAAGAGCTTAAGTTCCTGCAAAAAATCCAAGAGGGTCACATGCAGGTGAATCAACAAAAAGCAATAGATCTTGTTTGTAAAAGTGACAATTTGGTGGTAACGGGAGAAGAAAAAGCACCTTGGGCCATGACAAACATAGTAAATGAAGGAAAGAGAATCCTAGCCCAGTTAAGCCAAGCAAACCAACTCATTGCCTTAGGGAAGGAAACGGAGCCATCGATTGGGTAGCGGAAGCCCACCATACCAAAAAAACTCCCTCTCAATGAGAGTCCTCCCATCCCCAGCCTTTTCAGGATATTTTATGTTCGGAAGTATGTTTACCTTTATATTGTAATTATCGTATGAATAAATGAAAAAAAAATCACCCATTTATGACCCCAAAAAAAAAAAAAAAAAAAAAAAAAAAAAAAAAAGAGCGTGCATTGTATAGTCAACCTTGGATATCTAAACAACAACACTTAACTCAAAAAAATAAAATGCACCTTTGACTTAAATTGGCTATACAGCCCTAATGGCACTATCTTATTAGGTGACATTTCTCTTACCAATTCATAAAGGTTATAAACAAAACATTCAAGAGGCAAAATTGCCTTAGGCAGGCAAATATGTGCAATGAGTCATTAACATTTGTTTCTCTCATTGGGAAAGTGAAATTCATTCTTAAATCTATTGTACAAATGTCAATTCAGTCATGAACTTTTTAATTTTGTCAATTTAACTGTACACCATTGCACAAAATTATAATGTAATCATTTTGACTATTCTCTACTAGAAATTGCTGCATCAATGTGCCATATAGAACAGCCAGCAACGATTGCATACCGCATCAACGATTTGCTAGAAAAACTACATTGGAATTTCGCACAAACATTTAAGATGACATTGCCAAAAAAATTTTAAAAAAAAAAAAGAAAAAAGATTAGAACCGAATTATCATTTATATAACAGGTTTAAGACTGATTTGATAATTGTTTTTCTCTCTCCATCTCACATGCAGTCTCATAAAATTTGACATTCTAATTGTACAGCAATATCGAACTACTTACTACAATTTCAAGAGCTATGCCTTACTCGTTACAAGAATCAAGTCGGAACGAAATGGTGATTCCACTAGTCTGATTCCTTACCGAAATCTCAGACTTTGGTGGGTCCTTTGTCCATCTACCTTTTGCTAAAGAGGGCGTGTCTCATTCGTGTTGAAAAAGGGTGACCGATGTATATAGCTCGTGAACCTCAGGTTTTTCGTACATTACTATATTCACCGATTATAGGAAAGGGGATTTTTGGAAAGCCAAAAGAGGACATCGCTCATCTTGGGGTTGGCAAAGTATCTTAGCCAGAAGAGAAGTCATTGAGCTAGAGCCTAGGTGGGCAATGGGAGATGCTAAATCTATAAAAGTTCGAGAGGACAAATGGCTAGCCTTGGGCATTGTTAAAGGTCCCATAAATAGGAATGATCCATACAGAGTGGCAGAACTAATAAATGAAGACACAAGGGAGTGGAAAGAACCCATCTTGCATAACCTTTTTGTGGAAAAAGTTGTTGAAGAGATATTAGCAACCCTCATCAGCCCTTCCCCCAAAGTGGACATTCTATATCGGATGGCAAATAAAACTAGATGCTATACAATTAAAAGCAACTACAACAATGAGCGGTCCAAGTTCTTCAAGACAGATCCAAACACAGGCATCAACCTCATATTAGCCACCTAGACAACTCGAACAAAATTACGGAATATCCTAGCCCCCCCCAAACCCCCTAAATGCGAATCTTTCTATGAAGCACATGCCAAGATGCCCTACCCACACGTGAAAATATTTACAATAGAATAGTCTTACTAGACCCACTTTGCCTGCTTTGCTCAAAGTATCCTGAGACAATCGAACATATGCTATTCTCCTGCCGCTCGACAGGGGAAGTATGGTCAAATCAAACCATGAAGAAATGCAAAAGCTCGCGAAATGTCACTAGAGCAGATAGATGGCTAAGGGGAATCTTCGAAAAAAACAACAACCAACTTGAAGAAGCAATAGTAGCAATGAACCTTTAGCTCATGTGGAAGGCAAGGAACAATGCTGTGTTTCGAGGACAGCAGCCCAATCCTAAAGCCATATTGGAAGATGCGCGAGTATAGGCTAATAGCTACCTTAGATGGAACCCGCATAACATCATATCAAAAGCCAGATTTAGAACAGAAGAAACAAAGTAGAAACCCCCGACAAACTCAAACTTGAAGCTGAACATGGATGCATCTTGGGTGGGGAGCGAAACCCCATGCTAAATTGTTGGGATCTTGAGGAATTCGAGCAGAACTACCCAGGGAGGCTTTGCTTGTGAGACCAGAGTCAAATCTCCTCTTCAAGCTAAAACCTTAGCCTTTGTGAAAGAGCTTAAGTTCTTGCAAAAAAATCCAAGAGGGTCACATGCAGGTGAATCAGCAAAAAACAATAGATCTTGTTTGTAAAAGTGACAATTTGGTGGTAACGAGAGGAGAAAAAGCACCTTGGGCCATGACGAACATAGTAAATAAAGGAAAGAGAATCCTAGCCCAATTAAGCCAAGCAAAACCGACTCATTGCCTTAGGGAAGGAAACCGAGCCATCGATTGGGTAGCGGAAGCCCACCATACCAAAAAACTCCCTCTCAATGAGCATCCTCCCATCCCCAACCTTTTCAGGATATTTTATGTTCAGAAGTATGTTTACCTTTATCTTGTAATTATCGTATGAATAAATGAAAAAAAATCACCCGTTTATGACCCCCCCAAAAAAGATGCGTGCATTGTATAGTCAACCTTGGATATCTAAACAACATTGAACTCAAAAAATAAAATGTACCTTTGACTTAAATTGGCTATACAGCCCTAATGGCACTATCTTATTAGGTGACATTTCTCTTACCAATTGGTAAAGGTTATAAACAAAACATTCAAGAGGCAAAATTGCCTTAGGAAGGCAAATATGTGTAATGAATCATTAACATTTGTTTCTCTCATTGGGAAAGTGAAATTCATTCTTAAATCTGTCGTACAAATGTCAATTCAGTCATGAACTTTTTAATTTTATCAATGTAACCATACACCATTGCACAAAATTATAATGTAATCATTTTGACCATTCTCTACTAGAAATTGCTGCATCAATGTGCCACATAGGATAGGCAGCATTGACTGCATAACGAATCAACGATTTGCTAGAAAAACTACATTGGAATTTCGCACAAACATTTAAGACGACATTGCCAAAATTTAAATAAATAAAAAAGATTAGAACCGAATTACCATTTATACAGTAGGTTTAAGACTGATTTGATAATTGTCTTTCTCTCTCCATCTCACATGCAGTCTCATAAAATTTGACATTCTAATTGTACAGCAATATCGAACTACTTACTACAATTTCAAGAGGTACGCCTTACTCGTTACAAGAATCAAGTTGGAACGAAATGGTGATTCCACTAGTCTGATTCCTTACCGAAATCTCAGACTTTGGTGGGTCCTTTGTCCATCTACCTTTTGCTAAAGAGGGCGTGTCTCATTCGTGTTGAAAAAGGGTGACCGATGTATATAGCTCGTGAACCTCAGGTTTTTCGTACATTACTATATTCACCGATTATAGGACAAGCTTGGGATGCTAAAAAGGCAGAACCAACCAATCCACTTTACTTTCCGTCAAAAAAAAAAAAAAAAACCAAACCCGGTCTATTTATCAATTACTTCCCTCTCTTTCCTTGCTACACTCAAGTCAAAAAGGCTCAAAAAGACAACGCTTTGATTTTTAGTGGCCAAAGCTTTTTCAAAGGGACCCAAATCCCACTAATAGCAATTCAGCATCACATCAGAAAAACCTCATCAAATCATGGTGTCATCATCTTTTCAAGAACTTGGAGTGCTTCCTTCATGGAGGGCCTCTTTTGTGGGACAAGAGAGGCACAGCCAAATGCCAACTTGAAGCAGCCCAGGACCACCTCCTCCCTGCTCGCCACCTCAGCCCTGATCGCCACATCGGCCATCCTCAGCACCCAACCCCGGTCCTCGTTGCCCACCGAACCGGCGTTCCACTGGGCCAGTTCCCCGTCTAAGAACACTCTCCCCGTGAGCAGCTCGAGCAAAACAACGCCAAACGAGTACACATCCCATTTCGAGCTTGGCTTGAAGCTCTTCAAGGACTCCGGCGCTTGATAAGGAGAGGGAGCGCCGAGATTCGAGCTCGTGGGCACTACAAATGGGCTATTGTTGTTACTATGATTAACGTTAGCGATCGAAAATTCTTGATGGTGTGCGAATCTTTGACTTCCGAATCGGTTCGATGATCCTGAACCGGTCGCTGTCATGTGGTGGCTGGCTCCACCGACGATGAGCTTCTCGAGGCCAAAGTCAGAGATTAGCGGCTCCATGTCGGAGTTGAGGAGGATCTTGGTGGGCTTGATGTTGCCATGGACAAGCTTCTTGTCGTGGATGTGAGCAAGCCCCCGGGCGACTCCTCTTGCGATCTTGAGCCGATGTTCGAGAGAGAGATGGAATGGGGATGACCCGACTTTCCCTAAGATTGGAACAAAATCGTTACCAATCAATTTGAGTATCTAAAATATAGACTGAATTTCATTAAGTTCAATATTCGCGTAAAATATAATGAACACAACCACATGAGGCGATTTTCATATACCCAATGCATCTTGTCTTGAGATTATATATTTTTTATTTATGAAAATAAAGATTCATTTTCCTAGAATAAAAGTCTAATATACTCATTTTATAAGCTCAAAGAATTACGGCACAACATCACATGCCAATCTGGTCGACATGCATCCTATGAACTGTAACAAAAACAAGTTAGTGATATAACTTATAATTTAATCAGATTTTTCAGTCCTTTCTCTCTTTGAATTTATGATATGAACGATTAGTAATTATTAACAATAAATTACTTGGTAGTTCGGGCCAGCAAATTGAAAAAAAAACATTAATTAAATTGAGCAGCTAAAAACAACAGAGGATAGACCGACACTGCACATGGTGGGCACACTATATGCCGATTTTCTGTACTCTACAAATAATAAAATACAGCATTCATCAAGCTTAGGGAGCTGTAATTTTCGAGTATTTTATTTTTGCGCCTATTTTTTTAGAAAACTTGAATTATTTAAATTATTATCCCGAGAAGAACAAGCTGGGAATTTTATTAATTCACCTGAAGGAATATTAAAAAAGACATTCCTAGAGTGCCAATCTGAACTCTATCTGATCCCCCTGAAGGGTATCAGATTTGAAAATTGTGTCAATCCAACATAAAAAATAAAAAAATAAAAAGGATAAATGGAGCAAGTCGAGAAAATTTTATCAAAGAGAAAAATTACTGCACATGTTGAGAAATTATATTGAAAAATAATTATTACGTGTTATTGACTCCTTTTTTTTTATTTTATTTTACAAAAGGCAATATTGTTAAAAGCAAAAAGGAGAAAGATCTCTAATTAAAAAGAATGTCGTGTGATAATATATTTGATGTACCCCATAATCCAAAAAGCCATAGATTTAGGTCCAAGGTGTACTAGCCTCGTCCAACGGACCGCCGCGACATGGCATCTTGGAATTGCATGTCCTAAAGTGACGAGGAAGCAAACATAATCCTAAATGTCCTTTTTGACATGTAATGGATGAATCAATCTTTAGACCAAATTCTGTTGATCACTTTACCACCAAAGGAAGCTTGAGTATGTCTTGAGATCCGATACCCTGACCAACTTGACCGACCGATCGACCCCTTTGTAGTCCATTTATAAAGGGTTGGGATTGGACGGAACCCCAAGCAATCAAATAGGGTTTTGATCTTGCAAGAATACATACATTAAGAAACATCATAGTTGTTTCCCAACTTGCAAATGATTTTCAGGATGTTGCATGGTAGCACTATGTCTTAATAACAAAAAAATTTCATAGATTCTGAAATTTCCAGAACACAAATTCCCTTTTGGTAATTTGCAATTTCGTGATACGATGTTCTTTTCGTTTGTAGTTTAATATGGAATTTTCATTTTTGAGAAGAATCAAACAGAAAACAAGAACATGGAAAATAGAGAAAAAGATAAAAAAAAAAAACAGGGGAGCAGAGAGGATGAAGAAGAAGACTTACTGTAACCAGAGCATGCGCTGGCGAGGCTGCCATTGGAGACGTAGTCGTAGATCACGAGCTTCTCGTCGTCTCCCCAGTAGAACCCTCTCAGCCTGACCAGGTTCGGGTGCTTCACCTTCGCGATCGCCCTCGCGTGCTGCTCGAACTCCTTCATCCTCTCCACCCCGCTCTCCCCGATCCTCCTCACCGCGTACGCCGCCCCGTCCTCCAGCACCGCCTTGTACACGATGCTCCCCCCGCTCGCCCCCAGTATGTACGCCGACGCCCTCAGCAGCGCGTCCAGCTCCAGCCGCGTCTCCCCGTCGACCGTCACGAGGGTCCCCGTCTTCTGGTTCGCGCCCGCCCCGTTCTGGGGGTGGTGCTGGTGGTGGTTGCTTGTTGTCGTCGCGGGCAAGTCTTTGTCTTCGTCGTCCTCGCTGGAACATGATTCGGAGGTCGACGTTTCGTGGCCTGTGATTGTGAGGCAATAGCAGTTCGCGGGTTTTCTCGATTCCGGTGCTGGGTCTTGCGCTGCCGCTGGTTCTGGTTTCTGGTGTGATTTGGGCTCGTTGGTTGTGGTGATTTTGTGGTCTTTTTTCCGCTTCTTGACTTGGTAGACGTAGAGGATGACCAACGCGAGCACTCCTATTCCGGCTAGATCGCCGACGGCGATTCCTGCTATGGTCCCTGGTTTTAGCCCTCCGGGCGTTTGGCCTTTTGCCGCGGCAGATGATCCGGGTGAGTCCGCTGATGGGTCGGTGCCGACTGTCTTCGGGATGACTGCGATGGCCGGTGACGTGGTTGTGGTGGCATTGGGTGGCGTGGTAAGAGTTGAAGGGATGGAGCATAGGATCTTCAGCGGCTTGCCACAGAGATCCATGTTGCCCGCCAAGAACTCTGATTTCTGATCCGCCCAGGCCAGTGACTCCGGGATTGCGCCGCTCAGGTTGTTGAATGAGAGATCGATAGTGGTGTTTCTTGGGATTTTCGCGGCGAACCCTGGCGGTATAGGGCCCGAAAGCTTGTTGTAGGAGAGATTCAAGTAACGCAGACCGTTTCCTCGGAAATCCGATGGCAGAGATCCATTCAGCAAATTTGAAGACAAGTCTAGGACTTCCACCGAAACAAACCCGCTAGGAACACCACCTGCGAGGTAATTACTCCTTAAAGAAACAACAGACAAGTTCTTCAGGGAGGTTATGCTCTTAGGAATACTCCCACTCAGTGCATTATCAGAGAGATTCAGGAACCAGAGGCTCCTGGAGTCTCCGATGAACTCGGGCAGCTCACCTGAGATCACGTTGTTGGATAGAGAGAGCACTTGAAGCGTGGAGGAATTGATGATAGTCGAAGGCAAGGATCCGTTGAAGTAATTACTAGATAAATCAAGATGGGTGAGGTGCTCCATCGTGCCAAGCTCTTTAGGGATAGAACCCAGAAGCTTGCTATTGGGGAGGATTAATCTGGTGACTCTGAGCATGGCTGGTGCTCCAGGATTCCCAATCGGTGTGCAGGTGACTCCATTCCAGGCGCATGGGGTCACATCGTTATAGTTCCAGCTCTCCAGGACAGACAACGGGTCACTCAAAATGGAGTACTTGAAGGCGAGCAAGAGGATACCATCTGAGTTCAGAGCAGACGAACTAAGCAGGAGGAGGCTAAAAGCCAAAGCACTCAAACAGGGGAGGAGATTTCTGGGGTTTGGAGTCATGGTTCCTTGAGGTGGTCACAGCTGCACATGCTGGCTACCAATTCATAGTGAAGAAAAAGAGCAGAGACCTAGTGGAGTGAGATGACAGAGAGGAGAGAGAGGGTGACCAACTCCAGCTCCTGCTGTTCTGGTTACCAAACAGATCAGGATTTAGCGAGAGCATGTAACAGGTGAAAAAGGAAAAAGGGAAGAGAGCCTGGTGATGGGTTTTTATGAACAGTCCCCCAAAAGCTAAAGCTCTACTCCAAACAATGAAAGTGACCCAACAGATGAAGTGAGCTCAGCATGGAGGGAACTACCAAGTGGGGAAAGTTCCTAGAGAATGGAGGAGGTAGCTACAGTGATTAGTTGCAGAGACAGAGCTTAGCTGAGAAGAAAAAGGGGGTACTACTGCCTCCTCTTTTGTGCAGTTGGGGCAACGAGAGCAAAGAAACTTTAAAAAGGCGAACCCCGAGGAAGATAAACAAATGGAAAATGAGGACCCTTGGCTTTCCACTGCCCCTGCCAACCTTGCTTTTAACTTTTTGTGAGCTTGAAGTATTTGACACAGGGTAAGCAACAGAAAAAAGCAGAGGGAAAGGAATCTAATGTGTGCTTACTACAGGACAGCAGAGCGAGTTGGAGCCCGTCTGATTGCAGAGCAGAGGAGCTCACTTAGTCCACCCCCTTTTTGAACATTGATTGACTTTCGGTACACCTCGTTTTCCACTGATTTTTCCTGACGGTCGTCTGGCGTTAAACAAGGGGTGTCTACACCAGAGATTTCCATTTAGACAAGGCATATTGAGGGGACCGGTGGAAATATAATTTTGGTCATATCTATTTTACTGCCCCCAAAAACTGATTTGGAACAGACAGTTTCATTTTATTTTTTTAGAATAAATTTTTAGTCCAAGATCAGAGGTAAGAAATGAGAAATAAATACTCTTCCTATTACTTTCCCTCGCCACTAGTCAATCGCCTCCCCTGCTTCCCCCATTGCCCATTGCTGCTCGCCGTTTGCCATCCGTCACCAACGGCCTCTTGCTACCACCTGCTTGAAAGGGAGAAATTTTAGGTCATCATCCAATGCATATTTTTGTTAATAAACTTGTCCAGGGAATAAAATAAAATAAAATAAATTATTTCTGGTAAGAAATTGTGTCTGAAAACAGAATAGTTACCATTCGTGTCCCTAGTGGCCTTGAGCATGGTAATTTCGTCATGCTCCTCCGTCCATCCAATGGCTGACACTGACAATCTTTTGACTGGACAAGTGACGTTAAGACGCTAGAGTCTAACAACTGATTGAGAGACAGCAAAATTGTCATGTTTGTGGTCACGGGACGTAGAAACGGTTGCTTACGGGAATTGATTTCTTAGGAAATGACCTTTTCGCTCGCCAGCTTGGCGCGAACCTGCCAAGGTAGTCAAAAAGAAACTTCCTACCTTGCTTATCATAAACGTATTCAGGACTTAATGAACATTCAGATACATTCCATTGTATAGATAAGCTCTTTGTCAATATCATAAACCAATCCAACGTAACTCCTCATAAAATTGCTTAAATTTCATCATGAAGTTGGCTTCGAGATTAGTGAATGGCCTTGAAAGTTCAGATTAAGTTCGATTCCTCTAACAGGTAAAAGTGCAAATAATTTCATGTTTAGGCCATCCGCTAGAGTTTTGACTTGCACTCTACATAATATGTAAAGATGGTTTTCTAGTCATACTAAAACATTTTTAGTCGCAGTAGAGATGGTTGCTATTTCAAGTGGTAAATTTTATAATTTGAGTCGGGTATCTTGAGCACAATTCATAAAAGTCAAATGCTCAATCCTAACTTAAAGTTCAAATGCCGTTAACTTTGTGCCTTGTATTGTTCGACCCAAAAAATTCATGGCACTATCTAACTAAGTAGTTGCCATCTTAGATAGGTAATCTCTATGTACGTTGAAATACCCCCATTAACTTCAATGGATCAAGGAAGACACAAACCAAGATTCGAATGGTCCAACTACGAAACTATTCGCACTTTATTAAGTAAAATAATTAGCATATTCATTTCCACTTTCGGCACAATTTAATTACTAAAAAGGACATTGGAGCCCGGAGCAATGTGGTTCTCTGGGTCACGGGTTAGGTCTGCCATTGGAGAAATGCTATAAATGTGAACTAAGTTGTGACGACTCCGTCAACGAATAGTCGAATATATCATCCCAAGCTAATTCACTTAGTCGTATTCCTAACCTGATCCTCAATCTAAGTACCAACCCTTCAGATCTAATCAAATAAATTAAAGCACTTAATCATTGTTAAATAGTAGCTTAATTTGCATGCAGCATTTGTTCATGATAACAGCTGTGCGAATGCCTGACCGGGTGGGCCATGCTGTGCTTTGACATGGGTACTCGAATTCTTCAACAAAAGCATGCTTTGAATATTACTATGTAATTAGTTTATTATTTAAATATTCTAAAGGTAAATAAAAGTTTGGAAAGATTCTCAAGAAGTTTCTGGTCTAATATATTGTGAGATTTTGTGGAACCACCATTAACTATTATAAAAACTTAAGTTGTTAGATGAAAATATGATTTATTACTTAAATATTTTAACAATTAGCATAAAAACATCTTCAATGCAAAAATGTTTCATAGCAAGTACTAGCAAAGGGGACACCAATGAATGACTATGGGTCTATCTGGTAATATGCTAAACAGTGTTTGATTCTATTATTTCATTCCCTGGAACAAAAAGAAAAACAATAGAAATCCATTTGGTAATATTTTTGCTCTCGAGAATAAATTTGGAATAGAATAAAAAAGTAAAAAAAAAAGTTGCTTCTTTGTTCCGAGGAATAATTCTAAAATGAAACCCAAACCTTTTTTTTCCTCTTTTCTTTTCTTCTTTTTCTTTTTTTTTTCTTTTTTGCTTCCTTTTCTTCTTTCTCTAGCCGATCGCCAACACGACAATGGCCAGTGACCAACTAGATGAGATCCGGCAATTTCGTTGAAGCCTCGTCAACCCTTAGAGAAGCTCGGCTTCACCTAGCCAACCTACCGCGAGGTCGGCCTCACCTTGGCCCGGCAAGGTCGAGCTTCATAGCGGCTAGGTGAGGTTGATCCTTGCCGATGGCTGGGGGAGGCTCCCCTAAGGTTAGCAACCTCGCTGGCTCTCGTATAGCCAATTGCTGGCCATCACCATAGCCGACAAAAACTAGAGAAAGAAGAAGAGAAGGAAAAAAAAAAAAGACAAAAAAAAAAAAACTATAATAAAATATTAAAAAATTAAAGGAAATTTTAAGTCACAAGAAAAAATTGATGGTCCTATTAAACACATTTCTATTTGGGGAATAAAAATTTTGTATAATGATCAAATGCCTCAAATGCTAAGAAACTTATTTAAGGAACAAAGTTAAAAAAAATTATGTGTGAACATAAAATATTTTCGGAAACAAAATAGTTACCAAACACAACTTAATAAGCACAAGAATTAAACAAAAACTGCTCCTTTTCTGTTTTTTTTTAGGTAACTTCTCTCCTCTATATGGAAAATACGCAATGTTGTTGTTCCTATTTTGTTTTTCTATGATATAGGAACATGTGCGCAAAAACCAAATTATCTTGAAGGATTATGAAATAACACTTTATAGACCTTTACAAGCCGGTTAAGTGTCAAGACTTTTGACGTGTCCGTGATTTTGTTTGTCACGGTCGAGACGAAGCTTCCTATGACTTCCTTAAAACGTAATTTTGTCTACTTAGACTGACTCCCGCTCGAGACGAAGAAAATTAGTTTTGAAGTCTTTTACTTGTAAATCGATGAATGATTGCGTTTGTCCTCTTCTAGCAAACATCTCTTACAAGGAAAAATGGAAAATGGAGAGGCTGGACACAAGGGTTCAAAAGATGTGGACAGCGTTCACGAGCAATGACATGACCCTTTCCTTGCAGTGAGACCCTCTGTACTTTAGCTCTATGGTCCCCTACAAAAACGCAATCTCATATCTTCTTTGCTAAATTTGGGTCTCTTACATTATGATCCATTCATAAATTGTGCCCATATGTATCCACAGTCCCACACCCAAACAAAGGGACCATCCCATGAGGTAAATAAGATAGTGAATATGACAACATACGATTTTTCTTCTCTATTATGTTATGCATACCACAGATTGATACAATGCTCTAAATCCAGCCACCAAATATCGGTTTAGTTCTTAAAATTATAGGAAATGTTATAAGTCCATTGATTTCAACATGGAATCCTCTAAAGTTAGTGGGTAACATCAAGTAAAATTATCATGTAGGATCAAAACATCCTCACATAGCAAAGAAATTTATCCCAAAATCCAAACACATCTCCCTCTCCCTTGGTCACTCCCTTGCTTTACCAAAAAACCGATAGCCCCACCCTTGCTCCGAGGCCGCGTCATCGCCTCCCACTCCCCAATCGTGGTCCCTAGCCATCACGCCGATAGGTGGTAGCTCAATCTCTTTTTCCCTTTGGCCCCTGCAAATCCCTTTGTGATTGGGGGAAGAGCTTTGCGATGGTTCCAGCCACCATACAAAATGGATTCCCTAACCTCAGGCGACGACCCTAGATTTGGGGTCGACTGAGGTTGGGGACCTCAGATATGAGGTTGCACTGATAGATTCATGGCCGATTTCGATATTGATGAGGAGAAGACCGACGATGATGGCTCAAATCTAAGAGAGGGGCATCACCTGTCTTTATGTCGTTAGGAATGATTACTTCAAGATGGGTAGATTCCCCAAATTAGCGCTTATTCTTAGTTTTGAACCAAGAACATAACCGGTTGAACCCTGAAACTAACACCCTTTTTCCCTAGAGTGCCCACACGTTTCCTGTCTCGATGGCTATGAATTCATTGAAAGAATGAAAACAATATCAACTGCCAAAAATAAGAATCGAGCTTATCTGGTACGATTGCAAACAGAGGGACACTATCAGTCCTCCACCTCCCAGACCACCTGCACTTGTCTTTTAGCTGTCCTTTCAAGCTCCGTTTAACCCACATAAAGAACACACGAAACCATCATTCTCAATTTGTCAGTGATTTTAGCAATTTTTTCTGTAGAACCTCATGATGAAACCGAACCTGTCAAGGATAATTCCCAATTTTTTTACCAAGAACTCAAACCAGTCACCAGTCAAACCGGTTCTGTAAGGCCGGTTTAGTTTAATTTCCCGGTTGAGTAGGCCTAGTTACTCGCCGCAACGTTGTGGGTCTGGAGACCCTGTCCGTGAGTCTTCAAATAGTAGGAAGGAGAAGAGACAGAAAAAGAATATAAATTGGCAGCAATGGAAAAAAAAGGTAAAATAACACACTGCCTCAGCATGAGATTGTTTGAGCATGCGTAAATTTATTCTTTCATAGTTATGAAAACTGAGAGCATGTGTAAATTTATTCTTTCATATTTATGAAAACTGAGCATATTGTTCTTGCATATAATTTCATGAATTTACTAATGGATACTGCTAATAGAGATTTGTTGTGAGTTTATATTCACGAGTCATATATTATTCTTGTCTCTTCAAGATGTTCTTTGAGAGTTTTAACTTGATGGGTTTGAAGGAGCTCTAACCCCTTCTAATAGGCTTGGAGTCAGCTCGTTTCCTCTTGACACGTTGTAGTCCGTGGCTATCCCATCCATCCTAAGACCAATAATCTAGCTTTCGTTGGTTTCCTGCGCTAGGATTGTCACATGACATATCTCAACCAATCCTTTTGATCCTCTCAATATAAATAACCTATCAATTTACTCATTGAAGGAATCTTTTTGACTTTTGAACGTCTGAAATTAAGCACCCTATTGGCCTCAACAGCTAACCACTGAGAAAATTCTCCAACAAGGGATTTGCCATTCCTCGCCTGTCGCCTGGCATTAGGGTTCACTAGAATTGCCCTCTCTATTTCATCCCTTTTTTTTACGTTATTACTGCGCGACTCTAACCCTTCATCAAGCCACGGGAACCTCGGGAGAAAAAGCTTCTCAAAACACATGATAGTGAGGAATTATTTAGTACGCGAAAGCATATGCTACTTTGCCTCTACACGTTATGTTTACTGACAAAAGATTGCACCATTAGAATCCATATGACGTCATCATTTCGCTATATTGCCATCATTTTGAAAATAATTGTAAATGATCACAAATTACAGAAGCATATGTAATCTCTTTTATGAATTTGAGACACGAGTGTGGATGATCGACTATGTAGAGTCTCACAACGCACCATGCAAGTCCTACAAGCCAGTTAACAAGTTGTGGGAGTGGGTCTTGTCCAAAGAGGTTTGAATCAGTGTTTTCAAACCTAGACTTGACCAATCGGGTCAATCAGCTCGATCGGAAAACAGACCATGGTTTGTCCAACTTTGTTAATAGCTTGGACTGATCAAGAATCAGTCAAAACCCGATGCCGACCTAGTTCAATCTATCATTTGGATAGATCGGTCACCAATTTGACCGGATCCTTGATCAAGGTACTGATTCTGTGTACAAAATTTATGAGATGGGTCTTAGGTATCGATCTTCTGACCTTCTAACCTCTTTGACCTGACAGTCGAACCCAAAAACCGGAGGTGAAGCTGGTTCTTTGACCAATCCAGGTTTTAAAAAGTTGGTCTGAACAAATCACCTTTCATATGTGAGTTGAAAACCCGTTAACATCCTAACCGATTGCATCAACTCTAGGAAGAGTTGGAGATGTACGTAGTTTTCCCCCACCACTAATGTTTTAATGACAATATATGCATGTGCATCTAATCAATCTGTCTTTGATTGACATTAATGTTAAAAGTGTTAATCGCCAAGCACAGTTATCACAAACTATATTGAACATACCAAACTCTAAAGAAACATGTGAAAGAGGATGTCCCAGCATTTGAGAATAGAGAACTTAATAGTTGACAGGAATTCAAAGTGGGGTTTACAATTCCTATGCTGTTCATGTGCAGTTGTCATTTAGTGGAAGAGGAGTTCGAATCAAATGCATAAATTATATTAGAACAGTAAGATGATTGAATCATGCATACAGCAGTCGAGGTCTTTCATTGCTTTTGTCTGTCTTCTCGCATGGAAAGCTTCAATCTTTCAAAGCCCGACATCATGAGTCATGTCTCCGCGTGCCATGTCGTAAAAGAACTCCAACCTTGTACGAGGCAAGGATTGATTGACATATCATGTAATTGCCGAAAAAGGACGACGAGAATAGTACTAAACGCTGCTTCAATATATTTTTCTTTTTTTCAATTATCAATTCTTTTTTTTCTGCGTGGACTGCTTTTATTATTCCTACATTCATATGTTAAAATATTGTGAAATATGTTGACGTTGATATCGATAGCTCGAATTTTTTAGATTTGAATTTCCAAAGGTAATTTTAGAGCCAAAATTCATCTCATCTCGAATTTAGACTCCTCAAATCAAGTTTTCAACAATTTCTTGATTTAGGGACTAAGCTCCGTATTGTAGAGACTAACATCTTGGTAACATATACATATACGTTTCGTGTTTTTCCATTTTCACCTCAGTAAATTAAAGAAAAAAAGTACTTCCAGAAATATTTTATCTACCCATATAATTTTTAAAGTAAAAAACTCTAGGTTAATTATAGTTAATTCAATAAAGTTTGTGAACTTATAATTATCAAGTTTGCCTCCATCAGAAGAAAGTTTTAGATCCACCTTTGCGTATAATTATCCATATAAATTGCGTCTACACATGAGGCTTCCATCATCTTGCAAGTGTTCACGCTAGAAAGAATTTTAAAATATAAGATATATATTTTCACCATTCTCTACTACCTTAACCCTTTGAAAAAAGAATATGTGCTTGAAATATAAACAGAAAGTTTGAATTTTGTAAAACAAGTGGAAATTTTGTGGTTTGTACCTAAAAGGTTTGATAAATGGAAAGGACAGTTCACTTTCCACAAGATGGTACCGTGAACTTATTAAAATAATGACAATTATAAAATATCGTTTTATGTGCCTCTTTCATCCCTTGCTAATAAGGGTGAAGGATTAGGTATAAAATGTCTTCTCTTTTAGTTCTATCTTCCGTTTTATATGATGAGTTCATGTTTTGCAGTGGAGAATCTTTGTAAATATACTTTGTCTTCAGTGATTGTCCTTGTTGCTTGGAAAAGAGCAATTTTCAAATGGTTGGTTAATTTACACTTTTGAAAACATGATAATTGATCATATCTTTAATGTATCTATTCAAATTTTGACTTGCGTTTGACTATTATTTTCATATCTAAGGACATAAAAATTTTATACGTTGACCCCATTGTAATCTCATTATAGCCGGGGAGAGTACCATCAGTTTTTTTTTATTTATTTATCAGAAAAGACGTATTATAGATAGTGGTGCGAAATACATTCCGCTGCTATAATATCCGAAATAAACAGGTCAAGGAGGGGAGGGGGAGGGGAAATGGGCCAAGAAGGGGAAAGGGAGCCCTTGCTGTGGGCTCTTGCTGCCCAGTCAGCTACAGAGTTAGCTTCCCTCTTACAAAACCTAATATACAGTATGGGAAAGGCACGACACAGATCGATGGCTTCGTGGACAAGAGGGCTGATATCCATGGGGGTTCTTGCTGCCTGTTGATGGATTCTACCAAGAGTAGACAATCCAAATTGATCTCCGAGGTGTTGTCATTGTTCCTTGCTGCAAAAGGTGGCGAAGAGCAAAGATCAACAATTGAGAGTTGGGTAGATCTCTATATGTATGTATGTATGTAACTATGGTGGGTTTATTTCTTATATTTAAATCAAACTAAACAAATAATCTAGACAATGAGGAACTTTGCCTAAAGCAATAAATACTTGTAATGCAACACCCTTAGGTAGATGTGAAGCCCGTGCTTATTCTTGTGTGACACACAATTAAATGATTTCTTTTTTTTTTTGATCGAAGCACAATTAAATGATTGACATTGGAGATAGGTACTCACCAAACTACTTCTATATTAATCCTTAGATTTAGGAGTTGATTAACTTATGCACAGGACATCATTTGGTTATCTATGGATGACTTGGTATTCTATCTTATGTAGAAAGACTCGTAGAAAACTAGGCATATATATATATATACACACCACTGAACTAATGAGTTGATATAATTATTTTGATAGGTTAAAGATATCTACTATATTATTACGACTATTTCTTGTTTTCATTTCACAGGATTCTAAGTACCATATTGATATAATGTCAACATTGCCACGTCATCATGCACGCCTTTTTGTGCTATTTTGTCACATCAGTTTTCACATAGTACTGCATCATTAATGATTTTGTTATGTCATATGGTTTGGTATATCACACCAAACAGGTTGCCATGTCATTCGAGCGGACATGTTACACACATATAATTCTTGATGCTAGAATGGGGAAATTCCAAGAACCCAGGATACTAGATTGTTTATGGTACATAGATATAGATAAAGTAGTGATTATGAGAATTGGAAATTTTTTTCTCTCAATTCTAGTGAAATTACAGACAATAGTATTCAAAATCAATTTGATGACTAACTTTATTGAGGGAATGTCTGGAAGTGCCAAAAATTGTGTCGTCCACTTGTGTTATTTTAATTCAAGTCCATGTCACTAAAAATCTTGCATCGCGTAAGCTCAATTCACAGGAGCCGTTGAATCAAGTTCATGGCACATACAAGTGCGAGTGGCACACCATTTTATTTGAACGTGGAAGATAGAGATTGGGGTGGTACTGGTAGGTAAGAATGAGTTTTGAACCGATTGAAAATACATTATTTAAATGTGAGCCATGTCACTGATAAATACATATATATCATAGTACATAGGTACACCACGCTGGAAAAGACTTCTAATCACACCAAAAGAGCTTACTATAAAACAATATGAATGATCAATAGAAACCAAAAGACGTCATAGCACAAGACATGACGTGTATTGGAACAATTCTACAATCAAAAGGAGGCAATCAAATACATAGATATTCTCAGGTGACCTCGTATGGTACTAAACTCTTCAAGGGCTGGTGGCTGGCGGAGGAGTGAGAAGAGGAATTGAAGGGATTTTAGGGAGGGAAGTAGGGATGTTTGGCATCGGTGGCAATGTGGTTGGCATGGTTGGCAAGCTTGGAAGCGGCGGTAAAGTGGTCTTGGGTAGTGTTGGTTGGGTGGTGGGCAGCGTTGGCAGTGTGGGCTGAGGCAAGGTAGGGATGGCAGGCATTGGTGGCAGGGCGACCTTTGGCAGTGTCGGCATGGCTGGTAGCGGCGGCAGCGAAGTCGGTAGAGTAGGTATGGTGGGAAGCGATGGTATCGATGGCATAGTTGTTTGTAACAGATGACGAGCCCCGAAGCTCATACTAATGGTTGAGAAAATTAGGACGATGAAGAGAACAAATCTCTTTGAGGAAGCCATATTGGTAAATGGAGAATGAGTTCTGTGTTGTGTATAGAGGTTTAGGAGGAGAAAGATGGTTACTTGTGATGCCAGTTTGAGGAGAATGATTGGAGTTTATATAGCAAGAAGTGTGTAGAACCGGGGCTGTGATGATGAGTTGGTGACTAGTCTTCTGGTGCGGTTAGGCTAGAAATAGGAGATCAGGTGTTCATTGGTCCTTAGTTAGCTCACCTCCTCCTTTCCATCTCCCACCGGCAAAAGAGAAAGGTCAAATGGTTGTTCTCTTCCACCAGATGGCAATGTGCCCATGAAGTCAAAGCTTCAATCGGATCTTTTGTCCCTAAGGAAGGTAACGAACAACATGCTTCTTAACTGGGATCGTCATTGTGACATATTGGGCTAGGGTTTCTCGTCTACCAGAACAGATATATGACTTCTTTACGCTCCCAAATGCACTTAGAAGAAGTTATGTCAAATTTGATATAACCAAATGTAATGAAACAAGCCTTCTTTCACATGAACCAGGTGTAAGCAATACCTAATATCCATCTCATATCATGAACTTGACAGAAACTTAATGACAGATAACTTAAAAATTGCTCATTTACAAAAAGGTTCTACAACTTTTGTAACTTTGTCAATTCAATCATAAACTTATTTATTAATAAGTTTCAAACTTTTTGCATTTGTGCTAATTGAGTTTATTCAGTCAATTTTGACCAGTCGATGTTGACATGGACACCGGCTGTCCTACGTGCGGTGGTGACCCAAGCACAATGTTGACGTGAATAATTTTTAATAATATATGCATATTTTTAATTATTTATTGATTTATTGATTTTTCTTTTTCCTTTTTTTTTTATTTCTTTTTTTTTTTTTTTTCCTTCCCTTCATCTTCATCTTCTAGCTGGTCGTTGCAAGTTGGCCCTCACCTCAACGCCAAGTTATTGCCTAATCTTTAATAATATTTGACATGGATGGTCAACCTCACGACCCTTGCCTTTGGCTGGTCGTGGAATTTCAGCGACTGACTAGAGAATGAAGATGAAGGAAAGAAAAAAAGAACAAATAAATATATAAATAATTCAAAATATATATTAAAATTATATATGTCAATATCAGCTACATCGGTAGGATGGCCAGAATCCATGTTAGTGCCAACCAATCAAATTGACCAAATGGACTTATTGGCATAAATGCTAAAGATTTAGAACACAATTGACATTAAAAAATGTTTTTGATTAAATTGGTACGATTACGATAGATTTATGATTTTTTTTATAATTTTTTCTTCGATCGTGATTTCACAAAACCACCAAATTTGAGATCTCTTTTCTATGCACCGGCACTGTTTCGTCCTCTACAGGCGTGCCAAGGAAAGGAAAAGCAATTTGGTGCAGAATCTATAAATTAAGGTATATGAATTGACACACTGGGGTTAAAAAAATGACAGGTGAAAGTGCCGAGAACCCGTAAGAAACGAGGGAAAACCATAAGACAATCTTGTTTATAAGCACTGCACCTGCATCACATGCAAAACAAGCGAACATATGTAATTAGCAGATAAACATGAAGACGAACAATAATATTTGCAAAGAACCGCGGCTGTAAATACTACTCTCGTTTACGTGTTCACGATGGTAATGGCAAAGTCCATTTACATCGACAGTATACGAAATCTGCAATGGAGACCATTTTGATGTCACTAGTATACTTCCTTTAAGTCTAGAGGCACATCTCCAAGATAGAGTAGACCATACATCAACCTCTCTAGTATACAGTCATTACAAAGACAATAAACAGTCTATCATCGGTACTTTGTGCGGCCACCGAGCATGCAATGGAATAATTGGTCATCTAGATTGTGATTCTTGCTTAGTTGTTGCTAAGGATGCAATAAGAAGGCAAAATTGTCCAAAAAATCTTTAACCTATTGCATTTTTTCCAATTTAGTTATAAATCTTTCAATTTTATGAATTAAGTCTTAATTTTTTTTTATAAACTTTTTGCTAATTGAGTCAATTCAATCAATTTTGGCCAAAAATCGTTGATGTGGATGTCGTTCTATGCGACACTAATGGCACTAATGTAGCAATTTTTAATAATATCTCATTATTTTTTGAAATTTTCATTAATTTTTTTATTTTCCTTTTTTCTTTTCTTCTTGTTTTGATTTTTTTTTTTTTTTTTTTTGCCTTATCTCTTCTTTTTCTTTTTCCCTCTATTGGCTACCATTGGGCTCATCTAAGGCTAGCGAAGGTCGCCACAACTACCCTTAAGCAAGGGCCACCCTTGCCAGCCTTGAGCAAGGGATGTTGGGCCTGGACTAGCAAGGACCATCCTCACCACCCTAGGGTAAGGGATGTTGGGCTTGGGTGGACAAGGATCGCCCTTGCCTAAGGCTAGCATGGGCGATGACCTTTGCTGACCATCATCAAAGCCCAACAATGGCCATAGAGGGAAAAAAGGAAAAAGAAAAGAAAAAAAAAAAAAAACAGAAGAAGAAGGAAAAGAGAATAAAAGAGAATAAAATAATATTAAAATATTAAAATATTTTTTTATTAACACTAGCTGTGCCACGTAATTGACGTCCACATTAGCGATTTTCTAGTCAAATTGATTGGATAAACTCAGTTGATTAAAAGTATAAATATATATGACTCAATTGTCAAAGTTAAAAGATTTAGAATTGAATTGATAAAATGATAATAGATTTAATTTTTTTTAGATAATCTTTCTCAATAAATGGGAATTACCCATTCAGCCTCAACTCCAACTCCCCGGTTTTGAATTAGGTACGAGACTCATGAATTCCTGGATAGATTTGCTTTCAAACAGGAGAGACGAGGGGTGCGTTGATGTCATGTCATAATGATTGCGTCGGCCAATTGGGTCATCACAGCGATGTCTTAATGAGATGGCAAGGTATATAATGTCACATCTAGTTCAAGTTTCTCTCCGTCCTAATTTATATCCTCATGTAGTGCCATCATTTAAGTCACCTAAAGTCGAGTTTGGATTCCTATTTATACATTATTCCTTTTGATTTCACATCTTGTGAATAATTCTCGACCCTACATTAGAGTACTATCAAGTTGTTTATGACAATGAAAGCTACAACCGTTATTGTACTTGCAAACATGTTAAAAATAATTAGACCCGTTAAACGAGTGGGTCAAGTCGGGTTTGGGTTGAGGTATAAATGATCCAACCCAAATCGACCCATTTAACCCGTTTATGACCCGTTTGTTGTAATGCAAAATTTTTTATCTATACCCGACTCGACCCATACCCAATGCATATCCAACCCATTTAACTAAACTTAATTTATTATATATATATATATGGTATTGCTAAAATAATTTTATACAACACAAATTTAATGGACAATTTTTATAATTTTTAAAATAACTATTTTAAAAAATCGAATTTTAATTTTTTTAATTCTTTAAAAATAAAATTTTAATTATTTTTATTTTTTAAATATAACTTTTATTTTTTATTTTTTCTTCTTCTTTGGCTAGCCACCGGCCACCACGACGACCGGCGGCCAGCCATAGGCAAGCCTCGAGCTTGCCCGGCTCGCCGACGCTAGCAAGCTCGAGCCTCATCGATCTAGTGAGACTCGAGCTCGCCGACGTCGAGCGAGGCCTCCGCCTCACCAAATCTGCTGGCAAGCCTCGAGCTTGCCTGACGCCGGCAAGCTCGAGGCTCGCCTGGCCAGTCGTTGGCCATCGCCGTGCTGGCGAACGGAGGAAGAAGAAAGGAAAAAAAAAAGGAAAGAAAAAAAAAAATAATTATAATTTCGGTTTAAAAAAAATTGTAAAATTAAAGAGAGATTGTGAGGTTTTGGCTTTAGGTGAAAATAAATGAGTTGATAAATAGGTCTTAAATGGGTATAGAGCTGACCCATTTAAGACCCATATATCTCACTCTCTTTAATTTTAAAACCGATTATGAGTGTTTTAGAAAATAAGGCTTAACTCATTAATGACCCATTTAAACATAAATGGGTCAATGACCCATTTTAACACCTCTAAAACTAATGTAATTTTTTCCGTAGTCAATCTCGAACTATTATCAAACCACATTTGTCTTCATTTTTGGCAAAGTGATTAGAAACCTTTTTTAATACTCATTAATTGAATTTAGTAGACATACCCTCCTTCAACCAATCTTTTGATTGACTGCTAATAAATATTGATATCACCTAAATTTATGTTGTGCACTCAAGAACCACCAGACTGTTATTAAGTTCCATCGAGGGCCAGTGAACAATATGCGCAATTTCTAGAACAAGCCATTAACAGCAGTCAATCTCCACATGCATCATCAGCAAGCTCTCCTAAATCATCGCTAATTGTCAATTCATCTGCCCTCATGAATAAGTTTCCCCATATGTTTGATCATAACTTGCGGCAAATATTGAGAACAGCCGCAGTCAATCTCCACGTGCATCGCATCCACCTTTCTTAACTCGTCATGACCGTATATTTACAAGTCTTCCATCAACAAGTCATTGCAACTACATGTCCGTGTCCATCATTGGCAAAATTTGTCATCATCAACGAGTCATCGCAACGACAATTCAGCAGGAACCATGAGAGCCGTCGTAACACAACCAGCAGAATCATCCACCGACTACTGAAGCAAATAAAATTATAAGCATATAGATATAAGCCACTGCACTTAAGTTCGCTAAAAGAGTTCTGTTGGTGCATCGAAGTGAAGTCAACTGCATTGAAAGTCCCTCAAGTATTTCGCGATGTAGAAGTTGAGAGCGACTTTCCTGTCTCCGATTTCACAAGATTCTAATCTAACCATGCAATTGTTCGCCAATTTGGTACTAAATTGATCTCGCAGGCCAACACAGGCGTTGGGCGTGTTGCGAGAGAGAGAGCTAAAAATTTGTCCAAAATTTCATATGTAGGAACCACAGACTTCTATAGATCTAGAAAAGGCCTAGCACTATAGCAACTGCAATATCAGTAAGACCAACCACAAACAAAGAGTGAATATGGCCAGAAAAGCTCCATTTCCAATTTCGATTTAAGAAAAGGCAAAGTCATTCCCTAAGACTTTTGTTACCCCAGAGAAGAGAAAGGTGTTAAAACAACTAGTGAGGCCTAATGTTGTCATTCCAGCTCTGGCATACCATGCTACGAAGTTCTGGTCAAATATTTACCCACTGCACTACTGGCCAGCTTCATCTTCATCATATATCAATGAAAAGCCATTCTTCCTATGTCAACATGCCCTTTACAACCCTCCAATCCCATTTGTAAATTGGTCAACCTGCAGCAGAAGTAGATCTTCACACACAGTTCAAAGTTGGGCAAGAAATATTAAGGGTGTGCAACGGGAACCGCCCGAACCGGGAACCGGCCGGACCGGACCGAACCGGTCGGTTTTGGGCGGTTCCACGGTCGCAGTCCCGGTCCCCGGTTCCTAATCTTGGAACCGGTGGCCGGTCGGTCCCGGTTCCCGGTTTCAAGGTGGGAACCGGACCGAACCGGACCGACCGGACCGAACCAAACTTTTATATATAATTTATATACATAGAATTAATAAAACATATAAACATGATAACTTATTGCAACCAAAATTGCAATTTGAGGTAGCAACCTCTTATGTGGCCAAGAGACCATTAAAATCCTTTTTTATTACTCTTTTATTTATAGAAAAAATCTCGTTGATAGTTTCGACGTGGGACTAAGACTTCAAGAGTTCCCGTGAATCACACAAGTGAAGTTTGAATATTTTGCACGTGGAACACGTGTGATTAGTTTTGTTGAATTGCCCGAGAATCGGGTGAATTGATCGGTCGAGCGCGGTCACTCATTAGTTCTTTAGTGCAAAAAAGTATAGTTGATTTTTTTGGACCGGACCGGACCGGACCGGAACCGATGGAACCGATGGTCCGGTCCGGTTCCCGGTCCTAGGACCAAACGGTCCGGTCCACGGTTCGCAATTTTGGGAACCGGTGCTCCCGGTCCGGTTCCCGGTTCCAAGGTGGAACCGGACCGAACCGGGAACCGATCACCCCTAAGAAATATGAGCCTGCAACAATTGCAGATTCTGAACAGGAAAAAACAATGACAGGATTATAAATTTTCCATTTATCAACTACTAGGAAAAACATGACAATTTGATTGATCACCAACTTTGCAAGTCCAAGAAACTAAGATCATCCAACTGAGAAATAAGAAGTGCATCTGACTCTTTCTTTCCATCCCAGGATACAATGGTAATAACGTCTAGATCTCCCCATTCAGCCTTCTAGAATGTGTGAGAGGAACTTTAGGAGCAAATGCACTAAATATAATTTGCAAAGTCCAGGGATAGATGAGGCATGGAGCAAAAGCGAAAACTTCAATTATTAACATTGAACAGATGGATTGCTGCTCAAAGCCAAAAACTATTCTGAATGAAAAACCTCCAAAGAGGAATTGCAAGCCAAATTGCTCTTCAAAAGTGAGGATGTAGCTGATAAAGATGCGGAAAAAATGTAACACCCTATGTTTTCTCTAATTCTCACAGATATCATGATGCTCTTGACAAAGCAACATATTCCTGCAGAAGTCTCTCATCTATTGTTTGGTGTATGATACTAATCCAATCATTCTTTCATTCCTAAAAACTTCAGAAAAGCAGATAAATGACAATTCCACTAAACTTCCATTCTCCCACAGAATTATTAAGTAGTGAAAGAGATTGACGTTGATAAAAAAACAACCAATATTTCTGACTGGATTTGGAAGAACTCTCGGCTAAAGAAAAAACTGAAAATTAACACATAATGCATCCTCAAAAATGCCACTCTGAATCTCAAGCAGTTAATGAAGGACAGAAACCACTTGCCTATTGAGTCTTTTTTTCTTGTTAGAAGCCAGGGGAATCTTCTTCAAGACACTGTTATCAATCCGCATTAACAGTACTTGAATAGCTTTATGAGCTCTACACCATTTTTCATCAATAATTTCTTTGTATTTGTCATACAAAAGGGGAACTGTCAGAGAAAGAATGACCCCTGCAAAGAAAGACCCAGATGCCTGATATATACCTGAATAATTGCGATGAGAAAAAATCACAGGGAAGCATGGTAACTTACCAATATAAACTAAAGTAATGAAGTTGAAGAGACTGCCGATGTAAGAGATCAACCATAAGCCAAGACTTACCTATCCAAAAGGGAAAACCCAAATCAGCACAATGACTTTTAAATATATGGCATTTACATATAACTTTCCACCAGAGAAACTTGCAAAGTAATACACCTAACCTGAAGGAAGAGTTTCAAGTTTCGACCAACTGTTATGTCACATGCAATAGACAACGTGTAGTTCACCCACTCTTGCATCATATCAGCAATTTCAACAACGGATTCTTCAGAAACCTTCAAGTCAGGAAGGGGAGGCAGTGGTCTGAACAATTTAACTCAATTAGAAAAGGAGAACAATAACTTCTTAGTCTGAAATCTTCCACCAATGCAAGGTCAGGAAGGAAAGCATTTTAAGATCGAAGTCTGTTGAGCTTGTCTTGACTCATAAGAAATAAGACGAATTGCAAATGAAACTTTACCAACTCTTGATGATTTTTACAGGACAATAAGTTTTTTTTTTTTTTTTTTTTTTTTTTTTTGGTAAGATACAGGACAATAAGTTTGTTATGCTTAAATTTTATAAAAGTGTATGCAAAATCGAGCATGAAATCCTTTCTCCCATGTCTGCTCCCCATCCTCAATAGGCTTAAAAAAACTATCTGACCTCACCTATTTTCCTTTTTGTTCTCGCCCATCTGTAAGACCAACTAATCAAGCCAAAATCAATTTGCACTTCATGAACACAAAATTAATTCTCTCTCTCCCGTTAGAATTTAAAATATGTAAATTAGGTAAGCAACATCTAAGTTTGCATTTTTGTCATTTAAGAAGTTGTTTAGTACATATTCCAATCTCTAGCAGCAAAAAGCACATCTCAATAAGCTTCTAGCTTCAAGTTTTAAGAAGGTTCATTCATTCTTCTCAACATTTTCTATTATTCATCTCCAAACACGTGACAGGCAGCCTAAAATCATGGTAGATGCTTCAAACGAACTCTTGATTAGTGAAATAATTAGCTGCATACCTAAACAGTATTTTGTTTTACTTGCTGCTTGCACAAGTAAATTAAAGGTGACAAAAAAATTGCCAAAAAAAAACCAGCACTGCTTACATTTCCCGAAATCACTCACATTGGATTTTAAAGAAAAGACACTCAATCAGAGAAAGGACTAAGGAGTACCGATTAAGAAGAGACGCAGATTTAGCCCACAGGAAGAGGATTGCAAAGAGAAGCAACAGCACATTGGCTGCAAACGAGAGGACATTGTAACCGGCTCTCTCAAAGACGAACCAAAGCACGGTGGCGCCGGCCAGCAACGTAGCCCCTCCAGTCCAATTCTTCCACAGAAGCAAATCAGCAACTGACCCAATTCGAATGGAACGAATTATAACCATCCAAAAATGCGCATAAATCACAGAACTGCAATCTATACTACTAAAGCCGAAGGAACTGAATAATCTCTATTAACTCCCCTGAAACCAGACTCACTTCATAACTAGACGTGAAATGCGTATGCAAGATTGCATTTCACGCAAACTGCGGAAAAGGAAGGTACAGAACCAGAACAAGAGCCAACAGAAGACAGCCCACGAACGAAACGAAGTGTGATCATCCATGGAAGAACGATCAGAGAGGAACCCACTTGGAATTCCATTGCAACAGGGCTTTGCGTTGAAGAGTCGGACCGACATGGGGGATCCCATGAAAGAAGAACATGCTTGCCTTCGTGCATAAAAGGGTATAGAGAGAGAGAGAGAGAGAGTGTACCGAAGCCACCACCAAGGGCTCGATGGACAGAAAGACGAGGAGGTTGATGAGAGTCTCCCATGGCGATTTTTGCAGGCTCTCGCTCTCGCGCCCTCGCGCCCTCGCGGATCGACAGTGATTTTCTCGAGGAAAAAGTTTCCCGGGAAAAAGGAAGGGAGAGAAAATGATGGAACGTCGGCAGCAGCACGTTACCCAGACGAGGAAGTTGGGCCACTCCCAGGTTTTGGACTTAACTGGGCCTGGCCCAAACCACTTTAAGCAAAAATCACGTGCATAAATTCCATATGGGCATGCCAAAAATAATAAAAATAATAATAGTGTGTGCGAGATGTTTACATTACATGAGCGAAAAATTAAATATTTTTGGGACTTATCTTTACTCTTTTATAAAAATAGAAAAATATTTAAATAAGATTCATTGCATATCATCAGCTTTCAAAAACCATCTTTTGTTTTTAGATACAAAATAAGATATAATTGCACATTTTAGATCTTATTGGACCAACGGTAAATCCATTTCATTTTCGGCTGATCGAATTAAACCCTTTTCTTGCAAAATACGATGTGCTATTTTATACAATATGTTGTGCCTTTATGCATTTCTCATTTCCTTATATTAATAAAGCCTCATTAAATGTTCAAAAATCGAAGTTTTTATCATGTGCTGGCACATGGGTTCGATTAATGATTTTAATTGTCGAAATAATTTTTATATACTGCATTATCTGGGTAAGTAAATTAAGGAATTATTTAGCTAGATATATAATCTACTGTAAGTAAATATCATAAGACATACTTCTTGAGTGGAAGGGCATAATTAATCTTAAGACACAATAAAATCAGAAAAAATTAGAAAAGAAAAATTAGACTCATTATAGGATACCCCATTCTTTATCATAGGCTGCCCATCCTCAATTTATTCTTTCCTTTTCTTATCCAGCGGAAATAATGGCAAAAAAGAATAAATTGAGAAGTGTTTGACCAAAAGATAATAGGCGATAATGAATCACATATACTGCATTACTTGATTTGACCTCGTTGCCGCATGGTTTTGCCTGACAGAAACCTTCGACAAAATTCATGTGAAATAAAATCAATTGGTCTTGCTTTTCATTTCAATAGTTCACGAAAACTGTTTAGTATTGCAAAAATGGTTTAGGCTGGGATAAAATAACATTTAAAACTCTAAGAAAATTACCTCCACGATGAGTAACGTTTGTATCCAAGCATTCATGATAGCAATGACGCTCGTCCCTTGTTATGCAAAATGGTAGAGGCGTAGACAAAATCAAACAATAAAAGCGAGAAATAAATGCTAAGGTAAACTTAACACAGAGGATTTATGTAGTTCAGCCAAGCATGCTTACTATCGAGGCGTGATTTATACTCTCCGTTAATAGGAAGATATGAAGGTCCAAGGCCCGCCTTAGCAGGATTGGCGGGGCCAACGCCCCCAAGTCGTCAGAGAGCATTTATAATTGGAGTATATATTTTATTGATAGTTTGAAATTGAGCATATAAATAAATACTAGGTATACATAATCTTTTTCTCTTTTAATGGAGATGTGATGCACTAATTATATTGAAATTCTTTAATATACATAACCCTAGTTTAAGGGTGAACCAGAACAAAAATCTTGTGTCTCGATTTTTTCTAGCTTTTATTCTCTATTTCCTTATGATTATGCATCGAATCCTAATACCTACTCTATGGAGGCAATTCAGCAATATGTACCACTATAATCAACGTAAAGAGAAAGTTGGTATTGTTTGATTTATAATGAAACCTAGTGCTCCTCTCTCGATAGAAGATCATGCTGACTGATCACATAAATTCAATATCTAATTTTATTATCTTGTTCTGTTTATTATTATGTTTGATTACTTGTTTTCGCAACATTGAAGAAGCAGCCAAGTAATAATCTCCCACTCCCATAAAGAAAAATAGCATCATCAAGGACACTCCCATATCCAACAAATTAAAGCCGAAGAATGAATCACACAGAGATTAATTTTAACACCTCATTAGTTAAAGAATGAACGATCTCGTTAGAGTTGGCCCGTACTACTCTCCCGCTTAGTGAACGGCATCATGTTCAAACGTTCTCTCCCCTGATAGTCCATCCTAGGAGTACTACAGAGGGCCCTGCTTTGAACTATTTGTAATAACACGTGTTTTCACGTGGCCAAGCCAAAAGAAAAGAGAGTATTTAGAATAATCACACAAAGGGTAATCATTTGAATGTGTTTGTTAATTTATGGATCAGAGACTCTCCCAATTGATATAGGACTTGGAATGTTACAAGTGTCAATAAAGCTTGGAATGATAAAGTAATCGAAGTGAAAAAAAGGATAATATATGCTAAAAAATAGTAGGGAAAAGACCATAAAAAATCCTAAACTTTACCTAAAATGACAAATTTACTCTAAACTTTTTTTTGTGATATGAAAAACTCAAAACTTTGTCAACCGTGATACATTTACCCAAAAAAAATTTCGTGACATAATAAACCCTGAATTTTTATTCGTATGACACATTTACCCTTTAACTATAGGGCATTTTGGTCTTTTATTTTTTATTTTTTCATTTTTTCTTCTTCTTCCCTCTTCCCTCCGCCAGCGTCAGAGGGAAGCCGGAGTCAAGATAAGGCTGCCCTCGTCGACGTTAGGCGAGGGTCGTCCTCGCCTAGGCTGGCTAGGGCTGAACTCGCTGATGTCGAGCGAGGGCCTTGCCTGATGCCAACGAGGGTGGCCCTAGCTAGCCTAAGCAAGGGTGACCCTCGCCCAACATCGGCAAGGGCAGCCCTCGCCTAACTCCAGCTTCCCTCCGCCATGGCTAACGGAGCGAAGAGAGAAGAAGAAGGAAAAAAAAAAGAAAAAAGAAAAAGGAAAAGGAAAAATATAAAGAATAAGACAAAAATGCCCTTGATGAGGTAAATGTGTCACGGTTTACAAAGTTTGGGGTTTTTCATGTTATAAAAAAAATTGGGATAAATTTGTCACTTTTGGTAAAATTTGATGTTTTTAGTATCTTTTCCCAAAATAGTAATCTCTTAAAAAAAAAATTATTTGACAAATAAATGTTAAAAATATAGGGGTGATCAGTTCTCAATTTGGTTCGATTCCATCTAAGAATCGGGAATTGGATCGGTTCTCAATTTTTGGGATTGGGAACCAAACTGAACCGACTAGTCCGATTCAATTGTATGAAACCGATCATTTAGCAATAACAATTAAAAAACAAAACAAAAAATAGTAGAATTGTTACTATTTTTAAGGTTTATTACTATTTTTAAGAAATTAAGAAATATATTTTTTTCAAAAAGGACTTGATCCAATTCCCCTCCCCCCAATCAGAATCGGACCGATCCTTCCAAACAGTCAAGTCCGATTTAGGCAATTCCCAATTTGGGCAATCCAACATGCTCACTCATATTAAAACAAATGGTGACAAATGGCCTCTTAAGAAATCCATACTGGAGTACGACGAGATTCTCCTGCGTTTACAAGTATAAACACATCCAAATATGACTTTGGGGAAAAGAGAATGGTGGGACAAAGATAAGGGGCATTTTATTTAAATCAAAAGATTGACATTTAGCAACTTTGAAATTGGGATCGAATGGAAATGGAAATGCAGAAAATTAGAACTCCAAAAATAAATATTGGAAATGTACTCTCTCTCGACATGCAGAGCCTCCCTCTACCAACAATAGTAGTTTTCATTACATCTGTTTCTGAACCCTAATTTTCACTTCTAATCCCATCTCTTTCCTGTGCAACCTTGTAGTTATCGTCTACCCCTTTCCTTTGCAATCGTAGTTCCGTTTTTTTGCTTCGTTGGTGCCTCGGTGCATTTTCTTCACTAACAAGCTTCCATCCCAGTTTCTGCGGTGAATATTTGTTTACCGACTTGACCTTCCCCGTAATATCTTCTATAGAATTCTCTTAGTCCAACCAAATTCTCTGCTGTATTGCATGACGATGGTGTTGCTTTTGCTCCTGTCAATTATCTCAGCCATCAATTCCACTTGCTTCTTTCCTTCTTAGCTACACAATTATGATCGTTACCTATTCGTTGAATTACCCCAATGTATCTATCAGTTTCGTTAATTCTCTATCAATCACATAGCTAGTAATCTACTACTCTTTGCATGCCGACTACAGTCCTTACCTCCTCTGTTTTCTGAATTGAGACTATCATGATGGACTATCCCGCACAGGAAGAGAAAGCACGCCTTGCTGCCCTCTGTAACCGATTGGGTCGATTATGGTCAGAGCAGGAAATCGATACTTGGGATGAGTCGCCACCCCTGGAAAAAATCCAAGAATGTCGAAGGATATTAGTCGGTAAGGTTTTCTCAAACTCCCTTATTAATCTACCAGCATTCCAGAATACAATGCAACGTGCTTGGCATACAGATCATGTGCAAATCACTCAACAGGAAAATGGATATCTATGTGGCTAAATTCAAGTTAGAGAGTGATAAACGGAGAGTAGAAGAGGGAGGACCTTGGCGATTCTCTAATAATTTGGTGATTTTTCAACCCTGGAAGCCGAATACTCTTCTCCACTGTTATGATTTTTCCAAATGTGTATTCTGGGTTCAACTATTTGGCCTTCCCCTAGAATGGTGCACAACTCATATGTTAAGCAGAGCAGTAAGAAGCATTGGAAGAATGCTAGAAGTTAAGTTTGATACCAAAGACGGAATAACTTCAAAAGTGGGTCGTGTTAGGGTAGAACTTAACCTAAGTGATCCTTTAAAAATAGGGCAACTGATTCGTATTGCAGGCAAAGCACTATGGCTAGACTTACGATATGAATGGCTTCCCCATTTTTGTTATTCATGTGGATTAATGGGAAATTATGCCATGTACTGTCCAACCATACCTTTTACTGAAGCCAAGATGGAAGGTAAGGAGAAGATGGCCTTCGGTCACTGGTTGTGAGCTAAAGTTAATCAGAATAGTCCGTACTTGAAGACTTTCTATGAAGGCAGCCCTCCCTCTGATGAAATCGATGACGTTATCCCAGAAACTCCTCCCTTCCTAACATATAAAGTACCCGCTCTACCTCCTCCTGAAGAAGTCACCTCAAAGGCAGATTATCAGGTAGTCGCTGAAAGTAGGAATGTAATTACTACTGATAAGATCCCAGTCTCATCAAAACAGAAAGGTATCCAAACAGTCTATCATGAAAAGGAGTCAAGTATCTCAATTATACCAATGGACAAAAGTGAGCCAAGGCACCAATACTTATCTCTTGTAGAAACTAGGAATGATGTAAAGCCGAAATATGATTCTATTGCTCTTCCTCCTCCCTTGACAGCTTCCACCGAAGGTGATCTAGTCCCGGTCCCTGCTCTGCACAACGTCCAACAAGAAACGGCTCAACGACTTGGGAATGCCAAGAAGATAAAACCTTCTCGTATTGCTACTAAGACAGGGACATCGAAGAGACTCAAGCGATATAATCCATATGACTCAAGATCTCACGAATCGGACTATACTGATGACATTCCTTTACTAGATACTCTTGTCTTAACGGCTGAAGAAGTCAGGAATTGGGTTGAGGTGGCTTGCCCTAAAAAGCCACCGGTAGCAAAATGAAGCTCATATGCTGGAACTGTCAGGGACTAGGCTCTTTCCTAATGGTTCAAGCCCTAAAGGCCCTAGTGGTCAAAGAGAGGCCGGATGTACTTTTTTTTATGGAAACTAAGAACTAAGAACTGTTTCTTTCCAGAATTCAGTGTCAACTTTAGTTCACTAATTCTCATATCGTTAATCCAGTAGGCACAGCTAGAGGTTTGGCCATGTTTTGGCATTCTCACATATCTCTACAAGTGGAAATTACTACTTCTGACTTTATCGATTCTATATGTATAGAGCCAGGGAGAGGAACAACTATGAGACTGACTTGTGTACATGCTCCAGCAACTCCTCATTCACGTTAGCCCTTTTGGACAGCACTCCATCGAATTGCATCCATCAACTCTTTACCTTGGATTTGCGCTGGGGACTTCAATGAAATTGCCTATCATTGGGAGAAAATAGGTAAGCGCCCCCCTGATTTTTTTTCGAATGCAATCCTTTAGAGAGGTACTACATGATTGTGCATTGATGGATATCGATAGCAAGGGATGCACATTTACCTGGATGAATAACCGTGAGGGGAATGCTTTGGTTAAAGAGAGATTGGACCAAGTTCTTTGCAACTAGAACTGGAGGATTGCTTTCTCTGAGGCAGAAGTCTGCGCTTTACTAGCAATGGGTTCGGATCACAGTCCTCTAGTACTTTCTACTGATGCCAGAATGCGCAGAAAAGGGAAGACCTTCTACTTCGAAGCTTATTGGTTGCAGCATCAGGACTGTCAAGATGTCATCGACACAGCTTGGTCTTCAGCTCGAGCTAAGGGCTATAACTTGCCAAAAATATTAAAACGAGTTAGTTGGGCTCTTCTGAAGTGGAGTAGAGCCACTTTTTCTAAAGCAAACGAGCAGATTATATCTTTACAGCAACAACTTCAGGTGTTAACCAATCAGACCAGCACTACATTAGATAAACAGCAAGTCAATAAGCTGAAAGGGTTACTCCACAATGCATGGCAGCAAAAGGAACAGTACTGGGCGATGCGATCAAGAATTAATTGGCTCCAGTGGGGTGATAAAAACACTAAACTTTTTCACGCCACTACTATTCAAAGGCGAAACAGAAACATAATTAGGATGCTACTAAATGAGAACCAAAGATGGGTTCGAGATGACCAACTACTCAAAGACATAACACTAGAATTCTTCTCTAAGCTCTACAAATCATAAGGTTATCATGACTATGGGCCTATTCTCGAGAAATGTGAGTGTGTTGTGACAGATGCTATGAACATGCAACTTATTTCAACTGTTACCCAAGAGGAAGTTCGTCTCGCTGTTTTTCAGTTGGGGAAATCCCGAGCCCCCGGTCCCGATGGTTTTAATGGCATGTTTTACCAACATCACTGGGAAATCTTAAAAGAAGACGTTTTTTCCTCGATGCAGCAGTTTTTTCAATCTGTTTTGATGCCCCCCGAACTCAACAGATCATTATCACACTCATATCAAAAGTCCCTAATCCAAAATGTCTAGATCAATACCAACCCATTAATCTTTGTAATTATGCCTATAAAATAATTTCCAATGTGCTCGCCAACAGACTAAAGCATTTCCTTCCTAACATCATTTCTATGGAACAAAGTGCATTTGTGAGTGGCCACCAAATACAAGACAATATCTTAATCGTGCAGGAGATTCTACATCAGCTGAAGACGAGAACTAGAAAGAAAAAATTCCAGGCTGTTGTCAAGATGGACATGAAAAAGGTGTATGACCGTGTTGAGTGGGACTTTCTTAACGACTACCTGTCCAGGTTAGGTTTCCATCCTAATTGGGTTCAGTGGACTATGTAGTGCATCACTATCGTTTCCATAAGTGTCAAATTTAATGGCGAACAGCTGCAATACTTCCAACCGACATGAGGGATTCGACAGGGAGATCCTTTATCACCCTATCTTTTTATTCTAATGGTGAACATGTTGACTACTCTCATCTATCAAGCTCTCCATACGAGAAATCTTAAAGGTATCCAACTAAATAGATGGTGCCCAACTCTGACTCATTTTTTTTTTTTTTGCCGATGACGCTATATCTTTCCTAGATTGGTCAATACTGAAATGCCAAGAACTAGCCAATATTCTCAATCAGTATTGTCTCGCTACAGGACAGGCAATCAACTAGAATAAGTCAGGTATTTTCTATAGCAAAGGCTGCCCTTTGCACAAGAACTTCGAATCCCGGTATTAGCTAAAATTGGAAAATACCTTGGTATCCCGTCGGACTGGGGAAGATCTAAACGAGACATGTTTGCTTGGATACTCGGGAAAGTCAATGCCAAACTAGATGGTTGGAAAGAGAGTATCATCTCTAAGGGTGGTAAGGAGATTCTTATTAAAAGTGTAGTGCAGGCAATACCTCAATACGCTATGTCTATCTTTAAATCCCTGTTTCGCTTTGCAAGTCCATTGAAAAAAAGATAGCATGTTTTTTGTGGCAAAATGATAGCAGAAAGTCTGGCATCCATTGGAAAAGCTGGGAAGTATTAAAGACTGGAAAGGAATTGGGAGGACTCGGGTTTCGTGACCTTATGGCTTTCAATAAAGCCATTTAGGTAACATGCTAGGCGACTACTGCAACAGCCTACTACTTTATGGGCCAAACTTTTCAAAGGTCTGTATTTTCACTCAGGGGACTTCCTAATAGCCCCAAAAGGTACTCGCTCTTCCTAGGGTTGGCAAAGCATACTTGTTGGACGGGATTCGATTTTACCTTCGATTTAATGGTCAGTCGAACAAGTACTCACCTATGGAATATGAACTTACTGAATCATTTCTTTGATGGTGAGACTATTGTAGAAACCATTAAGATCCCTATTAGACCTCATTATGTGTCAGACAAGATCATTTGGCCGTGTACAACTCAAGGAGATTATACTGTGAAAAGTGCGTATTCTGTTCTCAGGCATGTTCCTTCCACTACATCTGTAACTAAGGCATCTTCCTCATATCAACCACCACAATACCACTGGAAAAAAATTTGGAAACTCCAAATCCCTCCTAAGGTTAAAATTTTCCTTTGGTCTCTATGCCAAAACGCCCTTCCCACAAAGGACAACCTATTTCGCAGGAAACTTTGTCCCAATCCTATATGTACCCTCTGCTCAACCCAGCAACTCGAAACTTCAGAGCACCTCTTTTTAATATGCCCATGGACCTCCTAGGTCTGGTCCCACCCCCAGATCAGCGTTCCTATACTACCAGCAGATATTACTCGCATAGAAGACTGGCTAGCTACTCTATTTGTTACAAGACAGACGTTACCTAGATTTGAGCTCATCGCCATACTGCTGTGGCAAATTTGAAAGTCCCACAATCGGTCCATATTCTGCCAACAGACTCCTGCTCCTTCTCACGTTGTTGCTGAAGCACGTAGCCAGGCCCACACAGCTGCAATTTCTCCTGTTCCTGCTGATCGCAATCATCCAGATCTTGATAGCTTATGGTGGCCCCCTAATCCCGGCGTTCTGAAGATAAATATTGATGGGGCTTTCAAGCCAAGAGGTGACCACGGATCAGTTGCCTACCTTTGTTGTGATCAGAATGACCATATCATCGAAGGATTCACAAAGACAGTACCTACATCTTCGGCTTTGCAGGTGGAGGTTCAGGCTCTGTGTTTCACCCTTCATCATTTGATCCACGCCAACAAGACCTCGGATTCCCTTATCATCGAGTTTAACTACCTTGTGATGGTTGAAGCGGTGAATGATCCTCAAATGTCGCCATGGGAGGTTCGTCCTCTGCTCGCCGAAGCTGCTGTCCTGCTCCCTCGTCTCGCTCAGTCGTGCGTTAGGTTTTGTAGAAGAGATGCCAATGCTGTTGCAGATTGGGCTGCTAAGGCGCATAACAATGGTCTTTTGATGCCTTCTTGGGCTTTTTTCCCCCTTCTCCCTTGTTAGACATTATAACCTTTGATGCCTTTCAAGCAGGTTGTAATGTTCGTTTCAACTAATATATTGCCTTCTTTCGACCAAAAATAAATAAATAAATATATTTTTCTTCCTTTTCTTCATCTTATAATTTGCAAAGATAATATTGGGGATTTATGCTTGAATCTCAGCTCATGACTTATTGAATACCGAATTGCCACGTCAGCTCTTTCCAACGAAAATCAACCAGAAGAACTATATCAGAATTTTGCATAAAAGTTTAGGACTAGAATGACAAAAAAAAAAAGTTTATTATTTAATTAATATCTGTACAATAAATTTATAACTGATTAATTAATTTTCTTTATTCCAACCCCCCCCCCAAAAAAAAACAAGTTCTAGGCTTACATGATGCCCATTCACACAGATCGACAAAGTAAGGTCATATAGTATCCCATTCCCACGAAGAGAACAGATCATCATCATAGTCCACGGCCCAAAGTCCAACAAACGAAATCCGAAGAAAACTGATGAAAATAGTTGAATTTTACACGCCATAAGTTTGGTATTCATCGTTTTCAAGACCCCATCCACGACTTCGAGATCCCACATTTGCAAAACTTGCCATAACACTTCGATTCATATGAAAGAGAAGTCCACTTCCGCTGTCTTATTTTATCGAAAGACAGCTAACCTAAGCGGGACTTTTGTTATACATCGGATTGAAACTTAAGATAAGAGTTGGTGTCTTTTCCAGATATTTCTTTCAGCTTCTGTCTGGTGGCTTGTGGGTCTGGGGATGATCCACATTCCACCAGCTTCATCAAAAGCTCTAGCTTCGCCTTTCATCATGCTCAGTCAAGCTTACTCCCAGCGACATCCACGACGAACCTGTACCTCACGTCGTTCTTCTCGAGCCTCTCGAACGCGGCGTTGATGTAGTCCATCTTGATCACTTCGATTTGGGAGGTTATCCCCTTTTCCTCGCAGAAATCGAGCATCTCCTTGGTCTCCTTCATGCTCCCTATGAAGCTCCCCGTGATCGCCTTCCTACCTGTAACCAGAAGACTCAAATTGTTACTTAAAGTGTGTAACTCTTAAACCACACGTTTATTTATCAATGTAAATGTTTAGAATATACGACAATTGTCAAAAAAAAAAAAAAAAAATTGACATTGTATCAAAGCAAGTCTCAAGTTCAAATCTCTCTAGACTTTTGTTCATCTCTCCTATTATACAATTCCACCACTTTAAATTTATGCCAGAATCCAACATATATGTTGAAGGGGAATGTTAAATTATTTAAATATTAAATTATGCATTCATCTATCAACTTCAAATCCACGTTCATGAAAATCCATAGTCCATGAGATCAAGTGGGATTCATTCAATCCTAGGAATATAGATATAGGTCAGTCTCATGAGTCAAGTTTAGTGTATTTTAACTTGACAAATGTAAGTCATACTCGTTATATGTCTCGTCCATAGTCACCACACAACCCAATATTTATAATATGAGAAATTTCCCTATTATCTCTTAAGGAAAATTAAAATTCAAGTCAACCAGCTCTTATCACTCTCGTTCCAAAAGAGCAAAAATAAAGCCTGACTTCTTTATGCAAAATAAAGTACAAAGAAGAATACCGAGTCTGTTTGGAATGATTTTTACTTATTATTGTGTCCTTTTTTACGAATTTTGTGGTGCACGTATGTTTCATTTTTAAAATTCTAATTACATGAAACTTCACAGTACATAATTGTCAACACATCTATTTGCAAAATATTTTTTTTCACAATTTCTTAAAATTTGAAGAGCATTTTAAAATTGAGCAAGAAAGTAAAAAAAAAAAAAAAAAGTTGCTTTTTTACTTTTGAGAAGTAGGTACAAACATAAGATTTGACTTATTTTAGAATTTTTTCTACAGACTTCTGCAAATGATGTGTGAATGAAACCAATTTTGGAAATTTCATTGACTTAATGGGTTGGAGAGAGAGAGAGAGAGAGAGAGAGAGAGAGAGAGAGAGAGAGAGAGAGTTGTTTTATCATACCACCCATGACCACAGGGGTGAGGAACTGGAGAGGAGTGTTGATCACACCAAGCAAGATCAGCTTGCCATCAAGCTTCAACAGAGAGAGGTAAGGCTCAAGAGGGTGAAACACAGGCACTGTGTCAATGATATAGTCGAGTGAATCAGCAGCCTCCTTCATCCTAGTCTCGTCGGAGCTCACCAAGTACGCATCGGCGCCAAGATGGTCCAATGCCTCCTCTCTCTTCCGGTCAGACGAGCTTATCACGGTCACGTGGTGTCCCATGGCCTTGGCAATCTTCACCCCCATGTGGCCGACCCCGCCCAGCCCCAGTATTCCTCCTCTCAGGCCGCTCTGCTTCAGCCCAAAATGGTTCAGCGGACTATACACCGTGACCCCTGCACATAGAAGTGGTGCCGCCTGCTCCGACGATATCCCATCCGGTATTTTAACCAGGAATCTGAATTAAGAAAACCTAATGTGGATCACATTCGACTCTCCACTAATATATTGATACAAAACGCAAGGGTTGAGGCTGAATTGTTCCATCAACGGGTCCTAAATTTGGTTCTTCAGAGTTATATTGGTCTAATGACTCTATTCCTTATGTCAGTATTCATGGTTTATCTCCATTGTGTCTGCAGTTTCTAACTGCTTCAAAACAATTAAGTATCAAATAATATGTACACTATCCATCGCCCTTAGTATACGGATTCATGTATAATACCAGTATTGTCATTGATTCTGTCTACTGCATAACTCGTAAATTTAGTCTGTGATATTTTACAGCTACGGACCCTATCAGATGTAAGTAAAAAACTAAGAACCTCTATACAATAAAACTGATTCAATGACGTGGCCAAAAAAATTCAATGATGTCCCTGGCTAGTATGTGTCGGATAATAACCATATAATACTAAAAAGGAGCAACCTAAATTAATTATATCTGAGATAAACCCTCTTTAATTTTTATTTTTTAAGATCTTGCAGCTTGCACATTTAAAATTTCTTAAATTTGAAAAAACACCTCAAATTTTTGTACATAAAATTGTTCATGCATAAACCTGTATGTATATTTTTATAATATCCCAGAGTTTAGATTGTATTCAAGTTGGGAAGGTAAAACAAAAAGATGCCTTTTTGTTTATGAAAACTACCGGAATTAGATTTTTACATATTTTACTAGTTCTTTCCGATTTTTACAGGCACATTTGGCAACTTTTTGCTAGTGGGAGACAAAGGCAATTGTTTTCCGACCAAAAAAAAAGACAAAGGCAATTGATTCCTTCTTTTTCTGGTGAAGCAGATGCACTTACTTTTGAGCAACGACCATCTCTCCGGCAAAGCCACCTTGGGTTGGCTTCCCGTCAGTGTAAACATCGTTGTAAGACCAGATCTTCTTGCTGCAGTATTGCTCGATGTCGGATTTGCACGGCGTGCAGTTTCGGCAACACCCCACGAGGACTCCGACGCCGACCCGGTCCCCAACTCTCAGACCAGTCACCTCTGATCCCACCTCCAGCACCTCCCCTACAACCTCATGGCTGCAAACAGATGAACCAAACATTGATGGATAACATGTGTAGACTGTAGTTTTATCAGAGAGAGAGAGAGCAACAAAGATGTGATTTATGTACCCAGGGACCATGGGGTAGCGAGACATGCCAAGGTCATTCTTGATCTGGTGAATGTCACTGTGGCAAATCCCACAGTAGAGCACCCTGATGTAAGCATCTTCAGGACCCGTGCTCCTGCAATCAAACACAGGCAAACAACCGCAGATCCGATCCGTTAGTGTCTCAGCTCACATCTCTCGCTTCAAGTGCTGAAAGAACAAAGAAAGGGCCGAACGGAAACTCGAAACCCTGCCTGAGATCGTAAGTGTAAGGCGCGAGAGTCCCAGAAGGGTCTCTGGCAGCCCAGCCGGTGGTCTTCCTCTCCGCGTCGACACTGCCCATTTGCCCAGTCTGAGATATGATTGAGGAGAAGCTGATTGATTGGTGGGAAATGAACTGATGGGCCAAAGTACATATACAGGAGAGAGATGAGGACGATGGAGGAGAGAGAGTCAAAGGTGTCGGAAGCCTAAGGTTGACATCTCAGCCAAGATGCATAGGGACAAAGGTTGGGGTAGGTGAAGCAGCCGCGAAAGATCTTATCGTCGCTTCTCTATGAAAACATGACAAGTGTCCAAAGATTTAAGAAAACATTGAGTCATAAGTTATCCGTGCTTCTAGAAGGATCTAAAATATTCATATCTTGCATGACAATAGATATACTATTACTAATTTTCAAACCCATTGATAATAAATTGCATTCAATTTAACATTTTTTTTTCATTTCTTTGTAGTATTTTTCATAAACTAGATCACACTTGACGTGATTTGTTTAGATCAATAATAGGTTCGTATGTTATATGTAACATCCTAAAAATTCAGGTTTTGATTTCGAACGGATAAGTCGGACATTTTGTCGACGTAACTATAGTGCTTTGTTTTGAGATGACCACTTATGAGATAATTAGTATATCGGGTGAAGCCGTTAAGTGATTTTAAACGTAATAGACTTGAGAATTCGACCAGGATTCAACTGCTCGACCGTGTTAGTCTGCAAGGGTCATTACGGCACAAGTAAAAATTGATCAGAGAGCAGAGATAGGTCGATTCGACTGAGATATGTGGCTAAACATGGGTAATTCCACTAATTTGCAAAATTCTCGTCAATCGGCACTAGACTGATTTTTTTGTCGTTTTGGCGCCCTGTGTTTATATTTGAAACATTGAGATTTTTACAACAACCGAGAGTCACCAATGTGTCGAAGAGTATGTGTGGCTCAAAGAAAATCGACCACGGTTCATTGTACCAAAAATTCCTAAAAGCTATCCGGTAGGTTAGATCACGCTAAAATCACGTCAGATTGAAATTAATCACGAAATTGAACTCGATTTCAGAAAATTGAAAGTTTGTCACAATTCATTTTAGGAATATCAACTCATCCTCTGAAGATTTTTAGGAGATTTCGAGATTTTTTCGGAAAATCGATTTGGACGATACGAAAATTCGAATGGATTCATTTGAAGGAATTTTGACTTCTAAGTCGAGCAATTTAACGATGGGGACTTGTAGAAATTTTATGGGCATTTTTCCTTGGCAAAATTTGACGTCGATTTGGGAAATTTCATGATGAAATTGAAGTCAAAATTAGGAAATTTGGAGCTTTGGTTGGTGAGTGGCATTTTTGGCATCAAATTGGATAATTTGTGGAGTTATTGTCCGAGAGTATGTTAAAGAAACAAAAAGGAATTTGTACATAAAGTTGTTGGGACCAAATTTGGATTAATTTATGAGATTTTCTTTAATTTTTCTTCCTCTCCTTTGTCCCACATGCACCCTCTCTTTTCCTCCCTCTCTCACACACGTTCTTCCCCTAGCCAACGTCCCCTGCCAATGCGGTCTCCATTTGCTTTTTCTTTCCTTGGAATTTGAGGCCATCCTCTCCCACACGTCTCTTTCTCTCTCCCCATCTCTCTCTCGCACACCTTGGCTGACATCACCCCTTTTCCTCATCCCTTCTCTTGATTTCTTTTCTGCCTTTTTTTTTTCTTCTGCTTTTCTTTTCCTTTGTTGACCTTGTGGCATCCTTCTCCATTGACCCTTCTCTCTCGCACACCCCTGGACCGACGTTCCTCTCTCCCCCTTTTTCCTTTTTGCGTGTCTCTGCCCGGTTCATCAGCGGCTTCATCTTCATTTATTTTTTGGTTATGTGGAAGACGGCAGCAGGCCATCAATGTCCACCTCTCCTCACCGAAGCAGCCCCGATTTTTACCTACAGCTGCCACCTCGCGTCCCCTGTGGAACAGCCCCGCCATCAGCCACTGTTTCACTTCCGTGGAACCGAAGCAGCGTGGCCAGCAGTGCAGGAGCAGAATTCCAGTCAAGCCGTGGGCCTTGCGGGGCCGATTTTGGCCCATTCCAAGCCCCCGTCGGTGCTGCCGCTTTGGGATTTATCGGCCGCTGTCGCGTCCCTGGTAGATTTGAACTGAGCATATCGCAAATTAAGTGAATTTAGCTCACTAATCCATTATTAGTTGGTTAATGATGCTTAGGGTTGTTTAGATTAAATTAAAAATGTTTAGATTGATAGATTAGATTAAATTAGTAGGGGTGTCAACGGTTTGGTTCGGTTCGGTTTTTGAAAAACCGAACCAACCAAACCGTTAAAAATCTTTCGAACCGAACCAAAACCGAACCGAACCGAATACGAACCGAACCGAAGTTTTTGGTTTTCGTTTTTTTGTTAAACTCAAATTTCTCCACTTTTATTTGTTGGTTCGGTTCGGTTCGGTTAACCAATAAAAACTAAACTGAACTGAAAAATTTCGATTTTTAATGAAAACCAAACTGAATGAAAACCGAACCGAATAAACCAAATTTTTTGGTTCGGTTCGGTTCGGTTACCAACACCCCTATAAATTAGTCAATTTAATTATTTGCCAATGTATGTTAGGTGGTTAGTTAGTGTACTTAGCAAGTAGACACGCATTATTATTTATTGAATGAAACTTGAAATTTTTCCTGTTCCATTTTGGCTTCCAATTAGGCATTATGGGCATAAATTGGATTTATTACATTTATTTAATAATTTCCATAATATTTATTTATTTATTTATTTTTCGGAAATTAAGCCGGGATAGTTGATGACCGAAATTTTATACTAACTATTGTGGTGTAGTCTGTTTATTTATTTGAACTCTAAATTGTGTTGAATTGATTTAAAGGTGATTTTAGGATTTTATTCATAAATTAATTAATTTTGGTAATTAATTGGAAAATCACGGGTGTCGGTTTACAGTGCCAAAAAATATGTTATGGGCTGTTGAAATTGGTGAGATGTTCAAAAAGTGAAATTATTATATTTTGATTAAGGCCGATCGTGTATCCACACATAACTATTTTTATCGGAAATGATAAAAATTTGTGAATTGATTGAATGGTCAAGATAGTATACTATATCATCCTACGGGCCATGATATGTCAGTTTAGCGAAAGTAGTATACTGGTGTACTATATCAACCTACAGGCTCTAATATGTCAGCTTAGCGCGAGCAGTACACTTTATCAGCTTAGAGTGAGCATTAGGAGTATACTATATCAGTATGCCGATAATATGTCAGTTTAGCGAGAGTAGTATATCGGTATATTATATCAGCCTGAAGGCCTAAATATGTCAGTTTAGCGAGAGTAGTATACCTTAACCTTATCAGCTTAGTGCAAGTTATGCTATTTATTTATCAGCTTAGAGTGAGCAGTCCTGATATAATCGGACTTTATAGATAGTATTGATTGAATTGACCATGGGATGGTCCGATGACATGAAATCTACTCGCTAGTCATTACAAGGGCTATTCCATGGCCAAGAAACTATTGGCCCATGATAGATGGTATCATAGCAAGATCTCTCCAATAAGTGAGGTGAGTTGGAGAAAACCTATGGTCTACCCAATTCTACGAGGGTAGAGAATGAATTTCTAGGGCAAAAGGTGCTTGGACAAAGTGTGGCTCTTGATAAGTTTCTACGATGACAATGGGGGCATAAGAAAGAACCAATTCCTCACTGAATAGGGAAAAACGTTCCTCAGTCAATGGGCGAATCTCAAGAAGAGGTATGTTGCCACATTTTCAACAAGGAAAGAAACCTTCATTGGTTTGCTAGGATCAAGAAAGGCTTAGTAGGCGAAATATGGTGCTACCAAAAGATGTGATTGGCGAAAAATGCCAAACTTGCTTGGGAAAGCACGAGTGACAGATGGAGCCCGAACAACTACAATCAAAAGAAGCTACCCATGGAGTGGCTTGTTTTGTTGGGTGAATGTTGCCATTTGATGCATGATCCATAGTGACACATCAACAATTATGAAAATGCAAGAAAACAACAAAACAACGCACAATAAGGGCATTGCGGAATTGAGTGGTGGAGAACATAATGGTCCGCAATTCTACTGTATTCATGAACACTTATAAGTAGAGCTTGAGATTATTCGGAGAAGAGTGAGTGATATAGAGAGAATGAATACAACCGATTTGTAGGAGTAGCGTTAGGACGATTGGTGCTAAATATTTTAGGATCAAACAATTATATTTATACGGAGCTCTAAAGGTGGGGTTGACCTCTCGTGCACCAATTGGTTGGAAGCTGATACTACTATCCCGATGAGGTCATGGCAAACCGAAACCAGTTGTTAAGGCTAAAATGATATGTTGTCTTGCTCGAGGAACTAAATGGTTGAGCTAAGCTAAGTGTGGTACTATCCGATACAAGAAAGCCATTCGTTGTATTATTCTTTGAAACAACTATTGAAGAAAGGCCAGCTTGATGTTATCCATTCACCATACGTCACATGGGCTATTTCGCAGCCAATGAACTGCTAGCCCATGACACCAACATGTGAAATTATCAAAGGGATCGACAATCAAGAAACTAATAGCATATGGCCCCCTTATATGGCAGTGGAGAGGACCTCAATGTATTAGAACATTCCTTTAGCTAGCAGCACATAAACGTTTATTAACCAATGAATTGAGGACATCTCACAGTCTGGGAGGTAATCCTTACTATTTGCATTGTGAACTTTTAGTGGAAACAATATTGCATGTTTTGTGGGATTGTCCAATTATTCAAAACATATGGATTAACCTCGTCCCACACAACCTAACTAACAATGGAAGATTCAACTTCCGTTATGATTGGAGTATTACTTTCAATGCGAGTATATAGCTTTTTTGGCAATAGTGAAACATATCACTCTTCCAAGAAAGCTTTGTTTTCTCCTTCCAACATTGTACAAGTAATACAATCACACACAAAGGAAATCATAGCTTTGCCCATGATCAACTTGTTTAAAAGTGGATCATGGATCAAACTTCCAATGGAGCATCTAAAGGTGGTCACTTGAGATCCTCCACCTCCGGGATGGATCAAACTAAATACCAATGGAGCATCTAAAGGTAATTATTTTTAAATTTATTTATTTATCTAGACTTGCAGAGCTTTTAAAAAAAAAATTCTAAAAAAAAAAAAAAAAAAAAAAAATTGACCCTCGCAAAAATTTAAGGGTTATTTCAAAATGAAGGGGGTGACTAGCTATTTGATTTTACCTCATTTGTTGAAATTGTTTGTCTTCACAAGCAAAACTATGGGAGTTGTAGTTGAGACTTACCATCGTAAAGCAACATGGTTTCCATAGCCTAATTATTGAGATGGACTGCAAAATTATTATCGAACTTGTTAACCAAGAGAAAATAGTAAATAATACTGAATCAGCATACTTAAGAAAATCCAGCGACTACCAAGCTCTAATTTTGAGTTTAAATTATATCATATTTTTTGTGAAGGCAATTGGCTTGCTAATATACTTGCCAATGTTGACATAGCAAAGCAATTGGATATCAAGTTCTACTTGTAGTCACCTAGAGAATTATCTTCTGTTTTTCTTAGTGATAAAGTCGGGATTGTAGACTTTTGACATTAATTTTTCTTAATTTTGTGCCTTGTGTTTACCCAAAAAAAGAAAGTATTTTTCATGAAAAATCCCAAGAATTGCCACACATGTAATATTTGAGATTTTAGATACTAAAGAGCATATCACACCTTTTATGTCCGTACCTTAAATTACAACGCACTCATTTTATTCCAACCATGGGCCAACCTTATTTACTTTAAACTATTTGTTACTCTAGACGCTGAAAATTATATTTGTTAGTCTTTTTTTTGGGTTTCTTGTATTAAATATGCTCATAACAGGCCTTGATCATAAATATTTGAGGCCAAAACATAGCAGGCAACAAAATACAAATTACAAAAAGCGCAATATACATAGAAATACATGCCTACGTTGGTACCATGGTGAAATTCAACGTCAAAATGTGTCAAGAGCAGAGGAAGACCGAGGGCTCTCGGCACGCAATCGTCGACTTCGACTTCCAAGGAGTTGTGCCCGAACTCTTCTTTACCATATTCGTATGATCCAAGCGCGAATTAAAATCTACGATTGTTTTTTTCTTCTTAGAAAATGAATAAGATCAAATTCAGATTTTCATTTTTCACTTAGACCAAGCCCACAGGAAAAGATCCATCCCAGCCATCGGTCATATGGACTCACATTATGAACGGTTACGATAAAGTTCAATATTTCATCATTTCATCATTTCGCTTATGCTTTCTATTAACTTCGTTAATCATTACTTTGCCCTCATATTGTCCATGCATGCCTAAGGTTTCCAAGAAACGAAACAAAGACACGGTAACGTTATCGGACAGTACTAGAACGACTGACTCAGCGTCGGCAATTCATGCAAATTGATTAGATTTTGATACTAGCATGGATGGCTCTTGCCTCAAGATCTCTCAAGCCAGAGGGGAAGATGATGCTCCCCCAGGCCTTTGATAGATTTGCTGTTGATGATGGATGATGCATCGGTACTTCGAAGGTATGATGCAGTTTTAGCAGATTTCACATCATGTGGCACGACTCAGAGACAGATTCCAAGAAAGCATATCAAATTGCACTAGCTAAACTTACAGTAAAAATGAACATGGTTAAAAGGTCGTTTCTTGTGTAGGCAATTATCAATCTGAGATTCCTCTCAGTTAGAATCTTGCCGACCTGTAACTAGCAACGTAGGTGAAAATCCCACGCGTTGCAGGGGGCTTTTCTCTACCAGAACTGCCTCCAGAGAAATCTATTGGTGGTACTAGCTACACAATGCATCGTAAAAAGATTTCATACCAGAGGTCTTGTTCTTGATCCTCCAAATGAGCATATATCTCGAAATTGCATACTACCTCCTGCGTTGAGAATGTTCAAAGGATGGTAAGACTCTAAGGACCTCCACATCAGATTCGTATCCCAATGCCGAATCAATAAAAAAGAATAATACAGCACTGTCCACTGCCGTAGCAAATGAATCAGATTTGCTAAGAAAATAAAACTGCTCATAGTCAAAACTCTTGGCCACTACCCCTTAACACTTCAATTAACTCACAGGAATAGCTTCTCCCTGTGCTAATATGCCGCTAAAGATTAGTCTAACTGCTTCATTTGCTTAAGGAGTACCATCCAATCTGACAAACTTCATCTGCCGAGGCAAACATTCATTTATCCTAGAGACAGACAACTTTGTCAAGAATTTCCTCCACCATCAGTCTAACAAAACTCAGTTGACTGCTTCAAGCTCTTCCACGCCCAACCCATCATTTTAACTGAGGAAAAGCACGCATTCTCCTCACATGGTTCTTTAGTGTACTCTTTTCAGAGCCCAGAGAATGCCACTGGTCTGATATTTATGATTAACCAATCCAATGCAGAATATGGCATCATCGTAAACAAGCTTGATCCATTGGAACATTGGACTATTTCCAATGAGATTGTCATTTCAAAAAATCTAAGCTTTTTTGCATGTATGGAGGCAGCGGAGCAACCAATTCAAGAGTTTCCAGTTCTGACAAATCATATCCTGAAGATAGCTGCATATTTTGCAACGCCAGAGCAATATTAGGGAATAGAACTTGGTTACTGTGTAGATGCAGCCGAGGTCGCTCATCAGAAATGCTTCCGTTATCCAGATCAAGGCCAAAGGGAAGAGCCCTCCCTTTAAGCTTCCTGCTAAAACTTTCTTCAGAATTTGATACTTGCCAATTTTTGAAGTTTCTATGAGCTTGCCAGCCATACTTGTAGTCCCCAACTATTGGAGTTCCCAGTGCCTCAGCACAATGCACTCTAAGCTGTTGAGGACAAAGGTGGAAGAATTTGTCCAGAATGGGAAGTCAAGTATGTGCACATATACTGATAAGAAAAAATCTTGATTCAAGTTCTTTGTTGGGAATGTAGACATCTTGGTCATAACATACCTGATGCTTTCTTCCAGTAAGCGGTGACAGCTGTAGCCATGTATAGCCTGCATTTGATGACAATAACGTGAAAAACATGCAAGTTCACAAGTAAAGCCCTTAACTTGCTTTCTTCACTTCTATATTTTGTGATGCTGAGCATTATTTAGTATATCCAGGGCAAAGGATGTTCTTGTGGCCAAAAAAAGAAAAAAAAAGAAAAAAAGGAACGCATCCTTAAGACCTCAAGCATCTAAACATGTGGTTTGAGAGGGATCTTCTCTATTGGCAAGATAGGTCACCAGTAGTAATGACCGACTCAACTTCAAGAAACAGGTTAGAATAGAACAGATGCTAATGATATTAACAAATTTAATGACCAATAGGAAATGTGAAAGTCATTGCTTCCTTCAATCCAAGACACCTTTATGAAGGGCAAAACAATTTTCTAGGAAGCATATCACTCCGATTGTAACAAAATTCTACAAATTAATAAGATGTCTTCCAGTCATCAATCACTCACCATGACAAGACTCAATCACTTCATACTCTGTTATTGCATGATAAGATGGGATCGTCTGACTGCCGTTGATAATGGTTATACGATCTGATTTTCCATTGTCCATCAGCACCTGAAAGAAAGTAAAGTAATATATAGAAGTCCTTCAATGTTCGACAGAAGATGTAGTGTGACTAATGTCCTAATAGGCATAGAAAATCAAATTTTACAGTCAAACTACCATCTACACAGAAATATGCAGATAGCAGGTTGAAAATGACAAACTTGACATGTCCTCTGCAAAATGACAAGCAATTTGAGAAAAAAGAAAGCCTACTATAATTTGCATTTCTAAGCATATGGACAGAAAACATGCATCTATGCACAAAAAAAGCAGAGACGGTGGGAAGTCTAGATGATGGCAAAGGGTGGCACCAAAAGGCATTCAGGAAGCAAGCAAATTTCCCAGTCCTATGCTGATTATTTTGTACTGCTTTAGTAATGCTTGTCCCATGTTTATTATAATTTAGAAATTGAAGCGAAAGTACAGTCATGAAGTAAACTTCCCTGTTCCTTTCTTATCACATCATTCGGGAACTTCTCCTGATATAACAAAATCTATTGAAATAAAGACCAGTCTGGCCATGAGTCCATAAGACTCCTGTGCCATGCAACATCGTCACAGCTAGCTAGGTGCCAATTCTTTCATGCTCAAAAGAAACGTCAATTAACAAGCAAAACAAGTTTGAATAACTAAACAAAAGTACCCTTTCTGCTAAATAACAGAAAGATAGGATGCCATAAAGCAGGTTGACCAAATCATATTCCAGAAGAAGCCATTTGCTTCTTCAATAATCAAATCCGAAGAAATTGAACAAGCTTCCAACATATAGTTCTGAAGCACCAAAACATTCCAACCTTTCCCAGTGGTGCAGAAATCACTCCCTTTGATCGCCTAGGTGATCCAATGACAAGCGCCCAATACTTCCGTTGCAATAATCTCTTTCTGCTAGCAGAATCCTGAAAAAAAGGTTCAAGAATCAGGTGACTCTTTAAGTGCTACTAGCAGTCCCCATGAAATTACGTGTGCCTAACTGGAAGAAAAGGCAAATGGGATATTGTATGTTTCTGACATTGTTTAACGCTCCAACAGTTTTCTCACGGAATAGGGAGTGCAAAAAAGTCGCACTTGTTTGTGTCCTGCCCATCACCAAGATGCCACTGCAATCTTTGTCGAGTCTATGCACCTTAAAATGTCAAAAGAGTTTAATAAGCCATTAATGTTATCGAAGAAGCATTTCCTTCCTGTATAAATACCCTACTTGTATTACAAAACCAGAATGTTGTAAAAGTTCCACAGAGCACTAACCAGCCGAGGATTTTCTTGGTGATCATACTTCAAACAGGTGATGGCCACCTCATCGAAGCTTCTACTGATGCCTACACCACCCTGCCAAGGAAATCATTGTAGTCAGTGCTTGATTCCACATTTCTTGGAAGATAAGGGAAAGAAGCAAATGCAGAAAAGCAGCTCACTTGAACAGGCATGCCAGGGGGTTTATTCACAGCAATAATGGCATCATCCTGCACAAAGTTCAAGTGGAAAGTGAAAAGCCTAAAGCGAATTGGTGCAATCTAGTAACCAACTGAAAGACATAAGCATCTGAACCTTATGCAACACAATGCCACGAACAAAATTCACTTCTTCTGAATTGCAACGGCACTCTTGCTTCTTTGAAGGCAACTCTTTAACAGTGATCGGAAGATAAATTCGATCTCCCAAATTTATCGAGTCTTTAGCTGCCACCTTCCATTATCGTTCAATATTAGAAAGACTGATCATCCATTTTATCATGTCATCATAGACAAGTGTAGCATCTAAAAAGAAAGAATTAGTTAATGCATCACGGAAAAGCCTTACCCTTTTAAGACGACAATCCACCATTTGAGTGCCAACATCAGAGAGACCACCCTCTGAGAACTCTCTTCGGACCTACAGCAAGCAAACCATGAAATCTTTAAGCCTCTTTCACTATATCCTCAGTTTCTAGCAAGTGATATACCCAGCTCATTGTCACGACATTCATGTGAAATCATCAACCGAACTACGGAATTCCAATTCTTCTACTACCCAAAATCAAGAACAGTTCCACAACACAGTAGATGTCCTGCTCTTTGCAATTACACAACCCAAGAAGAATGCTAAATTCGAACTTAATTCCCCTCAAGACACAAAAGCAGTAACCCAATAGCACAAAGTCCACGAAGCAACACTCCAAATCAATAATCACATGTAAATGAACTCATCACAGCTTCTGCAGCAATGCTAAAATCTAATATTGCGCCGTCGAGCCACCAAAAATCACCTGTCTCAAGCGAAACAGCTTCTGCACAAGGCTCAGCGGCAACTCTGGACAGCACCGGAGGACCCACTTGAGCGCCGTCATCGTCGCCGCTTCACCGGGCTCCGCGCTTCCGCCCCTCGAGAGCTCTCTCCCCAAAGCGGCGCCGTCAACGACGGCACGATCAAACGGGGGCAGGGTGAGCCAGTCGCCCCTGACTCTGTCTCCGCCGCGGCCGGCGCCGCCACGCTCCCCCTCGGCGGGGGAGGCGGCGCTGGTGGAATGAGATCGCGACTGAGGAGCAACGAGGGCGGAGAGCGCGGCGGTGCGGAAGAGGAGGCGGCGGACGAGGCGGCGATCCGCCATCGATGGAGTGAGGAGATTAGCTTTGACGAAGGTACAAGGAGGGTTTTTCAAAGTTGCCATCGATGGAGTGAGGAGATTAGCTTTGACGAAGGTACAAGGAGGGTTTAAGACTAGGCGGAGTTCGCATCCGTTTGCGCTGTCAATTTGTCTTGGGTTTGGACAATTTTTCTTTTTTGAGTTAATATTCTTAAAAATTATAAATGGGTATATATATATGCGACAAATTCATCTTAAACTAATTTTTTAATGATGAAAAATTCGAAACTAATATTATTATGACAAATTATAGAAAATCTCAAACTAATAATTTTTTGACAAATTTACCCAAAACTAATTTATTTGATCTTCAAAAAGCCTAAATTAATACATTTGTAATAAATATGACATTCATTAAATTGAATTAATACCACAAAAAATCACAGAAATTGTATAATTATGATAAACAGAAAATAAAATCCCGAACCGATTCATCAATCAATTGTCATGAGTCATTCAATTTAATAATTTGACAATAAAATTTAACTTAACTATTAAAGGGTAAAATTATCACAAATGTACTAATTTTGTTTAAATTTATCAAAAGTGCACCAATTTGGTATTTTTATGGTTAGAAAATTAATTTGAGGTAAATTTATCATAAATATATTAGTTTGAGATTTTTCAAAGTATTAATCCTTACTTTTTTTGGGGAGATTTGTTGGACATCATCATTCGTTTAGGAATTCTTACCTAGGAAAGAAAACAATCATATTTTCTGCGACGCATCTACTACAAGGCAATGGGTTAAATATCTTAAGATACCCCATTTTCATTATTGCTGCACCCCATCTTCTCGACATCTCCCCTTCTTTGAGTATGTGTTTGTTGTCCGGTGGAGCAATATCCCTCCAAGGCAGTCCTTTCTTAGACTTTCGGTGATTAGCTCGAAGGTGACAAATTTACTATAAACTAAAATTTTAGACACCAAAAATACAAATCGGTACATCAATGATAGATTTATCTTTTGTTAATTTTTGTTAAATTTTATCGTTAATTTGTTGAGTTAGATAATATGTGGTAGTTAATAAGTGTACCGGCTATAGTTTTACCTTTTGTTTATATATATATAATATGTAATTTTTCATAATATTAATCTAATTTAACAAAAATTAACAACAAGTAAATTTGTTACAAATGTACAAATTCAGAGTTTTTAGTGATTAAAAAATTAGTTTGGAGTAAATTTGTCAATTTATACTAGTGTTATTGTTTTGTTGGTTAAAAAATTAATTTGAAGTAAATTTATCATAAATATACAAGTTTGGAATTTTTCGTGATATTAATTGCAAGACCATTGGCGTAATGATAAAATCATCGCCTATTTGGTCTAGTACAAAATTAATATGGTTCAATGCGAAAATTGATTAACGGTTGGGCACCCTTATGATAATGTACAATATGATCAATGGTGTCGATCACTCCATTTCCTATATATCGATAACACCTATATGGAGATCCAAATTTGACTGAGTAGCTATCAACTTGCGCACATGACAAGGAAATGGATGCAATGGAAACTTTTTTTTGTCATGAATTTCATATTCTTGTAGCTTTCTGAGAAATAACAAAAATAGTTCTTAAACTTTGATTTAATATGCAATATGATCCCTGGATTTTTAATTTGTTCAATGTTGTTATTAAACTTTAACTCAATGTATAATGTAATCCTCAAATATTTAATTTATTTAATGTGGTTCTAAACTTTGATACATATTCAATGTAGTCTTTATACTATATGAAAATATTTAATGTTGTCTTTGAACTTGAATTAATAAAAGGATAACATTAAACATTTTCTTATAATTCATAGGCCATATTTAATATATATATAAATTCATGGAACACATTAAATAACTTAAAAGTTCAGGTACCACATTTCACATTGAGCTAAAGTTCATGAACCATGTTAAACAAATTAAAAGTTCAAGGACCAAATTATACATTGAGCCAAAGTTTAGAGATTATTTATATCATTATCCCTAACTCTTCAAATAAGATAAGCTACCCTTTACATTAAATACGGAAAAAAAAACTTAATTATCACATTTAATACTATATTAAGTTCCAATATTTTATATCAATGGTCATTTATATAACTTATTATGTTTTTTGTAATTTGATCTAATAATCAATTAACCTATGTGCAATAACTAGAGCCGTTTGTTTCCAATATATATATATATATATATATTACTCATTAATCTCTTAAATATTATAGAAAATTCAAAACTTATAACAAAATTATCATTGAATTTACGTGTTGATATTTGAATAAAAATTTCAAGAGTCTTGAGCCTACAAAAAAGTTAAAACATGTGATATGCAAAAAAAAATTATTAAACAAAAAAATTTGGATACAATGTTTTCAACTGCGTTATTACAATTTTTCATTCCCTGATGCTTCTTAAAACATTAATTACGCTACACTGCCCTCTATATTAATTAGAGAAAAATATTGTATTTTTTTCAAAATAAATTTTCATTCATTACCAAAATGATACATGATGGAAAATTTCAAAAGTCATAGTAATAAAGTAAGCCCATAGAGCTCCAAAACAAACTAAAAACTAGAAATCAAATGCATATCATTAGAGCATGGTTGATAGAGATAACCATAGGCTCCCTTAAAAAGCAAATCTATGACTACATCTAAGTGAAAGGATCGATGACTGATCACCAAATCACACAACATCATTAGCAATAAGCACATGTCGAGATCTTCATCTATTGCTCATTTCGAGTATCTTCATCTATTAAACATGTTGCTCATGATTTTGCGTTTCTAAAACACATTGAACAATCACAAATTTGACACCAAAAACTGCTAGTATGTTGCCTAGGTTCCCTTAGATAGATCCCTACACTTTGTTTGTTGTAATCATAATATCAATGTAAAGAAGACAAATAAACATGTTGAAGAAGAAATTAAGATATGACTAAAAATAACATAAAATTGTGAAGGATATCCGAATCTTGTCACCAATTAGTTCCTGCGAAGCATCAAGATACAACACCTCGCTTGAACTAAAACACATTGAACAATCACAAAAAATTTGACACCAAAACACCAAAACCAAAACCTCATGAACACTATCTGAAATGTGAGGCAAATAACACTTATTCATTAAAACTATAATTTAAAATTAGATTAGAGAGAAAAGCCCTCTCAATAGATACGTGAACATAGATAGAATCCAAAAAGATACGTGAACATAAAATATGATATAAATTTATTGGCTTTTGTTGATCCAAACCATAATTATAATCATAGAACTAAAAAGCTAGATTAGAAGAGTTAAAAGAGAAGTTAAAGGAAATATAAGGAAAAACAATAGGAGGGGAGGGACAGATCTAGCTCAAATCCCTTCCCTCCATAAGTGGCGGAGATGAAGAAAGGTTCAAAGAGTGAGAGAGAGGGAGGGAGAGAGGGGATCAGGAGAGGAAATGCAACAAAATATAATTTTGAAAAAAAAAAATATTACATTTAAACAAACATACCTTTTGAGTTTATGGTTGTTTGAATTTATTTTGGGACCAATTGGCTTGTTATGCTAAACAAAATTCCCTTTTTCCTCCAATCTAAAACAAATGTATCTCACAAATCAAAAAGAAAAATGACACAAATGTTCCTTAAATTTTGGCACAATGTACAAAATAATCTCCAAAATTTTAATTATTCAATGTGGTTTTTCAAATTTTGTTATATGTTCAATTTAGTCCTTGAAACTATATAAAAATATTCAATGTTGTCCATGATCTTGAATTAATAGAATGATAACATTAAACATTTTCATATAGTTTATGGACTATATTGAACATGCACCAAAAGTTCATAAATTATATTGAACAAATTAAAAGTTCAAGAACCATTTTACAAATTAGGTTAAAGTTCATAGATCACATTGAATAAATTAAAAGTTCATGGCTACATTATATATTTGACCAAAGTTCAAGGATTATTTGTATCACTATCCTCAAATCAAAATTACCCTTTATTATTATTATGAAACTGCACATCTAATCTAGACATGACATTTAATTTTTAAAAACTAAAAATAAAATAAAACATCTTTCATATTTGCACGAACATACATTTCTTTTCGCAGCAATACAATGTCAAAACGAAATTCACATGATTGTGCAAACATATCATGTTTAAGGAGAGTTTAGGGACTTAAAAGGTGTCAATCAATGACAATTTGGACGTCGAATTGTTTCTTGTATAACCGATTATTATCTACTAGTTATCAGATATATAAATAGTAGGTGCTCGTGAAGCGTATCATTTTGACTTAAACGACACATTTTTTCGTACATATATTGTGCAACATGTATTTCCTCTTCTTTGTCTGATCTAGGTAATAAAAGCATATCAACGGTCAATATTATGTACCCTCATTTTTGCAGGAACAAGCAATCTATTTGAGACAGCAAGTTTGAACGTACATGTTCCTTCGCGTTTTGAAGTAAATGGTTTTTGTTGTTAATAAATGGTATTTCTCAAGCCACTCGTAATCCCGCTTCTTCATCCAATTAAACATATTGTATCATCACATTAATTTCGAGTGTAGTCAACTTATGTCTATAATAACATCTCCAACATCTTTCATTTTCATGCGCACATAAAGACATTATTTGCTTCAAGAATAATGAATGATTTGTAAAATATTTTCCTTAGATAATCCATAGTATTGCTTAAAATAATTAGCCAATGAAAATCTAGAGATTGGGAATAAAAGGACTTTCTATTGGACCTATTTTACTAACGGTATTTGTTACCACTTTAGCTACTTTAGCAGCTCGGCCAGTTACTTAAGATACCAAATTATTCCATTTTCTGATGTTAGCAATGCATAATGGTCAAATAGGATCATTTTCTTCTTGAGACATTTTAATGTTTTCATTATTGACAATAATTTACATTTAAACATTTTTATAGATAATGAAAATATTTTTCGATTATTCATTTTTTTAAAGAGATATAAATGATCAATTTTAGGAAAAATTCATGCATTTTTCTATAAAACAAATGGAGCCGAACATATTACTAGTACTAAAAAAAGATGATGCATACAATTGATTTGACAAAAATGGAAAGAAAGATAAGGATTGCGATCCCCATAAATTATAGTTGACTGATGATGACACGTTATGTTTTGTTCGCCTGTGGCTCAACTCGTACGATTTGTATGGAGTCAATCGATTCGCATAGTCATTGGCAACAAAGGCAATTCCCAAAGTTGAAAAAACAAAAAAGTAAATAAAAACATAAAAAGAAAATAGAGGAGGATTTCCATCTGTGTTACCACGCAATAAATATGTACTTAGAACATAATTAAGGAGAACCATAAAGCCAAAGTACACTATGACAATTTGAGTAGCTCGTGTGTAAACCTTACTACTCTAAGGAACATAGCTTAAAAAGGGATTCCCTGGATGAGTGTTTCAATGCTCGGTGACTCTCAGTAGATCAAACGACTAACATTTCGAAATAAAAGATGTGCAATACTTTAATAACAATATGATTAATTTCTCATCTACGAACTCCGTAGGTCTGAATTCAATCGAGTCTCATGCCAGATCCACCGAATCCAAATATCTAGATGTACTGACTTCATATACCCTTTAACAACTTTAGGAAATGGCGGGTCGCAGCTATTTGTGCTCCACGTCAGGGCTCAAATGGTTCTCGTCGCTTTGACCAGTGAGCCACGGGGCCTTGTACCTGTGCCCGGGACCTTCAGGACTTGGGCCATCATTGGACATCATTCTGACGGCCGATTTCTTTCCCAAAAGGCGATCCATGCTTACCAAAGCACGGGGCAATTCCGCACCCTCCAATGGCCTAATGGCTTCTGTCTTGGAGATCACCGAGGCCAACAGTAGGAGAGGAAGAAGAAGAAGAGCTGCTAAACCACGAGACTGCGAATTCTTAGCCATATTTTTCCTGGATTATGCACTCCGCAAGTACAAATTGCATGGAGAGACTGATCTCTTTGATGCTTTATTTATAATACCGACGCATAAAGCGGGTGTCGCTTTTGATAGTAGCCGATGACTTCGGGGATGGAGGCTTGTTCTTAGACATCCACGTGGTGCAATTCCAAGTTGTTGCTCCCTTTTCTTCAGGGGGTCACTGAAATAAGAAGGCTTGGTACATTCCGAACGAATGAATCTAAGTAGTTCCTAACTTTCCTTTTCCCTTACTCAGACATCACAAAGTCCAACTTCAAGGATATGGACGGAGGAAAGCAAGAGAGTGCATGAATACGCTTGTCGACATTCTCTTGCGACATCACTTTTGCATGATGTGACCGATCATGGTTACGGGTTTGCTCCATTTCCACTTGACCTCATATTGAGATTTTAGATGCTAAAAGAGTTTATCGAATGATGTTGCTACATCTTAATCGGGTGCTAACTTAAATGACCACTTGCTCTTTGCCATATCATTTAGTAAACCCATTTAATGTGTAACTCTTATATATCTCTAGAATTATTAAAGAATCTGTATGCATTTTTACTTTGTCGTATGGTATATTATGTCCGATGTCGTTAATTCTGTACTCCACATTTCCCACAGTGTCGCATTAATTTCGATATTGAATCCATCTTAGAATTTGAGTATTGAAGATTTTAAATGAATTTGCTGCAGACGTTCAAAGAAATTGTCTTTATACCAGTACTTGCCGTTCTTTTACTTTTCTATTTTTATTATTAATCCAGTGGTACGAGTGCAGAAGTCTTGATAATCTGGAGGACTATTCTAATCTCTATCGAGTATGTTAGAAGAAGTTGAGTCTGGCCAAAGGGAATAGTAAATAAGTAAAGATCCATGCCAAAATTTTAAATCGTAAATGCGAGTCGCGTGGCAAAACGGTGTGACATGAGATGTAATTCTCTTCTCCATCATTTCTTGCTTTTCATGTTGGCATTCTCACCTCACATCTAACCACACAGATATATCAATTGCTTGCACGCTTGACATTTTTTTTTTTCCAGTCACTCTCAGAAGTCAAATCCTCAGCTTCAAAAGTTCAAGTACCTAATTTGAGAACATGCTTTCACTTGGGCGAAGGGGATGTACTTTATGTTGCATTCGCCAGTGAACTCTCATGACCTACTTTGTACACAAGAAAAGAAGTCAAATATATCAGGAGGGGGGCTACACCTGTACAGACAAATTCTTTCCCAGATTCATGGAACCAATGCCTTGGATTATGAATCTCTTTACGGAGGAGGGTACATTCAAATTGATGGTAAAAAAAAAAAGCGCATTCCAATAGATGTAATGCCAATGGTTTTCATCCACTTATGATCATCTTCATAAAGTTTGTCATGGTTCACATTGAACTAAATATAAATAGATGATATTCATGTTAGTAACCCACAAATAAAAAATTCGATTGGAAAAAGTTACCCTTTTTCATCAATAGAGAAAAATATATCCATTTCTTATTTAGTTTGTACTGATGATGATGGGTACAAAAATTTGTAGTAAACTAACAACCCATGACCCCATGATCTAAGTGATGTAACCTAAATGGATGAGTGCAGTTCACTGTACATCGACAATAATAGGCCTCAACTACTAAGGTTGGTGTAGTTGGTTGGAGCATCAACAGTTACCAACTTAGGAATTGAAGGGTCATATGATCAAATCCCACTAATTATGCACAAACGGCTCTAAATCAGGTTCACTTACATAGGTAAAAGTTTGAAATTAAATGATTCTTGGACACATTTTGCAAGGTATTATAGGGGCCTTCATGTAGCCGGATTTCCATGCTAGTGCCCATGATTTATCAAAAAGAAAAAGGCCCCGGGATTGGGGAATCGACCTCATTAACTATCATGTAGACTAATTAAGAGCTCAAGAACCCTCAAGCATGTGAAATTACCTTCAATTTAGTTACGAAATTAAGTTGTTTTGGTGTCATGTTTCGATGTCGTGTTGGCACACATATGCATCAAAGCAAGGAGTGAGTATCTCAAGTTACTTACAAAGAGCCATCCGACATGATTGATAATTCCATAAAGACAGATACATATTGCATTAGATGAGGATTGTTGTCCAATTTTCCACGAAACATTGAACTGTACTAGATGTGCATGACCTCCACTCAATCTAGTAATGGACCTATGCCCATTGAAAGCTTTAAGGAACAGCAAAGTTAGGTAACAAATATTGGCCAAAATAATAAAAAAATAAGTTAGGCAACAAAACACCCATTTCCAAGATGATTCTCGTACCTCAGAAGTCAAAGTAGATTTGATAGTTCTAAAACTGTAAAGATGCCCTCCCGTGAATTAGACAACAACCTTTCCTAGGGCATAGGTCAATGGGTCATTTCGTCACCTATTCTTTCACTTCATATCAAGCATTATGAATTTATTTTTTCTTTAAGATAAGAAATTCTTTAAATGATCTACAATAACACGATGAAAGCTCACATGAGTAATTTAGGAAAAAATCTCTCTCGATGCATTCTAAAAATTCATTAGAAAACGGTCTTATATATGAGAATAATAGAAATCTAAATTAAAAGCCATAAAATCATAAAGAAACATTGATCATATATAATCAGAGAACCATTCACAAAGTATAGAAAATCTCTTGAGATATTACCTAAATTATCTAATCAAATAATCGATATTGCCTAAGACTTTAAGATATTATGTAAAATCACATGAATAAATTAAAAAGAAAGCTCATTGTAGTTTTGAAGAATGTTTCATCCTATGATGTTAGCTAAGTGTTTTTTGTGTGTGTGTGCGCGCGCGCTTATAACGAGGGATATTCGAACCTTTTAGCTCATCTTACACGTATGTGTGCAAACCGCCTAATTTATATGTGCATGCATAAGGCTCCACTATTAGTAGTTTATTTATAAAACAAACTAAGAAGTGCATTGTCTCATATTGAAAAGATATGGGTGCACACACGGATGGAATTTGACACTAAATAACTATCATTATTTTATATTAAAAAATTCGGATTTTATAATTTTAAAATTAATCATAGCATCCCATTGAAACGGTACAACTATTCATAAATAAGTAAGAGTTATTTTTTTTTATTATTCATTTAATTTCGAATTTTTTATATGTCCTTGTCCCGACCAAATTTTTGGGTGTACCACCTAGAATTTGGCTAATGGATTATTAAGCCTAAACTTAACGCGGGCTCTCTCAAGCCTATATTAATTCGCGACTTAAATTCGAATTCTTAACATGCAAATGATTTTCAATCAGGAGTCGCCACTAATCTATTTTTTGGTGGGTCGATTCGAATTCTTCTCTCTGCTCTCTCTCTCTTTTGCTGCACTTTTTCTTTTTTTCAACAAAAGCTTAAAACCTTGACTTTTTTCTCCACAAACCCTAAAGAAACGATGGAAAATTTTCTCTTCTAGCCTGAATTTTTAACCTTCGAATCGAGAGAGAAACCCCCGCAATATGGCCGTATATTCAATGTGTATGTGGCCTCCTTGAAACCCTACGTGAAAAACCTTTTTATAGGCTGAAGATTAGGGTTTTAATGTCATTTTCAAATCAACATCCGTGAAGATTTCTTTTTCGCACGCGATATCACTTTGTTTTTATTTTCCACATCTCCTGATTTTATCGCCTAAAGATAAGATTGTAACCTGATTTTCTTAAATTCCAAAAATCCACCGTAATATCATTTCAAATCTCAATTTAGATAATTTTTGTCATTAAAAGAAAACGGGCTTGGGCCAATTTACTTGCTTCGTGGGCTTAGTTCGACCTACCAAATTAAAACTTAGAACCACTAATTCAAATATATCCGTCACCGGTCCAATAAATAAATGCAAAATATGTAAATTAAAAATAAATGCACCTACATCTATATGCTATGCAATTGATATTTTTTTTTCAGGGATAAAATTAACCCCTAATTTTAATGTGATAAATGACTAAACGGGTCGCCAAAATTTAGGTGTCAACAGTCATTTTAACGTAATCCTTAAGAACATACTTGTTCATTTTGCAACTTTTTTGAAATGTTGCCTTTATTTAGAAGACTAAGAAAACTATGTCGGTTTTTGGTATCAATTACAATCAAGTCTTTTTGAGTTTTCTTTCTTAAATACAGCCATCATTTCAATTGTTTTCCTAGAAAGATCCTAAAGAAATACTAGACCTGCTATATAGTATTTTCAATCAAGATTTTGTAACTTGGAAGAAATGTGTTGGTGACCATTAGTAACATTGTGAAGCATATAATTCTTTTAAAAAAAAATGATATGATACCTCAAAGTCTGACTTCATTATTATTTTCAATCGTTCCTCGTATTTTCCCAACATCCACTTAGGTGACGGGGCCAATAATGCTAAGTTGACCTCTCGCATAGTGATTATTACTTTTGACATGGTGAACGTCGATGTTGGTCAGAGTGCAATCAATCATATTGCCAACTCCCGCTACAAGATGCAAAAGGAGATCATTCCAAACATTGCATGGCGCTCCAGATGAAGGACTGACAACATCTATATGACCATTTTGATAGACAATAATTTAAAGTATCTTTGACAAAATTTTATAAAGATAATTCCTTCATTTCAGGTCACGCATGTGAAATATAGAGAGGTTTTCCTTCATTTCACGGCGTGCAATGGAGAACATAGATAGAAGGGCATGTTCATGCATCTGGATGGACCATGTAAGGATCGGTAACGTGTTAGGATTTTTTCATAAATATAAGGGTTACAAATATAGACATCGATTTTATATGTGAGTGATTTTCATAATTTTAATTCACAAAATGGAGACTTGGTTGGAGGAAATCTTCTTTAACCAAGGCCCAAAACCAAATTCAATCACTAAAAATTGATTTCTAGTGACTAAATATGGAAAATTCGGTCACCATAAGTGAATTAGGAGCAATTAGATTTGTCAAAATGAGTCCAAACCCATTTAATAATTCAAAATTACGTAAATGAGTTATAAATGGATCATAGCAGATTTCGTAGCCCAGCATAATGGGTCTATAAAATAAAATAAAGAGGCCTAAACAATCCATTTACAGCTTACTTAACCGATATATAATCTCTCTCTCTCGGTTTCGGGATGCTTCAGTTAGTGATGGAAGCAAACGAATCCTCCTCATCTGAGCGGGACAACTCGACGGATCCGTTGAGCGAGGGTGAGAAGATTGGTGGATGGAGCCTCCATTATGGAGAAAGCATCGCAGAGAGGAAAGCAGCCAAGTGTGGGTTCAATGCGGTGGACATCATTACTAAAGATGGATTTGGTGATCGGTAACTGATTTTGATTTGAAGAAATCTCATATTTGCTCTTTGAACAAGTGACTCTTAACCTTATTATGATGATTTATCTTGTTATCCGAAACTGGTTTTATTTTGAAGTTGTTTGTGATTTGTCTTTGTTTATAGTTGGATTGCGATATTTATGTGGAAATGAATGAAATGTTATTTTGACAAAAAAATTGGTAAAAATAAAATATTTAGAACTAAATTAGGAAAAGTATAATAAGTTTAGGATTTTTTAGACAATTTTCCCTAAAATGTTTAGATTGAATTAACAACCGTACAATAAATTTAGGACTATAATTTTCCCGTTTCATCTTAGTGCTGTGTCTAAAGTAAATGTCCAAATTACTGTCTTAGAAAATTGGTACGCGCATAAGTTCAAGTTCATAATGATTTTCAGGTTTTACTGGAGCTATATTTTATCTAGGTTATTCAAATTAAATTGTCCAAAGTTTGAACTGGGTCATGGTTTTCGTCATCATCATACCCGAGTTTTATCACGCTTTCGATCAATTACATTTAGTTTACGACTTAAGATTTTGCATATGTCTATATCTAAGTTTCTCTTCGGCACGATTAAGATTGAAATTGGTGTCAATTTGCAGATATTCCTGCTAACTATTTTATTCTTTTCGATTTTGAGTATAAATGCATGATATTTTACATATCATGTGCCGATGTGAGGACAAAAGCTTACAAACCTCCGAATCACTTTGTTTTTTTTTCTCTTTTTGTTTTCTTCCTACTCATGGCGATGGAGAATTAAATATGCATGTGCCCGATCGCTTACCGATTTTGTCCCAAATGGATAAATACTCATGACAATAAAGAAGAATTTCATATGGTACATAATCTGCAAAAACAGATTTGTTATGCAATCCATGTCGATCACCATTGATAACATATAAATTGGAGTTACAAAAGTTAATCCAACTATATAAATTAATGGTGATGGATTGTCGATTGCCTAGAGAAGATCAAAAGTTGCCAAAAAAGTTTATGAACCTTTAATTGCTATACTCATGATCTCATTGCTAACTTGAATTCGAGTTTGTCCTAAAATTGTTTTGTCTCAACTCTGGGAAATAAAACAGCGGAGGTATTCCCTCTTGGGTGGGGAAGAAAAAATTACATTTAGGAATTAGGAGGCCCTTTAGGTTGGGGGGGGAGAAGAGGTGTTTGAGGAATTGGTAAGCTAGTATAGTAGCAGCCCACACAGGTAAAGGTGGACGGGTAGGTGAAACACCCACTGCAAGGTCGATCTATGCTTTGTACAGTGTCTCTTAACCCACTTGTCAGCCTTATACCTCTAGTTGAGAGACATTGTGTCCCTCATGTAGAATATTTGTGTGCACTAACATTCTCAAATTTTGTGCCATTTTTTTAACTTAACTTTGGTAGAAAGCTAGAAAGATGAATGTGGAAAAAATAGTCTTATACAGGAAAAATCGAAGGAAGCTATCTTAACTTAAATAAGAGACCTATACAAGTGTTGCTAAAAGGTTAAGAAAATTGTCAAAAATGTCCTAAATTATTGTACTGGTCAATTCAATTTTAAAAGTTGAACAAAAATTTTGTATTTTTAATTTAATTTTATTAATTTTCTTCTTTTTTTTCCCTCTTATTCCCTCTATTGGCCATCACAACCTCGTAGATGGTCGATGAAGGTCACTAGCCACTAGTGAAGGCCTCAACGCCCACTCCTAGGCGAGGGTTCCCCATGCTGGATCTAGTGAGGGCTGTCCTCATCGGCCTTTGGTGAGGGTTGCCTACACTTGGGCTAGCGAGTGCGGCCATCACTTGAGGTAGATGGCTAGCAACCTCCATTGGCCATCGCTGAGGCCTAGTGATGGTTGGGGAGAGGAAAAAGGGGAATAGAGAAAGAAAAAAAAATGGAAGAAAAAGAAAAATGAAAAGGAGAAAAAATTATATAATAAATGCAAAAATTCTCAATGTTAACATCAACTGTACCATGTAGGACGGTCAATGCTAATTAGAATGCTACATTAACAACTTTCGGCCAAAATTAGTCTGGGATGAAAAAATTGGCAAATCATCAAAAGATTTATGACTAAACTAGCAAATTGTGAAAATGTTTATGACTAAATTAACATGATTTCAAAGTTCAAGAGAAAATTGGCAAATCATTAAAATATTCACAACTAAATAGACGTAATTAAAGTGAATAGGATTGAGTTGGGCTCTGTACCTTAGCTTTAGGACTTTTTGAACAATTTTCCTTTTAAAGACTTGGGCTCCCAAGTGGCCTCCACACATCGAATAACTTGATTATATTGGTCTTGGGCTTGATTTGCATAAACTTAAAATTCATGAAAAGTTGGGCTTAAAAAATTTCGAAATTTCTTATTTATTAATGTTAGCTTTTTACACAAACATATATGTTGGAAGCTAACTGCTCTGTCTAATTCAGTTATTGTGTCTATTCATGAGATACTTTGATTCTTTTTTCTTATATAGATGCATTCTTTCATTCAAAAAGCTATTTTAGTTTCCGTGTGTTCATGTTGAGAGACTTTGAAAGACTGCTTTGTATCGAAGGGCATTATCGCCACAGGAAAGTGATTTCAGAGACCTCTTAACAGAATGATTTTATTCCGTGTACCACATTTCTTTCAAACCTCCGACTGAGGACAAGGTAATTTCTTAATCATGGAGGAAGAGAATAAACAGACATCATGTCAAGAAAACGAAGGTATTGGAATTGTCCTATTTATTTCTCCGAGCGCAGTAACACCACAACCTTCATGTCATACTTATCTTGTATTACAATAATGTAATCTCTTTTGTGAGAACAAGACAACCAATGAATCTCTTATCGGCAAACCGAACACGTTTCTCCCTGCACACCTTTGTCATTAACCTTGTCTTCACCTTCATAGCTCAAATTTTTCACTTTTGGTGAACCATCCTTCTTGGAAGAATCGCCGCTAATTTCCTCCACGAAGAGCCGAATATTCTCATCGGATGATCCACCTGCCGCCACCGCCTTCCGAGCCTCGGCCTTTAGTGCCATCGCGTTTTTTCTCAACTGCTCAGCTACTGGCCCAACCATGACCTCTTCGATGCATTTCTCAATCACTTCACTGCTTATGTTTCCATCAACTTCCTTCTTGATCCTCACGCCAATCTTAAAGACATCGACAATGAGCTTTGCGTTGGTCGGCTGGTCAGTCCACTGTGGGTAGGCTATGAGAGGGATACCCGAGCAAATAGTCTCGAGCAAGGAATTCCATCCACAGTGAGTGATGAAACATGCCACAGCCGGGTGTGACAAAACTCTAGTTTGAGGAGACCAGCACACGATTTGACCTTGGTCTTTGGTTTCTTCAAGAAACCGTGATGGAAGTTGCCCTGCGCCATCAGGCGTCGGGAATTCAGGCGGCTTCACCACCCAAAGAAAGGGACGCTTCACGTTCTTTAGAGCCGTGGCTATCGCTTCCATTTGCTTGGCTGGTAACACAACTATGCTCCCAAAGGATACATAGATGACTGAGCTTGGAGGTTGCTGCGTCAACCATTCAATGCAAGTCTCATCTGATTTCCACATATCCACACTCGCATTCTCAAGTTCTTGATCTTGGCCTAGCAACGTTGGAGGGACTAGTGGACCGATTGGCCTTATCGGATAAAGCTCGCACATCGAGTCTATGACATGTTTCTCAAGCTCATAGAAAGAATTCCCTAAAACCCATTTGAACTTCTCCATGCCTTGGAATAGTTCAGAGAATAATTTGGGGAAGCTGCCAAATGGGTTGTTGGGGAGCACAAAGGATGGCAGATCCTCCTTCTCCATCGAAGGTAAACCCGGTAGTTCCACAACCATATCAGGGTCTGTCAGAGTCGGGAAGGCGCTGAGCTTATTGAAGCAGCGATAGTATATCGCGTACAACGCACACGGTTGAATCCATAGCATGGCACAAGGGATGTTGTACTCGGCGGCTACATCGGAAACCCATGGCACGAAAGGGTTCGTGACTAGGCTTAAGAGCTTCTTCGGACTCGGGTAATGTTCTTTGATTAGAGACGAGAGATTGCTAGGCCCATGTTTACCTAGGCTGTCCATGTAGACGTCGAGGTTGGTCTTCCGGTCGTAGTCAAGGCTCAGGCCGTCGGAGTAGAACAGGAGCTCGATACCGGTGACAAGGTCAGCGGGACCGGCACCAGAGGACTTAAGCATGCGGTGGCGGGCGATCTCGGTGGTGGCAAGGGTGACATGGATGCCTTTGGCGGCGAGACGCTTGCCAAGCCTTAGCATCGGGTTGATATGGCCCTGAGAAGAGAAGGCCACCAAAAGGACATGGTTCTCTTCTTTCTTCTCCTCCGCCTGAGCCATGGACAACTGCCACGCACCCGGCCGCCTGCTGCCGCCGGCACGTGCAGAGAGAGAGAGAGAGAGAGAGAGAGAAGGTGCTAGAGGAAGGAGGGCGTGGAGGAAAATTTGGCAGGCAACTGCGGTCTGCCACTAATTTCTCTTAGGTGGTGAGAGAATGTGATGAGCGCATTTGTTCTGTGTTTTGTTTTGGTCGGTATTTGTTCTGTGTTTATATGAGCGAATGGTTCGTGGAAACCATCGTAGGCAGGCGGTGACGTCGAGTGATGAGCAGATGTGTTTGTGTGCACGTGGAATTTTTATGCTTCTGGCGAAATCTTTACCCAGGAGAGAGTATGCCCCGCGACAGATCGATTTAGACATGGTACATACGGGGAGAAAGAGAGGATTGGGAATCAAATGTAATAAATAAATAGCAAAAAAAAATTGCAGAAGTAAATTAAATGATTAAATATCACGAAAAATCTCAAACTAGTATGTTTATGATAAATTTACCTAAATTAATTTTTTGATAATTAAAAATCCGAAACTGGTATACTAGTGATAAATTGTCAAATTGCTAAGTTAAGACAGATTACGGATATACCAATTTAAGATTTTACCTTCCATTTGTTACATGTATACCAATTTGTGGAATTTTTTTAATAGTATTTAACCAATTTAATGGAAACTAACAAAGGGTAATTTGTTATACATGTACCAGGTTATGATTTTTGATGATAAATAATTAGTTTATGATAAATTTATCACACAAGCACTAGTTGGAATTTTTAATGGTTAAAAATTAATTTGAGATAAATTTGTCACAAGTATATCCGTTTGAGTTTTTTGTGGTCAAAAAATTAATTTGACGTAAATTTGTCGTTGATGCATCAAGGTTTTTCGTAATATTAATCCTTAATGAAAAGTTCACGCAAGTTTTCTAATGTAGACCGATGCATTAAAGAAAAATACAAATATGCTATGCAAAAACCCACTCTATATAAATTATTTTCCTAAAAACGAGCTTTTAATCATGCAAATAAGAATCGAACCAATATCCTACATGGAAAGAAATCCTAAGTCTGTAATGCAAAAGTGGTAACTTTGTATTTTCATGACTCTCAAATTAAATATAAGGAAATTAAATATACTCTAAAAGATGGAAATATGTAATTTTATCCTAAACACATACACAATTCTAGTCTAATTCTATGTGATGGATCGCGAGAATGCAATCTAAAGTTACTAACATGCAAGATCGACTCTTTGTTATTTTTTTTCTCCTTACAGCATAAAAAAAGAAGAAGTAAATATGCAATAATGGGAGGAAATACGCACATATTCAAATTCACTATATATGCAATGCAACTTATCGATGTTTCACAAAAGAACATTCATTCAAGAGACCCCTAATGTGCTGGCACTTATTATAAAATATGAAATCCTATCTTAATATGCAAAATTATGCAAAATTATCAATATGCTTAAAGATGTGAGCACAATCAATCACGAATGCACAAAGTTTGACCTCAAAATGTGTTTTTTCATGGGAAATTGCCGGTTGCTCTATAGCATCCGTACAACTCAAGTGTCCCTAGGAGTGAGATTCGTGGATGGTTTTGTCAAGAATCTCCTCATTTTGCTGCTCCGAAGAAGAACCGCGAGATTAGAGTGATAATTTTCACCATTGTTGTCTCTGCGGACAGTGCAAACCGGGCAAACATCCTGCTATCGACAATCGAGGACATTAAAGGAAGGCTTCTCAGGCTCGAAGATCCGATACACGCTTTGACATTAAACCAGATGGGGGGACAAAAGTGAAGACTAGCTTTTAGAAGATTAGATATCCAGAATCCAAGCCAATGGTTCGGACGTTAAAAGGTGACATGAATAGATAGTCTTGCGAGACCCACCATACTTTCTTGGGAGCGCGGGATGTATCTGGCTTTCGAGAATGATGATGATTACGATGCTAATGAAGAATGGTCGGACGAATCCCAGCAGTCAAGTGTCTCAGAAACTTGGCCAAGTTCATCAGCTCCTCGTGAGATAATTTTCTTTTCCCTCTTTATTCTCACAATGAAGTGACAGGAAGCTACCCTAAACTTCTACTTTCAGAAATTCTCGTCCCTCTACCACCTAATAACACGCCTCTTCCGGCAATATTTGGTCCAGCGTTAAGGTGACTACACGCTATTTCTTGCAATGGCTTTTGCTTACATAACAGAATAGGATACTGCTCCAACAGATATCCTCTGCCCTTCTCTCGCATAGACAGAAAGATCAAGCACAAAGCTGCTAGTACTTATGCAATGACCAAACCAAGTTTGTAATTACTTCTGTGTTGGAAGGGGATCATAGGATGCGGTTTGCAGCAGTTTTGAAAATTTGAGAAAATGTTTCTTCTTCAACTAATGAGGTGCTTTCAACAATCACACTTTTAGCAATTCCTAATAAACCACCTGACTTTTTGGACACAGTTTCGGTGGGTTTGTCATCCTTAAACAACTTTGGGATGCAGCAACGATGGCTCCTAGAGTAGCGCCTAAAATAACCTTGGTCTCCCACTCAACCAGAGAACAAGCGACCAGAGAATCAATGAAATGGAATAAGCAAAAGGAACTCCATGTTGCCACCAACAAAGCAGCTGCGATGCAAGAAATGAAGAGAGGACCGGTCGTGAATAAAAAAAGGGGAGCCACCTTTATGAAGAAAGCTTTGGTAAGAAACAATGAACAGAGTTGTCAATGTTTTGAACAGGTTCATTGTAGCTCGAAGAAAATCGACCATGCGTCATTTGTATTAAAAAGTTATGAAAGCTACTTGGTAACTTAGGTCACGCTAAAAACGCGTTAGAGTGAAATTAACTACAAATTTAAATCTGATTTCAGAAATTGAAAATCCCGTTATGTCACGAATCATTTTAGAAATGTCGACTCCACCTCCAAAGATTTTTCTGCAAACCAAGATTTTTTGGGAAAAAGTCGTCGTAGGGCCATTTTTGTTCGAAATCGTCAGGGATCATTTTTTGTCGCGCATTTGGGAGCCAAGATGATTCAATTTATAAGGAAAAATACCAATTTGATTATTGACTCGACAATCGAATTTTTAGAGAGCGAATTTGATTAATTTGAGGATGATTAAGTGTCCAATGGAAGAGAAACCGAGCCAAATTCGTGTGCCCGCACCACCTGCGACATTTGGACCATCTCGGGCTTCTAGAAGTGAGCCTTGGTGGTTGATTTTCAGCCTAGGAAGCAGCTGGTGGTGGGGGATGGTCAAGGGAGACAATTGAAGAGAAAATAAGGCTTGTGGCCCCCCTTGTCCCCCCTCATCTCTTCCCTCTCTCTTTCTAGTCTTCGACCGGCACCCCCTCAGCCTCCTCCTTGCTGTTTTCGAACTCTGGCAGCCAGTTGAGAAGTCGTCGGAACTGTTCGCGCCATCGCCCGTCGCCGTAGCCGCTCCCGCCTCACGTGCACGCTGCCACTGCTCCGCACCCATCCGCGCGACCCTAACGTCCAGCAACCTTGTCTCGCATCCCAGCTGTTGTGTCAGGACTTGTTGAGCCCAGCCAAAGCCACCTCGCCCCTATTCAGCCGCCGTGAAGTACCACCGGTGGCCACCGAGTGTCCCTGCTGCCTTTGTCGGTCTTGCCTCGCCAACCAACCCTTGTTTTCCCTCTTTTGCAACCTTAAACATAGAGCAAATCAGTGGGTTTCCAGTAGCACATCGGTCCCGTTTTGAGGTTGTTTTGGATCTCGAAAGCTAGGCCCGCTTTGGAGAGAGTTGAGCCCCGCGGCATTCCCATCATTTTGAACCGAGCAGTTCATTAAATAAGTGAGTTTAACTCACTAATCCTCACTTAGTAAGTTAATGTCGCTTAATGGTTGATTAGTTTAAGTTAAGTATGGATTAGATGGTTAGTTAGATTAGATTAGTAAATTTAATTAATTATCAATGCATGTTAGGTGGATAGTTAGTGCAATTAGAGTCTAGACAAGCTTTAGTATTTAACTAGAGTGGTTCGGTAATTTTTTGGGCCTGTCTCAGCTTCCAATTAGGCTTTTTCGAGCCTAAGTCGTATTTATTGTATTTATTTATTAATTTCCGGAAATTAAATCGGGATAGTCAATGACTGGAATTTCGTGCTGATTGCAGTGGTACTTTTTGTTTATTTAATTGAGTATCAGATTGTGTAATTTGAGTATGAGTGGTGATTGTTGGTTATTATTCCAAAAATGGACAATTTTGGTCATAATTCTAGAAAATTGCCGGTGGAGCCGTAATTACCACATAATTCTAGAAAATTGCCGATGGGGCCGTGATTACCACATAATTCTAGAAAATTGCTTGTGGGGCCATGATTATCGCATAATTCTAGAAGATTGTCGGCGGGGTCGTGATTACCACAAAATCTAGATTTTGCCAGTGGGACAGAGGTTACCCCTTAATCTAGGTTGTGCCATTCCGCCGTGACTAAGAGTTGAGAATGAATAATTGAATAATGGTCTCGATGACATATAATCGACTAAGTTAATTGATCAATGATTCAATTTGGTTGAGTAAAGTGATTTGTCAAATAATGATTGAATAATGGTTTAAATTGTATTGTCTGACAAGAAGGATTTGAGGCCAAGGTAAATCCCCTAACTTGTGTTGCGCTTAGGTAGCCCTCATTGTGTATTTGCTTCTTAATCGGGTTTTCGGAGGGTAGAATTTGCTGACACGTAGTTTCACCCTATTGTGGGATAACAATTTCAGGCCCATAGATGCTAGCTCGAGAGTTTTTTGAATGACCCAAGAGTGTTACAAAAAAGGCATCTTATTTTCCATTGCTTGGGAGCCCTAGGGGCTGGACCTATGAGCTAATGAGGTCCATGGTTTGGGTTAATACGGGTCTCACCCAAAAGGTGCCCCACCGATACCAATCGTGGTACCACCATGCTCAAGATGGCCAGAGAGAGGGTCCTACTTCGGTATCTGAGATCCCTCTATACATCCTAGAGGCCACTTTTGGAAAGGGGACAGTTGATCCTCCTCGAGGTTCGATAGTAGATACAGTGGACCTGGCTCTTGAAGTCCCCGCGTCCTCGATGCATTCAGCTCAAGGCTCTAGTTGGAGTGTGGAAGAGGATCAGATCGTGGAGGACGATGAAGAGGAGGATAAGGACCCATAGATCGGAAACCTTGTAAACTTTACTTTTGAACTGGCTTGTGTAGAACCTGATGTTAATAGTTTGTATCATACTATATACATGATGATCTACAATATATATATAAGTGTGGTCGTTTCAAGTTCAAAAATTTATGGTTCTACTTTCATATCCCATTGTTTTATTATCTAGGGATTATTTATATGTTTTTGCATGCGCATTAAAACCAATGGGTTGGCGACGCGTCCTGGAACATCGTATTCAATCGGCCAAGGAGGGATGGGCACGTGCTCGGAAAATCAGGGCATGACATCCCCGTTTAAATGGTATCAGAGCAAAGTTTAGTGATTGGAGTGATAAGATGCGATGGTTTATGGGATAGTAGTAGGATGGCCTTTAAATTTATGTTAGTGCATGTCTGTGATAGTTGATTTTGTAGAATTGTTTGTTGTGTGGATTGCTTAGCTTCTAATCCAGTGAGGATTTGGAAGACAGGTTTCAGTAAAGCTAAGCCATGTGCGATCAGGAGCAAAGGACTCCTAGTAAGAGATCAATTAGACGTGTGACTCGGGGTAGGACACTGATCAGGGTTGATACCCGAGGATGTAGAGGTAAGGCGCCAGCACAGGTTAGCGCCAGTGGAATAGCACCACCTCCCGTTGGTACTGGGATAGTAGCCTCGGGTGATCAGGGAACCATCGGGATCACCCAAGCCTTGGATGTGATGAGGGAATTGATAGGGCAATAGGCCCGGGATCAAGCTGCCGCCTTCACTACCACTATTGCAGCCGCCACTCAAGTTGCCGCTATTGCTGCCGCCCCTGTCGTCGCACCTACCATTGCTCCTGCAGGAGTTCCACTTGGAAATGTGGCCGTTGGAAGGCTAATCCATAAGTTAGTGGAACAATTTCTGAAGCTGAACCCATCGAGATTCATTGGTGAAGGAGATCCAGAAGTTGTGTTGCTTTGGATCCAAGATCTTGAGAAGGCGTTTGAACTTTTGATATACAACGAAGAAGAGAAAGTGGTATTGGCTATGTATCAACTACAAGGGAACGGAAACATCTGGTGGAGAGCCGCCAATGATACAGTATTTCCGGATGGTGTGATCCTAGTGTGAGACACCTTCCTTAGAGCTTTTTATGACCAGTATTTTTCAAATACTACCCAAGAACAAAAGATGGAGGAGTTTTAATGCCTTTGTCAAAGATCGATGTCGGTTGACCAGTATGTGGTCAAATTCGCAGAGCTTTCACAGTATGCTTCGAGGTTGGTTGAGGATCCTGAAGAAAAGGCCCGAAGGTTCAAGAATGGTCTTCGTCTTGAACTAAAGTAACCGTTGCTACCGCTGGATCTGACAAATTATCGATAGGTCTACTGTCGAGCTTAGATGATAGAGAGAGGTTTGAATGAGTAAGATGCCTCGTCCGAATTGAGGTTTAATTCAAACAGAGATGTGATCTGACATGGGAAGAGGCCCATGGTCGAGGGAAGATTTCAGATTTCGCCCAACAAAAAGGGTGGAGTTGGCAAGTTTGGGCCTAACCAGAATGGCGTGTGCCGCTTGTGTGGAAGGCAACACAAATCGGCTCCATGCCAATCTAGGCTAGGTACTTGCTTTGAGCGTGGCCAGCTGGGTCACATAGCCAGAAACTGTCCTAGAAGACTGAGTGGACAACCGCAGTTGCCGCCACTGTCGCAGATGGGGTAGATAAGAGGTTTCATGCCACAGAACGCACTGCAAAGAGGACAGCTCTAACCCCCCAGTTCAAGGCACGGTGTATGCCATCACTCAAGGTCAGGCAGAGGTTGCGACTGACGTGATCACAGGTATGGTTTCATTGAATGACCATCCTGCTTATGCTTTGTTTGATTTAAGAGCAACCCATTTCTTTATTGTCGAGCAGTGTGTTAAGCTGATAGGGTTAAGTTCTGTATTGTTGGATTCTATTATTAGCATATCTACACCATTGAAGGATAAAGTGTTAGCTGCTTTAGATTGTTCTAGTTACAAGTTAGCGATTGGTGAGCGAGAGGAGAAAATAGACTTATTAGTCCTAGCCATATATGACTTTGATTTGATAATTGGCATGGACTGGCTCACCAAGTAACAAGCTAAAATGGATTGCTATCGCAAGTCGATTCAATTTAACCCATTAAAGGGTGAGAGCTTTGAGTTTGTAGGGAACCGAGGAGGACCCTCGATTTCCCTAATCTTGTCACAAGAGGCAACTCGTTTGTTAGATGGGGGTTGTCAAGGTTACCTGACGACTGTCATGGATACGATAATTGAGGAATTGAAGATTGAAGATATTTTAGTTGTGCAAGAATTTCTAGATGTATTTCTGAAAGAGTTGCCAGGATCATCACTAGAGAGAGAAATTAAGTTCGTGATTGAGTTAGCCCCTGGGATAGAGCCAATCTCTAAGGCTCTTTACCGGATGGCTTTATCTGAGTTGAAGGAACTTAAGGTGCAGATGCAAGAGTTGTTGGACAAAGGATTTATCTGTCTCAATGCATCACCTTGGGGAGCACTAGTTCTTTTGGTAAAGAAAAAATATGGTTCATTGTGTCTGTGTATCGACTATCGCCAACTCAATCAAGTGATGATCAAGAACAAGTATCCCCTGCCGAGGATTGATGACGTGTTTGATCAGTTACAAGGAGCGTCGATATTTTCAAAAATCGACTTGAGAACAAGATATCATCAATTGAGGATTAGAAAAGAGGATATTCCAAAGTCAGCATTTCATACTCAGTATGGTCATTATGAGTTCACAGTGATGCCATTCGGGTTGACGAATGCTCCAGCTACCCTTATGAATTTGATGAACTGAGTGTTCAAGGAATATCTGGATCAGTATGTGATCGTGTTCATCGATGATATTTTGGTGTATTCGAGAAGTGATGAAGAGCATGAAAGTCATTTGAGATTAGTACTGCAAACTCTAAGAGTTCATCAATTGTACGTCAAGTTTAGCAAGTGCAAGTTTTGGTTGACTTGTGTTACGTTTCTAGGTCACGTGATTTTAGGCGAAGGAATTTCCGTGGACCCGTCCAAGATTGAAGCAGTGATTAACTGGCCAAGATTGACTACCATAACAGAAATCAGAAGTTTTCTGGGTTTGACAGGTTATTACAGACGGTTTGTGGAAGGGTTTTCAACTTTAGCATCGTCGTTGACTAGACTTCTAAATAAAGAAGAAAAATTCGTGTGGACAGACAAGTGCGAGCGTAGTTTCCAAGAGCTGAAGAAGAAGCTGACTACCGCACCTATGCTAATGATTCCATCTGGTCCTAGAGGATACGAGATCTACAATGATGCGTCGTTCAAAGGATTGAGTTGCGTACTGATGCAACGTGGCAAGGTTGTTGCATACACCTCTCGTCAGTTGAGGCCTTATGAATAGAACTACCTGATGCATGACTTAGAACTCGTAGCAATTATTTTCGCGTTGAAGATTTGGAGACACTATTTGTGTGGAAAAGGTTCCAGATCTTCATGGACCATCAAAGTCTCAAGTACATATTCTCTTAGAATGAGTTGAATATGAGACAGCGCCGATGGATGGAATTGCTGAAGGATTACAACTGTGATATCCTATATCACCCGAGAAAGGCGAATAAGGTTGCCGATGCTTTGAGTTGAAAGTCTTCAGTTGCTCATATATTGGTGAAAGAGTGGAATTTAATCGAGAGAGCTCAAGATTTAGTATTCAAATTTGAGATAGGCCACTTTTCGAATCTTATGGCCACCCTCAAAATTGAACCGGATGTTCAGGTCAGAATCAAGCTACTTCAGCCTACAAACCCAGATATTCAGAAAATTCTACAAGAGGATACTAATAAGAGAAAAGATGACTTTCAGGTTTTTGATGATGGAACGCTGAAGTTATAAGGACGATTGGTTGTACCTGACGATGTTGAGCTTAGAGAGAATATTTTATCAGAAACTCATCGTAGAAATTACAGCATTCATCTTGGCAGTACCAAGATGTATCAGAATCTGCATCAACACTATTGGTGGTCTGGTATGAAAGCGAATGTCACCAAGCATGTCGCGCCAAGTGTTTGACGTGTCAACAAGTCAAAGCTCAACATTGTAAGCTGGGAGGACTTCTGCAACCTCTCGAGATCCTAGAGTGGAAATGGGAGCATATCACGATGGACTTCGTGACCGAACTACCGAGGAGTCAAAGAGGAAATGATTCGATTTGGGTAGTGGTCGACAGATTAACAAAGTCATCTCACTTCATTGTAGTGCGAAAGAACCTTAGTTTGGATAGGCACGCAGATTTGTATATGCGTCAAGTGGTTCGTTTGCATGGAGTGCCAGTTACGATTACCTCATATCGAGACTCAAGATTCACCGCCGCTTTTTGGAAGAGCTTGCAGAGTGCCTTAGGTACGAAGTTGCAGTACATTACGACATATCATCCTTAGACGGATGGCCAGTCTGAGAGGACAATGCAAACCCTCGAGGACATGTTGCAAGCTTAGGTACTGGATTTCAAGGGAAGTTAGGAAGAACGGCTTCATCTCATGGAATTCCCCTAGAATAATAGTTTTCAGTAGAGCATCTAGATGGCTCCTTTTGAAGCGTTATATAGCCGAATGTGCAGAACACCGGTGTGTTGGGATGAAGTTAGGGAAAGAAAAATTACAGGCCCAAAGTTGGTTCAGCAATCAGTGGATGTCGTGACAATGATCAGAAACAAACTAAAGACCGCTCAGAGCAGATAGAAAAGTTACACAGATAAGCGCCGAAGACTATTGGAATTTCAAGTTGGTGATCATGTTTTTCTAAATGTGTCACCAATGAGGGGAACTTCGCGCTTTGGCAAGAAAGAAAAGCTAGTATGAGATGCGTAGGTTTGTTTGAGATTCTTGAGATAATCAGGACTCTGGCATATCGTCTTACGTTGCCACCAAAGTTGGTGCAAGTGCACGGCGTCTTTCACATGTCAATATTAAGGAAGTATGAGCCTGACCCGACCCACGTGCTTAATTTCAAAGAATTGGACGTGGATGACGGTGTATCGTATGTAGAAAGCCTGGTTCAAATTGTGGAAAAAAAACAAGTTCTACATACGAAGACCATCCCGTTGATCAAAGTGGTCTGGCAACACCACAGCACTGAGGGAGCAACTTGGGAGAGCAAAGAGTCGATGAAACAGTTGTACCCCCACCTTTTTGCTTAAGTATTATAATGGTTTAAATTTCGAGGACGATTTATAAGAGGTGAAGAGTTTTGACATTTTGGATTTTACAGTTGTGCTTTCAATTAAAATTAATTAGGCATTTCATTGACGCGCCTATAGTATTATTCTCAAAGATGATCACTCTCGAGATAACTAAACTAATCGAGAAAGTCATTAAGGAATTTTAATGCAATAGATTGGAGAATTCGACTAGGAATCAACTACTCGACCACGCTCATCTACAAAGATCATTACGGCACATATATAAGTCGATTTGAAATCAAAAATAGGTCGGTTCGATTGAGATGTGTGGTTAAACGTGGGTGATTCCACCATATTGAGTTATCTTCGTCAACTGGCATTAGATTGATTTTTCTATCGTTTTGGTACCTTCTGTCCGTATTTGAATCATCGAGATTTTCACGATCATCAAGAGTCACCAATGTGTTGAATAAGTTTATTGTGGCTCGAAGAAAATTGACCACGGGTCATTTGTACTAAAAAGTTCTGAAAGCTACCCGGTAGCCTAGGTTACACTCAAAATGCACCATAGTGAAATTAACCACGAATTTAAATTTGATTTCAGAAATTGAAAGTTCTGTCATGTCACAAATTATTTTATGAACGTCGACTCCACCTTCAAAGATTTTTCTGCAAATCGATACTTTCTAGGAAAAAATCGTAGTAAGGCCATTTTTGTTTAGAAATCATCAGGGATCATTTTTTAATCCACATTTGGGAGGCAAGATGATTCAATTGATGAGGAAAAATACCAATTTGATTATTGACTCGACAATTGAATTTTTAGAGACCGAATTTGGTTAATTCGAGGAGGATTGAGTGTCCAATGGAAGAGAAACCAAGCCAAATTCGTGTGCCCCCACCTCCCACGACGCTTAGACCATCTCGAGCTTCTAGAAGTGAGCCTTGGTGGCTGATTTTCAGCCTAGGAAGCAGCTGGTGGTGGAGGATGGTCAAGGGAGACAATTAAAAAGAAAATAAGGCTTGTGGCCCCCTTGTCCCCCTCATCTCTTCCCTCTCTCCCTCTAGTCTTTGACCGACACCCCCTTGCCTCCTCCTTGCTGTTTTCGAACTCCAACAGCCAGCAGAGAAATCACCAGAACCGTTCACGCCACCACTTGTCTCCGTAGTCGCTCCCACCTCACGTGCACGCTGCCATTGCTCTGCACCCATCCGCGCGACCCCGATGTCCAACAACCTTGTCTCGCGTCCTAGCTGCTGTGTTAGGACTTGTTGAGCCCAGCTAGAGCCACCTCGCCCCTATTCAGCCGCCATGAAGCACCGCCGGTGGCCACCAAGTGTCCCTATTGCCTTCGCCGGTCTTGCCTCGCCAACCAGCCCTCGTTTTCCCTCTTTTGCAGCCTTGAACAGAGAGCAAATCAATGGGTTTCTAGTAGCACATCGGGCCCGTTTTGAGGTTGTTCTAGATCCCGAAAGCTAGGCCCGCTTTGGAGAGAGTTGAGCCCCGCAGCGTTCTCGTCGTTTTGAACTGAGCGGTTCATTAAACAAGTGAGTTTAACTCACTAATTCTCGCTTAGTAGGTTAATGACACTTAAGAGTTGATTAGTTTAAGTTAAGTATGAATTAGGTTGTTAGTTAGATTATATTAGTGAATTTAATTAATTACCGATGCATGTTAGGTGGACAGTTAATGCAATTAGAGCCTAGACAAGCTATAGTATTTAACTAGAGTGGTTTGGTAAGTTTTCGGGCCCTTCTCAGCTTCCAAGTAAGCTTTTTTGAGCCTAAGTCATATTTATTGTATTTATTTATTAATTTCTGTAATTAATTAATTAATTAATTATTTTCCGAAAATTAAACCAGGATAGTCGGTCACCGGAATTTCGTGTTGATTATAGTGGTGTTTTCTGTTTATTTAATTGAGTACCGAATCGTGCAATTCGAGTGTGAGTGATGATTGTTGGTTATTATTCAAAAAATGGACAATTTTGATCATAATTTTAGAAAATTGCCAGTGGGGCCGTGATTACCACATAATTCTAGAAAATTGCCAATAGGGCCATGATTACCACATAATTATAGAAGATTGCCGGTGGGGCCGTGATTACCACCAAATCTAGATTTTGCCAGTGGGGCCGAGGTTACCCCTTAATCTAGGTCGTGCCCGTTCTGCCATGACTAAGAGTTTAGAATGAATAATTGAAATGACCGTGTGATGGTCTCAATGGCATGTAATTGACTGAGTTGATTGATCGATGATTCGATCTGGTTGAGTAAAGTGATTTGTGAAATGATGATTAAATAATGGTTTGAATTATATTGTCTGACATGAAGGATCTGAGGCCAAGGTAAGTCTTCTAACTCATGTTGTGTTTAGGCAGCCTTCAGGGCGTATTTGCTTCCTAATTGGGTCTTAGGAGGGTAGAACTTGCTGAGACGTAGTCTCACCTCGTTGTGGGATAACAATTTCAGGCCCATAGATGCCAGCTCGAGATTTTTTTGGACGACCCAAGAGTGTTACAGAGAAGGCATCTTATTTTTCATTGCTTGAGAGCCCTAGGGGCTGGACCTATGAGCTAGTGAGGTCCACAGTTTGAGTTAATGCAGGTCTCACCCAAAATGTGCCCCACCGATACCGATCGTGGTACTGCCATGCTCAAGATGGTTAGAGAGAGGGTCCTACTCCGAAATCTGAGATCTCTCTATACATCCTGGAGGCCGCTTTTGGAAGGGGACAGCTGATCCTCCTCGAGGTTAGATAGTAGATGCAGTGGACTAGGCTCTTGAAGTCCCCGGTGCATTCGGCTTAGGGCTCCAGCTGGAGTGTGGAAGAGGGTGAGATCGTGGAGGACGATGAAGAGGAGGATAAGGACTCGTAGATTGGAAGCCCCCACCCCTGCTTGTAGACTTTGCTTTTGAACTGGCTTGTGTAGAACCTGACGTTGATAGTTTGTATCGTACTATATACATGATGGTGTGCAATGTATATATGTGTGGTCATTTCAAGTTCAAAAATTTACGATCCTACTTTCCTATTCCATTGTTTTATTGTCTGAGGATTATTTATATGCTTCCACATGCGTATTAAAACCAATGGGTCGACGACGCGTCCTGGGACGTCATTATTTAATCGGCCAAGGAGGGATGGGCACGTGCTTGGAGGATTGGGGCGTGACATGCATGGATAGAAACACCAACATGCTTCAACCCATAGTCTTTTTACCACTCATGCTCTTAATGACTTTTTTCGTTTTGCTTTTTTAACGGATGAGTCAAAAGGAAGAATCCATGAAAAGAGTATACACATATGCCACTGCATCATTTTCGGATTGTTGATTCATTGCTTGGGATGAAGACTGAAGAGGACAAGGGCTCCTGCTTGCCTAGGCAGTAGAAGTTCCAGTAATCCAGGGGATGGTACTTGTGTGACAACCCAACTTTTTTGAGAGCCTGGGCAGTAATTTTGTACATCATCGTCATGGTTTGTCCCTGTCCACATTATCAATACACATACGAGAATAGTGAATGTTAATCTTTTTACATCATCATATCTCCTAGAGAAAAAAACTAAAATGATTGAAACAGGGTCGGGTCCCAAATTTGCCCTTTAAGTAGCTCGACTTGGTCTGCTTGGATCACTTCGTTTTCTACTTAATTCCGTTCGTTATGTTATTTAGTTTCGATTTGTTTGGACATCATCGATTTACATGTGTCATCACTATTTCTTTACAAGACGAAAGAATTTATCCTTAATCTGATCTGCCAGAAGAGAATTTCCTGCACTGCAGCACTAATAGGGACACCCTCCGGCCACATCGATATCACTACATACACACAGATGTGCTCGTTTGCACTGATCTTGCTTGCGATCTTCAACGCCAGCTCCATCAGCACTAAATTATTTGCAGCTGCATGTCAAAACCAAATCAAGCATTGGTTGCCACCAAAAATTGAAAAGAAATTAGATAGGTTGAAACAAAACTAGAAAAATGGAGGAAAAAATATGCATTTAAAAAGTTCGGAGAGTCGGTCTCAGAAATCTAACATGTTGAATCAGAATGCAGTCTTAATGTCTTATACAGTGAGTTCTAGCGATTATTAGCTTATACACAATCCCCAGAGGGAGCCAAATCTGCACACTCTTTACTGGAGGCGTTTATGCTCGCTCAACTCAATTAGTCAAAATGAATAGAAATGGGCATCTTATACCCGCATCTTTGTATGGTTGCCAACGATAGCAAGAGCTGAAAAAATATTGGTTTTCAATGTAAATGAAGTGTTGTGCCGATCTAATTGCTTTCACGTACGTCGTGCGAATATTCTTGTCTACTTTCAAGTTCTTTCCACAGTTAAGATTCTGCGACCATGAAGAGATTGAAAGAAGCAACATTATCAATGTGGAATTCAATCTCTACTCAAAAACACTAAAGACTTTGCATAAAAAGGAAGAGTGACTTTCTAATGTAAGAACACTTTTCAAGTTATACACATATAACAGCCAATCACAAATCTACCAGCATGGTATAGCAGCTAAAACTTACTTGTTGCAGCTTCTTCAATGCTCTTTGGGAATCCCTTTACAGAACCTGAATCAATTGATCTAAAGACCTATGCCAACAACAAAAAAAAAAAAAAAAAAATGAAAGACGATTGTCACACTTCGTTTGTTTACAATTGAAGTCCCTTGAAAATGGTAATTAATTTGAAGTAAATTCTCCCGAACTGCACATGCCAATTTTCCGGGTTGTCTTTGTCCCTGACTTGTACTATTTTGTTGCCATCGGGGCTTGTCGAGGGACAAAGTATCGACGAAATCATGTTGAGCCTTAAGGGAGCATTCTCATGCCAACGCCTAACATTTTTCGGCTTAAGCTCGCGCCACTTCGCCGCCTTTCTCCATCTCTATGCAAGATTCTTCAATTTGTGTACGCAGCTTGTCCCTCAACTTTGCAATGTAGATCATGCCATTGTTGCCTTGGACATTGACAGTGGACTATAATCATCACAAAAAGAAATTTTTTTCTCATGATCAAAACATAACATATACATGTTATTACAATGCTAAAGGTAAACATTAGCATACTACCATGAATGTGGGGCTGTGAATGTTATTCTTAAAGATGGTATCAAGATTGCTATAGAGTTTGTGCTCCGGACAGTCATATCGGCCATCGCACAGGTCTAGCCCACCAATTAATGCTGTTATTTTGTAGTTGTTTCTCGAGGCTTGAGTGTCAAGAACCATGCACTTTTGGTGGTGTGAGTACATGGTCCCCACCACTTGGACTATAGAAGATCCACACTCCAACAAATCAAACCAAACATTTTCGTAGATTTATCTCGGATTTCAATCGAATGGTAGCCTTTACAATATTGTAAAATTCCCTTTTAGAGCTGTCCTAAATTCATGTCATTAGGTTAGAAAACACATGATATGATCTAGGACAGCATGAGATAGATCAATGAACTTTCGCAGATTGCCTGATGAGAGAAAATCTTTGTTATAAAATTATACTGAATTGGAGTAATCAGGTAATATACAACAAAAGCAGTGCTTTTGATGCAATCTAACGATTAGATTTTGATTAAGAATTGACCTAATCATTTAAGGATACATACCTATTGCTCGAAAATTCTGGAGTTTGGTACTTGCATAACGAGGAGCAAGCACAAAGTCGACGCCAGAGTGTTGAACAAACTTCTTCGTCTCTTCATCATGAGGTTGCATCACGCCATCTTGCGCCACAACATGGCACGTACCAAGTCACAGTGATGAGAGATCTCAATAAAGAACTATCCTTTCTTAAGTCGTGGATTTGAAATTTTCTAGCCAAACGGTGCATTGCACCATAAATGAGGATACTTATTCAAGAAAGAGCCATATAACATATTCCCCAATTGTATCTCGTAAAGGCAAGCCAAAAAAAAGAACTATTAGAGGTCAAGAATTTGTGTTAAAAAAAAAAAAAAACCAAAACTTCTTACACTGTAAACGTTCATTAAGCCGATAGTAAAAGTAGGAAAATCCTTCACAGACTGCACACCATTGATAAAAGGATGATCCTTACTCTACTGCACTGGCCCAACAGATCAACCGTGATGGAAGTCATAGGCGGGCAAATTTTCTCAACCTCGTAGTACTCCGATCATCCCGAAAACCATAAAGACATTTCCATGTTTTAGCAATGCTTAATTACATGTGAGTATGGTCTAGTATTACTGTCTTCGAAAGGATGAGCTCAGGCCGAACGCATCATGGTCCTTCACACAGAAGTGCTCATCTTGCGAGGGGTTCTTGTGGGTCGGGATTATTGACACTTGAATTGTACCAAATATGAAACAATAAAAAGAAGAATAACAATAATCATAAAAATTTTGTCATACGCGACAGCCGATTTTCCCTCCTCTCTTGAATTCGGTTATGACAGCAATAGCCAAAGGGACATTTTCGTTGTTTTAAATCAAGGCGCTTTCATCATTTGACGAGGAAGTTCTCCATTCTGCTTTGCGTCCGTAGCCATTACCGTCCTCTCCAGCTTCATCGTTGGCCGCCGGGTCCATCGGAAGCCGCCGTCGGCCTTCCATCTCCGATCACGGCAGATGCACGAAGGAAGGCACACAACACACGCACAAGAAACAAAGCTCGATCCTTGAATCCAAAGTTCATTGTCGTTGATTCGAGGTTCACCGGAGGTGAATCGTCGTCGATCCCACCATTCATGACTTCGATTGCGGTTCCGGTGTCGTCTGGTTACCATTCCGATCGCGTGCTGTTCTGACCACGAGGCGTTCCTGCGATTCGTTCTTTCGCTTCAGTGATCGGTGGAAGTTTGCAGTAGATACGAATCGCATGAAAAAGGATGCCCCGTCTCAGTTGACTCCAACCATCGCTTACGAATCTCTCCTGTTTTTTTTTCCCCTCGCCTTTCACTTGACTGCTTCATCGTCAGACATTTGCTGCGTCATCACGCCAAGACACTCCTCATCGCCAAAAGCCAGAAGCAGGACTGCGACGACAGAAGCCCAGGAGATGCGGTCGCGATTGCTTTCGATAATTCCGATTGCGTAGCTCACTGCATCAGAGGGATCGAGTCAACTAAAACTTTCCACAAAGAGCAATAATCATTGATGCATCACACATAAGGTAATCATTGATGTGCCATTTTGATACTAGTAACATCATCTAAAAGTAGTTTCGCCTGGATGGCAAACCAACCAAATAAGAAGGAAGCAACTGGAATGACATCAGCTGGAGCTTGAATTCATGGAAACGAGTAGCGGCGGCAATGATCCGCATCTGATGCCCCTGAAGGTCTTCTGGTAGAGACATTGCTAGCCGAAGACAACGAACATGACTTGGAATATCTGTCTACTCCAAGCTCAGCGTCGAGGCAGAGCAAGCGGCTTCTTTCTTCGGTCAGACCGACTGCGACGTCCTCGCAGGGTGGAGGGCGGAGGAGGGGAGAGAGAAGGCCAGGCCAGGCTAGGGGAAAAGGTTGAAAGGTAATGGGGCTGGTGGGTCTGGGCCGCGGATCAAATCAATGAGTTGCTCTTGTGGGCCGTGCCAGTTGGACCAACTTGGCCTTTTCTATTTGTTATTTACTTTTATCTTTTTATTTTGTTCTTTTTTACTTCTATTCATTGTTTTATTTTTATGCTCTTTTTCTTTTTTTTCCTTTTTACTTCTATTCATTGTTTTATGCTCATTTTTTTTAGAAAAACGTATGCCTAATTTTTTTACTAAAATGCAGATGTCAATAGTTTCGAATATATTTACCCTAATATTTAAAGAAGAATATCATGCCATCATGAACAAAGTACAAGATATTGTATGTTTTTGTTGCATCAATTCTTTACTTCCCAAAAAGCTAGAGTATTTTATTGATCGATGGAAAAAATAGGCCAAAAAGATGGGACAACCCATTCGAATTGAATCGGATATGTGTTGATGAAAGATCGACTCATTCAAAATGACTTAATTGATGACTTGGATTCATATAGACCCGATTTCCAATCTTGCCCATTTGGCAAAGGTTGAAGTCTTAGAATATCACGATGGAAGATTAAACAAAGATCAATACAAGGCAAGAGAAAGAGATAGTTTTCTTTAGTAAAAATTGATTCCTTTGTGTTTTATTTTTCCTATTTGAGGATTCTTTTCAATTTATTGAAAGTTCTCAAAGTGAGAAATGATTAAACATGGTAAAGAGTCCAGGAAAAAGCAAAAGAAATGAATAAATATGTTGAGAATAATATAGGTTTAAAAAAAAACCAATTTTTATAAAATTTCACCCAAAAAACCGACCATGATTGGTCAAGTGGTCCAATTATCCATTTTGGGATAATTATGTGAATAACGTGGCAAAGTATTTTGAACAATATCTAGTGGCGAATGCATTCACCCGTTGGTGGCCAAAGATTATTGCGGGTTGGAGAAACTCCAAATAGAATGTCCAACAAAAACATTTGAGTTGCCGTTGATGCCCTTCAATGATGGGCTGTAATTGTACTTTGACAATTTTCCATTTCCATGACGATTTCGAGAGACTTCTCTGACACACGGAATCATAATTTAATATATATATAGACAATAATGATCTAGACCATCAGTATATTCACGACCCCAGTGAGCTCATTGTTGTCCTTCATGTGGAAGTCTGCCTTCAAGACCGGGTGCCTCATAGGAACGCAAAATCACTATCTCGTAGGGAGTTCTCACAGTTTGGGGTTGTTAACACTTGAATTTTGCCAACAATGCATGAATAATGATAAAAGGTAATTTTGTCAACACTATCGACACCTGAATTTTGCTGATCATTCAGGTCTCCATTTTTTGCATATATATATATATATATATAAGAAGAAAGAAGAGAGAGATAACAAAAGTTTAATAAAAAGTTTGAAAAAAAAAATAAGGATATAAAAATAAAATCGAGGGGCTCGTGTTGTCCAGCCCACTTGGCAATTTTCGGCCTTTTCATTCCCAACCCCTCTCTTTCAGCCCATTTCTTTTAGTTCGCTTATTTTCTTTTGGCCCATGAGTCCAATTCACTCTCCTTGGCCCATCTCTTTCATCTTTTCTTTGTTCTCATAAGCCCCCCAGTACCTCAAAAGGAAGCCCAGCCCATCTTCTCCCTTTCCTTGCACACGCTCACCCCCGTGAGGAGAAGAGCGTCGGTGACGCAAGGAAGAGAGAAGCAAGAGTGACGCGCGGCTGACGGAGGAGGAAGTGTCTGCGCGCGCGCGGGAGCGGGGCTGTGAGCGACGAACCGTGACGAGAGCGACGCCTTCTATAATCTCGCAGCCACGGCTGATCGACGTCGTCAGCTTCCTCCTTAGGACCATCCGCTCGTAGCCGTTCATCGTCGTCGCTGGCCCCATCTTCAGAGAACTCTAGACGCGCTCTGTTTTGCGTTCAAAAGCGCACGCCGTTTCTTGCATAATCGGTCGTCCGACGGTGTCTAGATTCATGGTCGATTCATGTCCACTTCATTAGTTGTTGAACTGAATCTGAATCTGTGGTTTTCCCTTTCGTTTACGTTGTGCTCTTGCGATTCCCTGTGCCGGTCGTCTATCGGCATGAGTTTGGAGTTGCTATTCTCAACCTCGTCGCCGGTGGTGCCTGCCGGTCGAGGCTGCCAAGTCAGTGCATTCTTTGCTGTTTTAGTATGCTTCCTGTGTAATTCTCATACTGTTTTGTGCGATTTTGGAGCTCATAATTTCATTGCCTGAGTGGCTCGGTCTTGGCCGGAGTCGTGGCTGATGGGGGAACATTTGGACGTCAGGTATTGACGTCGGACCGATAGGGATTCCGGCGTGAACTTGTGCAGTGTAGTTCAATCGAGTTCGTCAATGGTGGTTCTGTACAGAGGAAATACGGGATGTTGCGAGGAAAGAGAAAACGTTCGAGAAAGAAGAGAGCGTGATATGAGGGAGCAGAAGAAGGTGCAGGGGAAAAGGAAAAAGTGGGAAGACAAAAAAGGAAAAACAAACTGTGATTCAATTGAAAGATTACACAAGCCAAAGCCACGCAAGTTGAAGAATCGAAGGTGTGTCGAACTAAAAGGTTGTCCTAAGCTAAGAGCCATGTAAGGCCTCAGTAACTTCATGCTTGGAAACCGAAGGTTGTAGATCTCCAAAGATGTGTTGCCCAATGCGTCGAGATCGACCAAGATAGAGACCAAATTGTAACAACTATAATATGTGATGCGGTTGTGGTAGAACTTGCAATACTTTAATTAATCTTTAGGTGTCATAGACTCCACTCTTTTATCTTACACATCATCTTCTAAGTAAATGCACGCATTAAAAACTCACTTGGGTTATTAATAACTTAATGGATTCAAATTTGCAAGTGATTCCGCTTAAGTATTGCATGATGAATCGGGAACTTTTTATCTTGTGTCGTCAAAATTCAAATATTCAAAATTAAATTAGATTTTTTGGTATAGCAAATTGAATGTCGCAGCTTCATTTCGAATATATACCTCTTAAATTAGAATTTTTATTATGTCCGGAGTCAATGGAAGAACAACTTCCTTTGTGGCAATACACTATTTATAGGTGCATGTTGACTATTTGATTATATCAAGCTATTTAAATTTTGAATTATATGGGTAGGCATATTTTACCATCGATTAAAATGAATTTTTATTCAGGGTGAACGACCAAATTACTAGGTTGCTAGTTTTTTTAAGAATATTTGTTACTGTTATTTGTAAAATAATTTATATAAATTTGGGACTCGATATATAATCATTATATGGTGCCCACATTAACATGATGAAGTTAACATTAATGTTCATATAGAAGAAGTTTGAATGACACATAAGACAATACGGAAGCCTCATGATAGCTTTCACATTTATGAAGTTGAACTACCATTTGGAGCATGACGTTGATATAATGCAATTCTTGATAATCGCTATGTTCATTTATGAAAATTGAATTACATTGTGAATTACCGGTATCAAAGCAAATACATATTAATGAAGGGTCTCAACTACTAGAAGTAAATATTCACTTGTGTATGAAGTCACTCACCTCAATAGTACTACCAATACTATCAGTTAAGTTTGACTATGTTTTTCACTAACATTATAGCTCGTCATTTGCTTAGGCCCATCAATCTATAATAAGAAAGAAGAAGTAGAAATGAGCTGTGAATGATTTGCATAGAGAAACAAAGTGGACAAACAAGACGTCTTTATCCCATGCACGGTGCATGGAGATGTATTATATAGGGGTATGAGGTTTTTTTATCTATTTAATTTCGCTAATTGATATCTTATAATTTATTCCTATGCCACCCGTCTTTGATATAGCATTTGAATATCACAGCTACATATAGAATATATATACCTTTTAACCTAGAATTTTTTTTACGCCTGTGGTCAACAGAAAACATCTTCCATTGTGGCACCACACTCTTTATTAGTGCATGTTGACTATTTGATTGTATCAGGCCACTTTAAATTTTAGATTGTAAGGGTAAGTATGTTTTACCATCGATTGAAACCATTTTTTTGTTATTGGTGATCTAATCAAATCAGGTAGTTGTAATCATATTTTTTTTTCAAAGAATATATGATGCTTTTATTTGTCAAATAATTGGTAAGAATTTGCAACTCGATATATAATCATTATATTGTGCCCACTTATTATGATGAAGTTAATATTAACGTTCATATGTATGAACTTTGAATGAAAAATAGGACAATACAATGGAGTTGTGTCCCCCACCAATTCACCGAGGCGTCATATTAGCTTTCACGTTTATGAAGACGTATCGCCATCTAGATCATGAGGTTGACATAACACCAAGGTTAATAATTGCTTTGCTTAGATAGTCAAAATTGAATTAAATCATGAATTGCCCACATCAAAGCAGATATATATTAATAAGGGGTCTCAACTGCTATAGGGCAGCATTCGCTTTTATAATCACTCACCTCGGTCGTGCCTAGGACATAGGCGGTCCGGCCCAAAGGCAGTTTTAGTACAAAAGTGGTGGAGTGGGCCTCTTTGTCTTTTATCGTGGAGTACAGGACATTGGAGTTCAAAAATAAAAATAAAAAATGGTTTCCTTGTGACTATTGGCAATTTTTAGTTGGAAACGTCCGTGAATGTTAACCAACAAATTAAAGTCAAACAATGATAATACTTTATTGGGATAATGACTTAATTGATTTCTAAATTTTGACTTAATATACAATGTGATACATGAATTTTAAGTTTGTTTAACATGATCCTTAAACTTCAACTAAATGTGCAATATTGTCATTGAAATTTTAATTTATTTAAAATGATCCTTAGAAATTTTTATACATGTTCAATTTAATCCCTAGAATGTATAAAGATATTTAATACTATCTTTTTATTAATTTAAGTTCAGTGACAACATTAAACATTTTCATTAAATTAAACTTGCACTAAAATTCTTGCCGTCACTGGTAGATGTTCTAGATTTGATTAGCAATGACCACGAGCACATGAAATTATTATTATTTCCCTCATGTAACGGGAGGGAACCAGATAAGCAAAAATCATAAAATCAGCAAAAACTCCAGAAATCTATAAGTGAAATTAAACGTTACAAAAGAAATTGAAAGTAATAGGAGGGGTGGAGTAATTAGCAGAGAGTATTCGAGAGGCCACGAAGGAATTCGCTGCCTCAGTGTAATGGATGCCATCCCAGCTCACGTGGTGCGACGACTCCTCGCACACGGTGCCATTGTTGTAGCACGCCTTTGACGGGTTCTCAAATCCTACTCATATTGCAATGCCAAAAACAGACAAACTTAAGTAAATCGACTATCATTGTAAGTTTGTAACCACTCATAGGGCACAAAACAAATGAACAAGACACTCTCGCTAACTCTTGAGTTTCAACTTGACAATCGGCCCTAACAGAACTTGAGGGGACTCAGATCAGAGGCGATAAAATCCGTACCATGTATAGTGTAATTGGCGATGAGATCATATTTGATCGCGAAGACATCGACGTACACGATCGTGGCATTCTTCATCTGACTCCTCAGTTCTTCGCAAAGGGACTGCAATCGCCGATTGAATTCCCGAGCAGCATCATTGCGAGATCGGAGGCATCCGAGCTCATCGATGTCGCTCGCATCATGGGCGGCGGCGACCAATATGCCAGGCAAACAGCCTAATGGCCCGGTGTTGTGCACCCAGAAATTCTTCCCTCCGCTTTGGTATATGCTCTACAAAAAATTAGTTATATAAATTAAATTTACATAGATGGGATTATGTCTAATCTTTTGGTAATTGTTGACTGACCCATATGGCGAATCTGATTTCTTCGATGAAGGTCGGGATGTTCCCGATGACCTGCAAATACGGAAGGGTTCTGAACTGAGCTGTGAGGCCGTTTTGGCCGATGTCAATGGTGTAAAGAGCGTCGGCGAAGCCATCCTCGCCGACCAAATTTGCGTGGCCTGAAATTCGGGACACCAGATCGAGATATCTTAATTTTGCCTTCTTGTAGAGGTTAATTTGTCTAGTCAAAGGATAGATTACCTCTCGAGAGAAGCAACGGAGAGCGAGATTGGAAAAGGAGGAACTGGCGGAGTTGGACGCCCAAGCTGAAGGGCTGGTCGCGAGGGGTGGTGGCTGCGCCGGACACAGCGAAATTGGCACCGTCGCTGAAATTTGGGCCCAATGATTCCAAGTATGGACTCAAGAAGCTTGTGTTCAGGCTCTCACCTATTTTGGATTTTATGCAAATCTCAACAAAATCTCATAGTGTGTACTTAAGACAATCCTATTTTAATAGATATAGTCCAAAACATTTCGGCATTTACATGATTTGGTCCTCTAACTTTTATTCAATGAAGTCACCTAATCTTTTGGATTTATGCGATTTGATCCTTAAAGTTTTTATCTTGCGTGATCTAGTAATGATTCCTATTTCTAGCTCAAATACTTTTTGTTAGACCTAAAATTAACATTACAAAAAAGTATACTTTTTTTTTCATGCGTTTTCTTCAAAGAACATCAAAAGAAAGGGTTCGAACTAGTGCTCATCATGTGCTGAAGCCCCTCCTCCCCAGGGAGGGCGCCTCGGGAAATCACAGGATAAAGAGAGCAGGAACTCAGAGGAAATCGATGGTCAACCGCCCGTCGCACAGCCGGCCGGTGGCCTCATGAAAAAAGGTGCGCCCGTTGGGCAATGTGACGTCAATTCCGAGCCCCGCCGACCAGCCGCCGGTGTCCGAGTTGGAGTCGCCGAAGTTGAAGATAACGGGCTTCCTCTTGCACGGAGAAGCAGCCGAGCTTGGAAGGCCAAGACAGAGTCCAAACATCACGGCGTAGCACCTCAAAGCACGGAGGCTGGGAACGCAAGAGCCCCCTCCTCTCTTCTTCTCCATTTTCTTTCTCTCCTCCGCTTTCTTTCTTGTCGCTAGATTGACTGTAAAAGTGCAAGATAGAAGCTGTTTATGTAAAAATTCATGTAAAAATGACTCATCTTGTGATCGTCTTCTACTGTGATTGCTGACAATTTGAATTGTCCCACTGGGGACCATCTAGAAAAGAAAATATCTAAGAAAATATATGGGAGTTCCTTTTCTTTTCTGACGACTTAAATGGAGGAGCAAAAAATATTGACTAGTCAAAATCTAAGCAAGTTGGTCCATGAACAGCGTTCATTTTCATTAGATGAAACGCGTGACTGTTGACTAAGTAGTATCGACATCAATACGCAACACGACACGACATGACATACCAACACATCGTTTCTAAAAAATTAGTGAATTTCGATATGTTGGGACACGTTGTGTATAAATATATATGTAATAAATTATCATTTTTATGATTATTTCAATCAAATTAATTTAATTCAAATTCATAAATAAATTAATAATATAAAAAGTCTATATCAGTTTACACTAAAAATATGAATATGCTATTTATTAATATCATTTTGACACCATTCCAATAATCTATAAAATTTGAAAGGAAAAAAACAAGCAATTCACATTCTAGACTCGCATGTTAGTTATGTTAGAAGAGAGAGAAAAAACTTGGTGGTGAATTGTGTATCATGAGAAGTGAGAGTCAAAAGAGAAGAGAAGACTAGTTTTTTTTTTTTCTTTTCCAATTTATTATTTTTATTATTTTTTAAAATATATATTTTGACCTATCATTTATTGAAAATTTTTAAAATTGACCTCGCATGTCAAAAATCACGTGTAAAAAACTTGCATGTTGGAATTTCAATTCGAGTGTTAGAGAGCGTCGAGAAAGTTAACTAAGTATCGGATTTTCTAACATGTGTCGGCGGTGTCCAAAAGTGGTAGAGAGTGTTTGACACATGTCGAAGTGTCCGACACGACACAAAGCTCTCGAAAGTGTTGATATTTCATAAACTATTGACACCTTATATTTGTTACTTGAAAAAATAAAAGAACAAAAGGTAAAAATGACAAAAAAAGAAGAAGCTATATGGTAATAAAAAAATAAAAAATAAAAGGAAAGCAAAAATATTGTGATTGCTAACAATTTGAATTGTCCCCATTGAGGATCATCTAGAAAAGAAAATGTCTTGGGAGTTCATTTTCTTTTTCGATGACTTCAATGGGGAACAAAAATCATTGACTAATCAAAATCCAAGCAAGTTGGACTTGGAACTGTGTTTATTTATTCCCATTAGACGAAACGCACGAATATTAACACCTTATTTTTGTTACATAAAAATTAAAAAATGGTAAAAACGACAAAATATAAAAAGGAAGGCAAAAATACTGCGATTGTTGACAATTTAAATTGTCCCATCAAGGATCATCTAGAAAAGAAAATGTCTTGGGAGTTTATTTTCTTTTTTGATGACTTCAATGGGGAGCAAAAATCATTGACAAATCAAAATGTAAGCAAGTTGATCTATGAACCGGGTTCATTCCCATTAGACGAAACACGTGACTGTTGACATCTTATTTTTGTTACATAAAAATAAAATAAAAAAGTAAAAGTGACAAAAAAAAAACTATGTAGTAAAAAAAAAAAAAAGAAAAAGGAAAGCGAAAATACTATGATTACTGACAATTTGAATTGTCCCCATTGAGGATCATCTAGCAAAGAAAATGTCTTAGAGTTCATTTTCTTTTTGATGACTTCAATGGGGAACAAAAATCATTGACTAATCAAAATCCAAGCAAGTTGGTCCATAAACCATGTTCATTCCCATTAGATGAAACATGTGACTGTTGACACATTATTATTTTTTACATAGAAATAAAAAAATGGTAAAAACAACAACAAAAAAAAAACTATATAGTAATAAATAAAAAAAGGAAATCAAAATTACAAAAAGGGGGGGGCTATGGTACTAGGCATGGATAAATAGAAGAGAGTAGAGAATTTTTTTGATAAAAATTAATACTATATATAAAAAGAAAAAAATAATAATAACACTAATAAAGCTTGGGTGGGCCATTTATACCAGGCCCGTTTTCTTTAGTAAAATTTTCAGTCCAACTTCTCGATTTTCCTTATTTTCTTTCAGCGCACAATTTGAGCCCAAAAGGGTGAGAAACGGAGATTAAAAAACTCACGAAACTCGTCCGATCCAGAGTACTTCGCCGGAGTTTCTTTGAATTTGGCCGGAAATGGCTTCGAGTCTTTTGGTCGCCGGTCGCCAGTCGCCGTATCTCTCCACGGCCGAGCAACGTAGATACTTTATGAAGCCGTTTGCCCAATCGACGACCTTGTGGAGCTCAGTTACCTTGATCCTTCGTTCTCAGTCTTGCCCAAGTAAGGTGAGCTTCCTCTTAACCTGAACATGCTCTGTCTTAGCCCTGTCTTTCAAGAGCCCGAACTCGATCGGCAAGTTAATAAGTAAATCATGATAAGCTGGGATCGATTGGCCGCAAGTGGCATTGATCTAAGTCACTGTATACCGCGATTAGGCCGAGAGTCGCTGGAAAATCAAATTGGAAAATCATTGTTGAAGTTGCACGTCACTTGTTCGATAAAATGCTTAAGTGAGATTTCGAAATAGATTGTGTGCGATTCGCTTTTGACTTTATTTTAGTCCGAGTTTGATCCCTTTTCATTGAATTGCTTGCTCATACTGATGTTGTTGCCTCGTCTTGTTCATTTTATGTAGCCATTTACACATCACCGAGTCGGCCATAGATGAACTTCTTGCCAGAAAATCCATACCCTTAGCCGGAGAAGCCGTGGTTAGAAGCTGCAGTAGTCGGTCCTTTCTTTTTGTCTTGTGGTAATGCTTCTGAAGTGGTTACACCTGGCCTTTTATTAGCTGAACAGTTGCTATTGCCAGTTGTTGTTGCCACTTAACTAGAGCTGTTAAACGGGTGGGTTGGGTCGGGTTTGGATCGGGTCATCAATGGTTCGACCCAAATTAATCCATTAATCCATTTATGACCCATTTATGACTAATGTAATTTTTTCGACCCAAACCCGACCCGACCCATACCCAATCCATACCCGACCCAACCCAACTCATATTAATAAAATATTTTCATATTTAACCAAATTTAGAAAAACTTATTCCTATGTTTTTTTTTAAAGATTATATTATTAAGATACTTCCAAGCTTTTATATATATATATATATTATTTTTTAAATTGTATTGTTAAAATAGTTTTATACAACACAAATTTAATGGATAATTTTTATAAATTTTAAAATAATTATTTTAAAAAAATCGAAATTTAATTATTTTTAAATTAAAATTAAAATGATTTTTATTTTATTTTTAAAATATAATTTTCTTTTTCTTTTTCTTTTTTTCTTTCTTTGGCCGGTTGCCGGCCACGACAACGGTCTACGATCAGCCACGGGCGAGCCTCGAGCTCACCGGTGTCGGCGAGCTCGAGGCTCACCGGATCGGCGAGGCTCGAGCCTCGCCCGGACCGCCGGTGAGCTCGAGTCTTGCCGATCTGGCGAGCCTCGAGCTCGCCGATGCCGGCGAGCCTCTACCTTGCTAGATCCAGCGAGCTCGAGCCTCGCCTGTCGTCGGGGAGCTCGAGGCTCGCCAGATTGGCGAGGCTTGAGCCTCACCCAACGTCGGCAAGCTCGAGTCTCGCCAGATCGGCGAGGCCTTTGCCTTGCCAGATCTGGTGAGCTCGAGGCTCACCTGGCCGGTCGCTAGCCATCACAGTGCCGGCAACCGGAAGGAGGAAGGAGAAAGAAAAAAAAAAAAAAAAAAGAAAAAAAAAAAAAGGAAGAAAAAGAAAAGAGAAAATAAAAATAAAAAAAATTATAATTTCCATTCTTATAAAAAATTATTTTTATAAAGTTAAAGAGAGAAGGGAGAGATTATAATGTTTTTGTTGAAAATGAGTTTTCAACCCAACCCACTTAAAAACTCACTTAAGACCCACCTATCTTAAACCTTTAATTGTGAAACCCATTTAACTATCTTTTGTTATAAACAAGTGACTCTTTTTAACACCCCTACACTTAACAACATGGGCCTACTCTAATTAAAAATGGAAAAAAAAATTGCAAAAAAATAATCCCAAAAAAAATTGAGATTTTTGTTAATTAATCAAATAAGCAAAAAAACTCCAAAAATATTCAAGTGAAATTAAAAGTAAATGGAATTGATGCAATGGTGGGCGGTGGTTGTGATGGCGCCCGTCGAGTGCGGTTAAAGCCGTGGTGGTGGTGGTGGGGTTGGGGGTGTGATGAGGAGGGAGAAGGCAAAAAAATTGTGTAGTATGGGTGGTACATGAATCAGATCATAACCTGATCGTGAGCTTCCTTATTAACTCGACGAGCGGGTTCATGGGTCTTCTGTTATTCAAAAGTAACAATACGAAGAGTAAAAATGCTAAAAATGAATCTCAAGACGAGTTTGATATGAGTCTAGTTGGTTGGGCATGAGTCGAGAAATTTGCATTGCAAATAAATGGGTCAAAACGGATTAAGTGGATCAATATGGATCAAACCATTTATGACTTAACCAAACTCAACTCAATCTACTTGTTTAACAGGTCTATTGATTAATGAGGGACGGTTTTTTTTACCCAAGGCAAGAGAAAAAGATAAAGTTGGGGTTTTGATATGGTCCCTCTCTCTTGATGGGTCTCTAGGCAGTAGCTCATGTGTAAATCATTAGGGACTAACAAAGCTTCGATTTCTTTTTTCGGGACCACTTGCTAATCGTCGACTAACATTCATAAATATACTCCAACGCAAATCACAAGAGGAGCAAATACTTGACAGCGTTATTGCATGTTTTTCCAGGATGTTAGTGCGTCACTTTCGAGAAGTATCCACTACTGTATAAGGAGGAATACGGAATTCATACTTGAGGTGGAGAGATGTGGCAGCCCGGGGCTGTCTGCAGTCTACTAGTCCCTCCTCCTTTATCACTTTGTGACAGCTTCTACTTCTGCTGACCTAAATTCATCAGGCAAAAAGCTCGGCCTCTGGGACGTCAGCACGATGGCAATTACCTTTGTTCTTGTCAGTGTCAACTTGCGCCTTCTTTTCATGTGTAATTCAATTACAATATGGCAACACATCGCTGTCTGTTTAAGCGTCCCTCTTTGGTTTGTTATTGTTTTCATATGTTCACTTAAAAGGGCGAGTCTTCTCCCTTTCGGGGGGTTCTTTCCTTCCCTTTACCTAAACTAGCCCTTTAATGGATACTGGATAGCAATAATTCTGATATTCGTCTTATTACATGTATGCGCAGGAAAATCTCTACCATGTCATCCATGTAATAATGAGTACAGTCTACTTCTACCTAACGTTTCTTCTGGTTCCAATTGTCGTGCCACTTGGTGACTTCTTATGGTAAGGGTAAGGTTTCAGACTTTTATCTGGCCAAAAAAAACTTAAAAAAGCTCAGGCTTTTTTATTTTTAGGCATGTTTCTCGCCTACAAACGGGGAGAAACACTGTACATAGTCCTTAAGTAACGAAGACTGATTGCAAATCTGCAATTTAGCTTTTCTAAAAGTAATGAAGGACGTTTGTCGTGGACAATATAATGGAGGGCCTCTTTTTTCTTTCAAATAGCCTTCCTCATCTTCCTTGCCGATTTTGTGGCTCCTTTTATCCCTATTTGCTCCAAGACAAGATGCATGGCTTTTCATGTCCATACTTTTCCAGTTTTTCATAAATTTATTGGGGTTCCTCAGATGTGCCATCATTTGTGAATTGCATCTGCCCCGCCTCTCTCTCTCTCCCTCTCTCCCTCCCTCTAAACCCTGTTCCTCCTCTTTGGGCTGAACATTGCCCGATTTCTGGATTGCAGTTATAGGATAAATCCATATATCAACCTTAATTGGTATGAGTATTTATTGGCTTGTGGGAACTTGACAGCTCGCTTGTCTCAAGTGATTGATTTCTGGATTAACCATATTCTATTTTGTGGATTATGTTTATTAACAACGCGTGTTCTTAAAGTAATTTTAATGCAAACTTCATCTGGTTAGTTTCTTTTTTTCGCCCCCACTAATTTTTCCTGCATCTGGTTTCAGGGTTCAAAGGTGTTTCTTCCCGTATGATTACCAGATAGTACAGGAAATTCACAGTAGTCAGCTCACGGTGGAACCAGAGAGGAGCTTTGCTTTTCCTTTGCTTCCACGCAAGACATCCAAGTACAGTGGGCTTGCTTTCGACTCACCTGGGTATGAGTCATTTTTTGCTTCACAACAAGGTGTCTATGCCCCCACAAAAGGCTTGGGATGTCATAAGAAGAGCCAGCGAGAGGACAAAGCCGAAGACATTGCCCAAGAAATGAACTTTAGGTGCTACACTTTGATATGGGTAGTAAGCCGTATAGATTCAAAGTTGTAAAGTTACCTGTACCATAGTCGTTGCTTCTTTCTTATGAATTTTATATATAGACATTATAGTTGCCCTCCATGCTTCAAACCCGATACACTTTTAGAGGAGCCACAGTGGCTATCGCTTCCCTAGTTGCTAGTTCGGATGTAAATGTCTATGTTTCGACAGAAGGGAGGGATGTGATAATTCCAGACTTCTGGACTCCTTTCAGATGCCAAGAGCATCACTCGTTCCAGAGTGTTAGGAATGCTGCTTACGTTCATCCGCTACATGCATTCAAGGACTAGTTCTAGCTAAACTGCGAAGTCTTAAGTGCTTTTTTTGAAACGTCTTGTTAAAGTCATCATTTGGAATAGAGGACTAGAGATCGCCTCAACTATCTGGATTTTCTCCCTATTGACAAAAGCCAATTCAAATGAAGAGAAGGAGTTCCTTCTCTATGCTTCTTGGCTTATTGAAGCTGAACATCCCATCAATGAAACTACAATGTTTGGTTGCTCGGGTACGCTGTGCGACGAAGACATTGCTCAGACTCGAGACAGAGTTGTGCAGGTGTGAGGTGGAGTGTATAGAGTTCTAGGGACGGCTCACAAAATAGTCGAGGTTGAAGGTGGAATGGGGGAGGATTCTCAGGTTAACCTACCCTAAGCTACCACGATATGTATGCTTCGAGTCCAACCGTGTGCATGTGCCTATTAAGTCCTGTCTTTCATCTCCTGTAAATAGAAGAGAGAGAGCATCATTCCAAAAATTATGTTCAGAGAACAAGACATACCATTTTTTTTAAACGAGGTGATCTTTTCTATTTGCTCATACTTTCTTGAAAGAGTATTTTAGAATCGACAATTCCACATGACATGCCATTTTCAAATGCCCCTGGTCATGCTAAGTCAAAGGGGATGATGTTCTAAGACACAAAGTAAATAAATCAGAAAAATAAACAGGATTAAATATGACATCTTGCTTTGAAATTTTTTTTTTTTTGATAATGAATTTTTTTTTCAATTTTTTTTTCTTTTTAGGGAGAGGAAGCATGAGGAAGCCTAGTCCTCAGAATTCTCCTTAGACGATATTTTCTTTTCCTGGTTGAATAGCATCACCGGATCGGTTTGGAACACCACCTCATGCTCTGAAAACGAATTAGAATTGTATATTCTTAGTGAAAACAAATTAAATTATTGGAATAGAAAATGCAACTGTAACATATTAGACGGGATATAAAATATGAGGTTATAAAAACAACCATAACCTATGAAAACTTCTATGAAATTGAGCATTTTGATAGTTGATAGTGTTGGCATCGGTGTCTCTAAGTTCTTTACCCCCAATAGATTCAAAGTATTCACATGAGACGACCACTTAATTGAAGTTATAAAAGCGCAATCCATGCAACCAAAAGCGATGCTTGTGAGGTAAGGCTTTTATGAATAGCTTCATCATTTCTTCATCGGCCAGTTGAGGGTTAGTTTGCATCACGAAAGCCTCTCACCTTTCTGCATATGCTCGGAAATCCTCAATTGGTCTTCTCTGGATGCGAACCAAATCCTCATCGGGCGATTCAGTTGGTATTGATATGATAGCTCATTCCAATTCCTCATGAGGTAGATCCTTGCCATGAAGAACCATTGCAATGCAGGCCCCATAAGACTTTCTTGGAATGCTTGAGTTATGAACTGGCGTCCGGTCGTAGTGTCGAATCATTTTAGCCTAGAAATATTGCAAGTGGGTCATAGGACAAGTTGTGCCATTATATTTACGGGGATTAGGTATTCTCATTTCTCTGGGAAACGTAATCCTATGGAGGCAAGATGGACCTGCCATGTCTTGGTTAGGCGACTGATCCTTCCATTGCATCGACATTCCATTAATTATGGTGATGAATTTTGCTAGTTCAAGAAGGCTAGACTTTTTCGAGATCATTTCATTATTTTCTTCTACGTCGAAATTTCCAATCAAGGATGAGGCATTTATGTCTTTCTCATGATTGGATGACAAATTTAGCAGCCCATTGGGAGATAAGCTTTGAAGAGCAAATGTTCCCCCTTCTAACAAGCTTTGGATCCTATGCGTAGGTGGGAGGCAATTATTTGATGAATGGCTAACCTCATCTGAATGATACTGATAGCTCTCAAGACTATACCATGGGCGATGTTCAGAGCCTTGGCATGGTAGCTCATTGGCTAAGACTTTGCCTACATTTGATGGTGAGCGTTGGCTTGGATTGCTTAGGCTTTATTTTCTTAACTCTTGGTCCTGACCTTTTGAGTAAAGCCCTTTGTTTTGCCAGCTTGAGTGTGTCAAGGGGATTGGGAGATGGTGGAGTTTTACTTCTTAGGTTGATGGAGGTCGACATTCTTTAGACCCTAGCTCTTGCGGTAAGCTTGGGAAGCTGCACTACCGTGCTTCAATTCTGAATAGGTTTTATAGTGTTGACCTCATCCGTGGGCTCCTTATCTTTTTTATTGGGAAACTCATCAGTAATATGATACTGCTTGGTAGTCCCTTTATTATGTAAGGCTACATCAGTATTTTCTCCAATTGATCATTCTTCTATTGGCTGCGGGTCAAACTGGGTGGTGGGGCTCTTCCCTGATGCGGCATGTATCCTGAAGAGCTTGTTATCCTTCGTCTCCGTGACTATTGGCTTTTCATGAGGCTAGATGATGTCAATGTCGATGTCGATGTCAACGTTATATTCTTGTTAGAAAGCATTGGTCAATTCCCCCCTAAATCCTCCTTACAATATACCACCGTAAGGCGAGGCCAGTTAGATTTGATTGGTACGATTGAATCATCCTTCGGATTAGGTAGGCCTACAAATAGGCCTTTGGGTAAGAGGTATTAGCGTACCCCTCACATTCAAGCACTTTGAGCTCTTCTGGAATTTTAACACTGGCATAATTAGATAGATCAACGAGATCTTGACCTTGCAACTAGCTCAGCTTCTTCATGATCCTTGCAAAGTGCCTGTCCTATTGGTCATCTTTTGGCAAATTCACAGGTGTCACGAGTGTATTTAGAGCAGTTATGGGGTTGGGCTTGGCCTGAGTGGGACTTCATTTGCTTCGAGAGTTGTTGAAGGACAATGGACATCTGTCCTATGCCATCTTCAATATTAGCAAGTCGAAACTGCCTGTCCTATTGGTCATCTTTTGGCAAATTCCTCAGGTGTCACGAGTGTATTTAGAGTAGTTATGGGGTTGGGCTTGGCCTGAGTGGACTTCATTTGCTTCGAGAGTTGTTGAAGGACAATGGACATCTGTCCTATGCCATCTTCAATATTAGCAAGTCGATTTTGTACATCACTCTGATCAGCCACTATTGCTTAAGGCCATTTGCGAGTGACTGGTGGTCGGTGATTCATAATTACCTAACGTCGCAAAAAAATAAAATAAAAAATGAATGGGTACAAGAGTAAATAGAAATTGACCCATGACAACAATCCAACTATTTTTATTTATCAAAAGAGGATTTCGTAGATTGCATGTTTCTGACATCTATACTTGGAATTAAGAATGCAGAATGAAATACTAGACATTAAAGAGAAGTCCATAAACAATGGGACTAAGAGCAAGACAAAACTTTCAAAATATTGACATTATGGGGTACATGCTATTTCATATGTGACGAGAAGCCTTGGTCTTGCGAAGCTATTTGCTTTTTTGGACTGGCTCTAAGACATGTACCCACATTATTCCCAAGCCCCTTTGCATATGCTCAATTTGCTCATATTGACTGATTTTGCTGGTTGATTTTGCTCGCTAGGTCTGGACCAAAGGCATGATAGGCCTTTATCTGTCCCTCACGCCTTTCAAGCAACACTATCCTTTTGCGATGGCACTTGCTCTATGTATCCTCGATATTGCGAATCTCGAATGCATAATCACCGCTTTTATGGGTGCAAAAGAGTGGAGAGATCTTCATCTTGTGAGGCAGTGGGATCTCCTGAAGGGCTCCATACTGACGTGCTACCCTATATGGATAATAGGGAGTGACGCTAGTGAGGCCGAACAATAGGATTGGATTGCAATGTTTGTATGCCCAAAAGAATAATATATTTTAAAAAAATGATCCGATATCTTACGGATTATTTTAATAATTACAATAATTATAGGCAAAACCCTGCGAATAATGCCTACAATATTCAAATAATATCAACACACCATGCTCCAATAATAACGAAACTTAAAATAAATAAAGTAAGATAAAATAAAATAATAAAAATAAACCACCTAAGGACTCAACGCTTCCGAACGGTGGTGCTGCTAGTGGAGTGGCTGTGAGGCGGGCTCTCAGGCGGAGGGCTGAGGGAAGGTGGACCATCGGCGAAGGCGTCGAGGCTGGGCTGAGCAGGCGCAAAAGTGAAGTGGCTGCAGGTCACGGAAGCTTCAGGTGGTCGGAAACAGCGAAGGGAGGCAGCGGGTTACGTTGGGCGAGGCGCTGCCGGTGCTTGGGGGCAGAGGCGTCGCGAGTCACAGAGGTGCGGCGGCGTCGGGCTCTGAGCAGATACGTAGGCGAAGGCCGGGGGGTCCGGCAGCTGCTGCGGGCGAGCGACTGCAGGAAGGAAGCAGCAACGGCGGCGTCGGGCTCTTGGTGATGCTTCAAGGCGTCAGGCGCTGGGTCGTGGGAGGCGAGCGGGCAAGAGGAGGCGTCTAAGCGAAGGGCTTTGGCAGGCGGAGCAGAGGCGGCGCGGCTTTGCAGGTGGCTGCAGGTCGCTAGGGCGGTGACTGGCAGAGGTGGCTCTGGCAAAGCTGCGAGCGAGGCGGACGGCAGGCGCAACGACAGGGGCGTTGGGCGCTGGTGCAGGCAGAGGCAGCGGCGTCAGAGCGTCAGTAGTGGCGCAGCGGCGATGCTGCTGGGGCTCGGGCGAAACCTGGAGAGCGGCGACGGGAGGGTGATCAGACAGAGAGAAGTGGAGCGGACGAGCAACGACAGGGGCGGCCGGCGGAAAAGCGAGCGTGGTGGCCAATGCGGGGGACGGCGGTTTTGGTGGCGGAGATCGCAGGTTGCTGGCGTCGCGGCGGTGACCAGCGAGGGATGGGCAGCAAGTGTGACGCGGACGGGCGGAGACACGGCAGGCGAAACGTCAGCGGAGGATGAGTGGTAGCGGTGGAAGAATAGAGAGGGCTCATGGGTCGCTGGCGAAGCAGCGATAGTCGGCGGTTCGGCTGCCGGCGTGGGTGGTGCTGGTGCAGTGCTTGCGGATGGAGGCTGGCAAGGGGGCGAAGGATGCCTGCGCAAGGAAGAAGACCCGCTTGCTGCGTTTTTTTTTTTTTTTTTTTTTCCTTATTTATTTTTCCTCTTTCCCACGTTGCTGTGGACTTTTCCCTTTTGCTGCACTCTTCTTTCTTTTCCTTCTGCAGCTTGTCAGAAGAAAAGAAAGAGTGCTTTCTGTTGACTTGAAAATGAATGGAGGAGGCTTGTCTCTTTTTTTTTTTTTTTTTTTTTTTTTTCTCTCTCTCCTGCTATTTTCGAATTCCCTCCCTCACGCTTTTCTCTGCACTTCTTTGCACGAATTCTTTTCACGATGTTTTTTTTTTTTTAATTCCCCCTAGTCACAAAAATTTTATAGTGATTTCAGACCGTTGCTTTCCGTGGCAATTTTTGAGTTTAAATATTCTGTTGTATTAAATCATGACTACAAATGGAGCGTGATTTCGCAATCGCCCGATTTTTTTGCTCCAATTCCTTCCATTTTATAAAAATTCTTGCTTTTCACTCACCTAATCTCCTAATTGTTTCCGCATTAATCAAAATCTAAATATTTATCAAAATTTCCAATTTCCATGCATAATCAATCAGATTGATTTTCCTCATTTTTTCCTTTTTTTTTCTTGTTTTGATGCGATTTTTATTTTATTTCCTTAGGGTCGTCAAAACTTTGGTGTCAACACATGTTGATGAAAAACCCAACTCAATCAGTCGAAAGCAAAACTTGAAATTCAGGATGTCACACATTAGGTTAAAGTTTATGGATCGCATTGAACAAATTAAAAGTTCAAGGCCCGCATTACATATTGGACCATGGTTTAGGGACTATTTGTGTCACTATCCTCAAATCAAAATTACCCTTTATTATTATGAAACGGCACATCTAATCTAGACACAACATTTAATTTTTAAAACTATAAATAAAATAGAACATCTTTCATATTTGCCTAAACATACATTTCTTTTCGCAACAATATAATTAAGGGTGAGCATGATTTCAAGGTAAAACCTAGAACTAAGAATCGGACCATTGGGAGCTTGTAAGTTCAAGGTTCCAAGGTATGGAAATAGGTTCTAAGTTCCAAAAAATGAGAAACCTATTTCGACGGGTAAGTTCTAGGTTCTTGATTAGAGGAACTTAGAACTTGAAACTTGGAACCTGGAACCTACGACAAATTTTAATAGTTTTCTTGATTCATGTCTTCACGTGATATTGTGATATTTCATGTCGTTCAACGATGAATGCATAATTAAAGCACTAGTTTGAAATCCCATTTTATGATTAAGACTTTTACTTTATTAATGTTCATATTTTTTATGTGTTTAAATATAAGTTTTGGTCAGTAAATTGTAACAGTAAGTGGTGGTCATTAAAGATTTTAATGTACTGCAATTGGTCAATTGATAATATAGGTAGAACATAGGTAGACCTTGACAGAGTAGGTTCGGGTTTCAAAAGATAAAGAATTTGTTAAAATGGGTAGGTACTGTATGGAACTTGAAATCACTCATCCCTAATCAACAATGAAGTCTATTGAATTTTGTTCCATTTATTGTCTTTTATCTAATTGAATTCCTTGCCAAGAATTTTGTTTCCTTTGTTGATAAATTTGTTTGTCTTGTATTCTTTGATGAATGACAAGCTTATTCATTATTTTTGTGTTCATTTTCATTTGCTTTAACTAAAAATGAAAAAAAAAGAAAAAGAAGAAGAACCTATTGGATCCTAGAACCGATTTCGGAACTTGTGATAGGCTGCGTTCTGGGTTCTATATTTCAACGAGTAGGATCAGGTTCCCAAAAAATGAGAAATCTGTTCTCAAGGATATGTTATAGGTTCCAAGTGAAACCTATGAGAAATCTAAAACCGCTCAACCCTATATACAATGTCAATACCAAATTCACTAATTGTACACACATATCATGTTTAATGAGAGTTTACGGACTTAAAAGGTGTTAGTCAATGACAATGTGGATGCCGAATTGTTTCTTGTATAACCAATTATTATCTGTGAGTTATCGGCTATATAATTAGTAGGTGCTTGTGGAGCGTATCATTTTGACTTGAACGACACATTTTTTTCATACATTTATCGTGCAACTTGTATTTCCTCTTCTTTGTCTGATCTAAGTAATAAATGCATATCAACAGTCAATATTGTATACCCTCATTTTTGCATGAAGAACCAATCTTTTTGAGACAGTAAGTTTGAACATACACGTTCCTTCGCGTTTTGAAGTAAATGGTATTTGTTGTTAATAAATGGTATTTCTCAAGCCACTTGTAATCCCTCTTCTTCCTCCAATTAGACATATTGTATCAGCACATTAATTTCGTGTGTAGTCAACTTATATCTATTATAATAGTTCTCCAATACCTTTCATTTGCGCGCACATGAATGCGCGCACATGAAGACACAATTTATTTTACAAAAAATAAATGATTTGGAAAATATTTTCCTTAGATAATTCATTGTACTGCTTAAAAGAATTAGCCAATAAAAAACTAGAGATCGAGAATAGATGAACTTTCTTTTGGACATATTTTACTGATGGTATTTGTCACTACTTTAGCTACTTTAGCAGCTCGGCTAGTTACTGAGATTCCAGGTTATTCCATTTTCTGATGTTAGCAATGCACAATGGTCGAATAAGATCATTTTCTTCTTGGGACATTTTAATGTTTTCATTATTGATAGTTATTTATATTTAAACATTTTTATGGACAATGAAAATATTTTTCGATTATTCATTTCATAAAGAGATATAAATGATCAATTTTAGGAAAATATCTTTCAATTCATATATTTTTCATAAAACAAATGGAGCCGGTGTCATTATTAGTACTAAAAAAGATGATGCATAAACTTAATTTGACAAAAATGGAAAGAAAGGTAAGGATTGCGATGCCCATAAATTATCGTTGACTGATGAGGCGTTGTGTTTTGTTCGCCTGTGGCTCAACTCGTACGATTTGTATGGAGTCAATCGACTCGCATAGTCATTGGCAACAAAGGCAATTCCCAAAGTTGAAAAACAAGAAATAAGTAAATAAAAACATAAAAAGAAAATAGAGGAGGATTTCATCTGTGGTAACATAATCGAGGAGAACCATAAAGCCAAAGTACACTATGACAATTAGAGTAGCTCGTGTGTAAACATTACCACTCTAAGGAACAAAGATTAAAAAGGGATTCCCTGGTGTGCCCTGGATGAGTGTTTCAATGCTAGGTAACTCTCGGTAGATCAAACGACTAACATTTCGAAATAAAACATGTGCAATACTTTAATAACTCATCTATGAACCCCGTAGGTCTGAATTCAATCGAGTCGCATGCTAGATCTACCGAATCCAAATATCTAGATCTACTGATTGCATATAAACCCTTAAACAACTTTAGGAAATGGCGGATCGCAGCTATTTGTGCTCCACGTTGGGGCTCAAACGGTTCTCGTCGCTTTGACCAGTGAGCCCCGAGGCCTTGTACCTGTGCCCGGGACCTTCAGGACTCGGGCCATCATTTAACTTCATTCTGACGGCCGTTTTCTTTCCGAAAAGGTGATCCATGCTTACCAAAGCACGGGGCAATTCCGCACCCTCCAATGGTCTAATGGCTTCTGCCTTGGAGATCACCGAGCCCAACAATAGGAGAGGGAGAAGAAGAGCTGCTAAACCACGAGACTGCGAATTCTTAGCCATATTTTTCCTGGATTATGCACTCCGCAAGTACAAATTGCGTGGAGAGACTGATCTCTTTGATGCTTTATTTATAATACCGACGCATAAAGCGGGTGTCGCTTTTGGTAGTAGCCGATGACTTCGGGGATGGAGGCTTGCTCTTAGACATCCACGTGGTGCAATTCCAAGTTGTTGCTCCCTTTTCTTCAGTGGGTCACTGAAATAAGGTGGTTTGGTACATTCCGAACGAATGAATCTGAGTAGTTCCCAACTTTCCTTTTCCCTTACTGAAACATCACAAAGTCCAAGTTCAAGGATATGGAGGGAGGAAAGCAAGAGAGTGCATGAATACGCTTGTCGACACTCTCTGGCGACATCACTTTTGCATGATGTGATCGATCATGGTTACGGGTTTGCTCCATTTCCACTTGATCTCATGTTGAGATTTTAGATGCTAAAAGAGTTTATCTAATGATATTGCTACATCATTATCGGGAGCTAACTTAAATGACCACTTGCTCTTTGCCATATCATTTAGTAAACCCATTTAATGTGTAACTCTTATATATCTCTAGAATTATTAAAGAGTTTGTATGCATTTTTACTTCTTTGTGTGTGACATATTATGTCTGATGTTGTTAATTCTGTAATCCACATTTCCCACAGTATCGCATTAATTTCGATATCGAATCCGATCGTAGGACTTGAGTATTGAAGATTTTTAAATGATAAGCCGTGGACGTTCAAAGAAATTGTCTTTATGCCAATACTTGCCATCCTTTTATTTTCCTATTTTTCTTATTAATCCAATGGTATGAGTGCAGAAGTTTGATAATCTCGAGGACTATTCTAATATATATCGAGTATGTCAGAAGAAGTTGAATTTGGCCAAAGGGAAAAGTAAAAGAAGTAAAGATTCGGGCCAAAATTTTACTACGTAAATGCGAATCATGCGACAAAACGATGTCACGTGAGATGTAATGCTCTATCTCCATCATTTCTTGCTTTTCATGTTGTCATTCTCACCTCACATCTAACCACACAAAAATATCAATTGCTTGCATGATTTACATTTTTATTATTATTTTACAGTCACTCTCAGAAGTCAAATCCTCAATGTCCAAAGTTTAAGTGCCTAATTTGACAATATGCTTTCACTTGGTCAAAGAGGATCTACTTTATGTTGCATTCGCTAGTGACCTCTCATGACCTACTTTGTACTCAAGAAAAGAGTCAAATATATCAGGAGGGGGCCTACACCTGTATAGAATTTTTTTTTTTAAGCTTCATGGAAACAATGCCTTGGATTCTGAACCTCTTCACGGACGGTACATTCAAATAGATGGTCCACAAAAAAAAAAAGCAAAAAAAAGCGCATTCTAATAGATGTAATGTGAATGGTTTCATCCACTTATTATCATCTTCATAAAGTTTGTTATGGTCCACATTGAGCTAAACATAAATATAGATGATATTTTTGTTAGAAACCCACGAATTAAAAATCCAATTGGGGAAAGTTACTCTCTTTCATCAATAGAGATAAATATAATCCATTTCTTATTTTGTTTGTACTGACGACGACGGGCACAAAAGTTTGTAATGAACTAACAACCCACGGCCCCATGATCTAAGTGATGTAACCTAAATGGATGAGTGTGGTTGACTGTACATCGACAATAATAGGCCTCAACTACTAAGGTTAGTGTAGTTGATTGTAGCATCAGGAATTACCAACTTAGGAATTAAAGTGTAATATGATCATATCCCACTAATTACGCACAAATGGCTCTAAATTAGGTTTGCTTACATAGGGTAAAGGTCTGAACTTAAATGATTCTTTGACACGTTTTGCAAAGTGTTATAGGGGCCTTCAAATAGCCGGATTTCTATGCTAGTGCCCATGATTTATTGAAAAAAAAAAGGCCTCGGGGTTAGGGAATCAACCTCATTAACTATCATGTAGATTAATTAAGAGCTCAAGAGCCCTCAAGCATGTGAGATTACCTTCAATTTAGTTACGAAATTAAGTTAATTTGGTCTCATGTTTAGGTGTTGTGTTGGCACACATATACACCAAAACAAAGAGTGAGTATCTTAAGTTACTTACAAAGAGCAATCCGACATTGTTGATAAGTCCTTAACGATAGATACATATTGCATTAGATGAGGATTGTTGTCCAATTTTCCACGAAACATTGAACTGTACTAGATGTGCATGACACTCAATCTAGTAATGGACGTGTGCCCATTGAATGTTTTAAGGAACAGTCAAGTTAGGTAACAAATATTGGCCAAAATAATGAAAAATAAGTTAGGTAACAAAACACCCATTTCCAGGATGATTCTCGTGCCTCAGAAGTCAAAGTAGATTGGATAGTTCTAAAGGTGTAAAGATGCCCTCGGATGAATGAGACAACAACTTTTCCTAGGGCATGGGTCAATAGGGGTGGCTCGTCTTGCCCATTTTGTCGCCTATTCTCTTACTTCATATCAAGCATTACGAATTTCTTTTTTCTTTAAGATAAGAAACTCTTTAAATGGTCTACAATAACATGATAAAAGTTCATATGAGTAATTTGATAAAACCTCTCTTAATATATTCTGAAATTCATTAAAAAACGGTCTTACATATGAGAATAATAGAAATCTAAAATAAAAGCCATAAAATCCTAAAGAAACATTGATCATATATAATCGAGAACCATTCACAAAGTGTAGAAAATCTCTTGAGATATTACCTAAAAATCTAATCAAATAATCAAAAAAGGATATGAAATTGCCTAAGACTTTAAGATATTGTCTAAAATCATATGAATAATTTAAAAGAAAGCTCATTGTAGTTTGGAAGAATGTTTTACAAGTATGTGTGCAAACTGCCTAATTTATATGTGCACCACATAAGGCTCCACTATTGGTAGTTTGTTTGTAAAACAAACTAAGAAGTTTTTTGTCCCACATCAAAAGATGTAAGTGCACACATGGACAAAATTTGACATTAATCAACTATCATTATTTTATATTAAAAAATTCGGATTTTTAATTTTAAAATTAACCATAGCGTTCCATTAAATAGTGCCACTATTCACAAATAAGTTACGGCTATTTTTTATTCATTATTCATTTCATTATTCATTTCATTGAGTTTTTCATGTCTTTTTAATGTAACTTTTGAAAACGTACTTGTTTATTCTGTAACTTTTCCGAAAGGTTGCCTTTGTTCAAAAGACTAAGACGACTATGTCTGTTTTTAGTATCAATCATAATCAAGTCTTTTTTTAGTGATCATCCTCTTACCATTCTGGCTATGAAGAACCATCTTTTTAAAGTGGTCAAAGATAAGGCTATCACCTTCAGAACGTTGATGATACTTTAGGAACAAAAGGTTGCAGTGGAGCTGGGGCTTTGACCTGATTATTTTCTCTGGAGACCCTTAATCGCCTCCCCAAGTTCAGCTGGTCGAGGTTTCTTGTTTTTTGGTAGCCGGTTGTTCATGCCATGCTTGTCTTTTGTTTTTTCGGCTTCCTTGGTTTGGTTTGCCACATGTTCTAGTTTTACATCTCGACATCCTTCCACTAATAATGTTTTCTCATTTTGAGTGTAAGTTTTTGGTGCCGTAATCTTTTATACATTTGGTCTTTCCTCAGTATATTTATTACCTTTTACCAAAAAAAAAAAGTAGTTTTGAGTTTTCTTTTAAAAATACAAATACTATCGCGACCTAAATTTTAGGTGCACCACCTAAAATTAGGCTAATGGATTACTAAGCCTAAACTTAGCTTGGGCTCTCCCAAGCCCATATCAATTCGTGACTCAAAGTTCAAATATTTAACATGCAAATGATTATTATCTAGGAGTCACCATTAATCGGTTTACGGTAGGTCGATTAAGCACCTAAGTAAAATAATTGGAGAATTATTTTACTCCTACGAACTAGAGACTATGGGTACGGGGACTTTGGTTATACTAAATTTCTCTAATGCCCTTTCGGTACCATTTCTTTTTATTTTTTATTTTTAAAAATATTTTTGCAGGCAGCTTGAATTTATTTTAAGCTAAATTACTATCTTGCAATGGGGTGATCACACAGATGTTCAATCATTATTAAACATTGAATAAAATAAATTGCACCAAATGAATTCCACACACTAAAGCAAATATTTTTTTGGATTTTTCTTTTAACTAGAACTTTATCATAAATCATGCATTTAAACTATATGACCTAATTTTACTAACAAACTATTTCTAATTAAATTAACCTAACATGCAAACTAATTTACATGCACCTAATTTTTTTGTATTTTTCTTATTAAATTTGGGATTAATAAAAACCTTAATTAAACTATCTAAAATGAATAATTTTCAAATATGTTTTAGGGATTAATTTGACTTAAACCCTATCTTATCTTAGAAAACTATTTTTAAAGAAAAATGAGGTTATCTAAAAATGTGCAAACATTATTTAAGAGTCTTATCTAAAAAAAAATCAATCCTAATTTATTCCAAAAATTATCTAAAAGTGCAATCCTAAAAAATGCAATCCTAATTTACTAACACACTCCGATGCAAGATTTGATTTTTTGATTTTTATGTTTTTTAGTGCTTTTCCAAGACAAGAAATTATGAAATTACATCTAAACTAATCAAGATATCCACCAAATAAATGATTAACATAATAAAAAAAATAACCTGTTGTCTCACAGGTTAAATTAATGATTACTCTAACCTTAAACATCATGACAAAAAGTTCAAAATAATCAAAAATATGATCCAAAGCCTTACATATCAAATTAATAACTATAATGATTTAACAATTAAAATACTATCAAAATACCCAAAAATTAATATAATTAAAAAAAATGATCCGACATCTTACGGATCAAATTGATAATTATAATAATTTTGGGCAAAACCCCTATGGATAATGTCTAGAATATGCATAAAAATAAAATCACATTCCTGAACAATAATATTGAAACTAAAAAAAAAAAAAAAAAAAAACATAGAATAAAGGAAAAAAAAAGAAGCCACATAATGGAGGGATAGTAGCAGCGTTGACATGGGCAAGGGAGACGCGGTGTAGGGGGTTTGAGCTCCGGTGAGGATGAACCGGTGGCATTGGCAAGCCGACGACAGGGACACTGGTCAGAGTGAGTGTCGCTTCGGAAGGGAACAGTCGGTGGAAGCAGACGGGTGGTGAGCGGCAGAGCTTCAGGTCATTGCAGCACAGCTGGGCGAGCAGATCACGGACTGAGTGGTGTAGTAGCAGCTTTGCCGGGATCTCGCGAGTTGCAGGTGAGGCGGAACGCGACGGTAACTAGAGGAACGACGATGTGGCGTTCAATGAGTAGGGGCATTGGGTTGCGGCGCAGGTGGAGCAAAGGCAAGTCGGTGCTGGGCGGTCGCAAACAGCTAAGCAGGGCAACGGCAATTCGTGTTGGAGGTTATAGGTTTGAGAGAGAAGAAGCGGTTGCTTGAAGTATTACACCAAGAGACGTCAAATTTGGAATGCTCAACAGTGTTACCTCCAGCGTAGGGGAAACCTTAGAGTTTTTATATGCAAGTTATTGGGCTTCAGTCCATATGGACTCAAATAACCATACTTTTACCTATTGGGCTTGTATGTAAGCATATTATTTTGGACTATATTAATCATATATCCAACAATCTCCTCCTATGTTCACCATACAACACAATCCAATAAGGTAATCAGTGTAATGTTCAAACAAACATGAATCATCAACATTCAGTCCAAGACATTCAACTCGGATCAGTCAAAAAGTATTTCGGCAGTAAAGTATTAAACTAAATCATCATTTACTCATCATTCTTACCATGAATCTGTTCCTGAGATCAACAAATCAAAATAAGTATTATGAGTTTTAGATTCAGTCTACACTCATCCAAATCCTAACACTCAAAATAAATCTCAGACTTAGTTCACAACTAACATATGCATATTAGTCAAGTAAGTATAAGTAGGCCAGTCAAAATAGTCCAAGGCCTTACAAATATAAAAAATAATGTTCACAAAATAGAAATAACAAAATGCAAGTCTCAAATAAATGGACTCCACTATAATAGGCAGTACCGGGTAAACTATCAAGTCCCCACACGCTCTAAACGATATATATTCATTCATCAAGTAGGTCATCCTGGTCAGGATCCCACTCACTAAGCTCTCCTCCATCTCTGCCATCCCCTGTAGAATGTCAAATATGAATTTCATATTATCATGAATTCAATCATTTGAATAAAAACTTAGCAACATATTATAGAAGAACATATATTGATGTCATAAAGAATCATAATATCATGTTCATAAGCATCAATCAAGTTTCATATATTATGAACAAGATCTAAACAATGTGATTTACAAAGAGCCATCAACTTAAGTTTATTTGTAGGAGAATAACTATTGTCTAGTTTCAAAGAACATGACCAATAGTCAAGTCACCTACAATAACCTAGTCATGTAATATCAAGTTTCAATTAAGAACAAGACCAGTAGGCTTTTTATGAAAACAATTGTTTCTATGTTTCAATTTGGAATGCACAGTTATTGATTCCTTAAAGTCAAATAATCTAGCATCAAGTTTGGAATGAGATCATTTAACCAAAAAGGATAGTCTAACCTAGTTGAATTGTATCATCAAGTTTGGACTGACACAAATTTCCCCGATATAACATTTGAATTAGGTTAAAGTCATCTTCATCAAGTTTGGAATGAGACAATTCACACTCTTCAAATTAGTCAGCAACTGTGAACATCGATGAAACATATAAATTGTGCTTATCATTGTAGCCAATAAAGAAAGATTTGAAAATTCAAAACACACAATTAGAAGGTAAGTAAATGGTAGTTAAGACTTGTCTATATAGTCTTTAACCCTAGCCCCTCCCCCCCACAGTTTTGAATAATCGATCTTTAAGCATACCTTTGGTGAGAGTATTGGCTATGTTATCCTTCGATCTCACATCGATCAAGGTGATAATCCTTTGTTCTCTCAGATAATTCAACAACGCATGTCTCAGTCTCACATGTCTTCTCTTTGAATTAAAGTGAGCATTCTTGACGACTTGGACAGTTGCTCGATTACCACAGAATAGGTTTAAAGAATTAATCTTTAGCCGAGTCAAAGGAATATCCATAATCAGATTATTTATCCACTCTGCCTCTTCACCAGCTAAGGCTAAAGAAAAAAATTTTCGATTCCATAGACGACAATGCAATACAAGTCTGTCGTTTGGATTTCCAAGTAATAGCAGCTCCACCCAAAGTGAATACATTCATCCCCAACTCCAACCTGGAAGACAAGGGTTAGCAAAGACTACTCTCATTATATCTTCCCATCTGGAAAAACATTTAACACCTTAAATGTTAGAGACATACTTGGGATCCTTGTTGCCAAACAAAAATATTTTTCAAAAAAGAAAAGAAAATTAGCCTAAGTCCACTAAGAGTTTCAACTCAAGTCCCCAGTGGAGTCACCAAGCTGTCATGACCAAATTTTTTAGGGTGATCCACCTAGGGTTTAGCTAATGGATTGTTAAGCTTAAACTTAACTTGGGCTCTCCCAAGCCCATACCAATTCGCGACTTAGGTTCAAGTTTTTTAACATGCAAATAATTTTTATCTAGGAGTCACCACCAATCTATTTTTTAGTGGGTCGGGAGTTTTACTTTACTCCTACTGTCGCGACCAAATTTTTTCGAGGGTGGACCACCTAAAATTTGGCTAATGGATTGTTAAGCCTAGACTTAACTCGGGCTCTCCCAAGCCCATACCAATTCGTGACTTAGGTTCGAATTCTTAACATGCAAATTGATTTTATTTAGGAGTCCCCACTAATCAATTTATGGTAGGTCGATTAGATACCTAAGTAAAGTAATGGGAGATTCACTTTACTCCTACGAACCAGAGATTTATGAGTTCGGAAACTTGATTACGCTAGATTTCTCTAACGCCCTTTCGGTACCTTTTTCTTTTATTTTAAAAAAATTGTTTGGCAAACAACTTGAATTGATTTTAAATAAACTTCCTAACATGTGAGGTGATCATACATGTGCGCATACCACCAATTTAACACTCAATAAAGCAAATGAATAAATGATGCAGAACTTACCTCAAAGCAATGAAAGCATCTGCAATGTTAATTTAGAATTCACATCAGTAGTCCTAAATATGATTTTCAATTAACACGCAATTTTTTGTCTTGTTTTCACTTAATTAATGAAAATCATGCAATATGCAATGCATGCCACTAATTTAACATGAAATGCTATGACACGGCAACATGACTTAGCTATATGATCTAAGCAATATGACATAACTAAACATGTAGTCTATCCTAAGCATGAGATGATTTATTCTAAATAATTTTTTATTTTCTATGAGATTCGAAATTAAAGAAATGCAACATTTAAATATGCAATCAAAATTAATCTAATGACCTAATTCTAATGACAGGCAATTTCTAATTAAATGCACCTAACAAAAATCACTAAATGACGTGCATTGTATGAAACTAATTCTATATGACGTGCACATGACATTTTTATTAAAAAAAAATGCAATCTATCCTAGAAATTGCAACTAATTTATCCTAAGACAAATTTTATGAAATTTCAAATGATCTAGCTAAATTAAGATTCTATCTAATTTAAACTAGGGATTAAGTCATATTAAATCCTAATTTAAACTAAGACATTATCTAAATCTAAAATGCCATTTATCTTTAAAAAGATGATCTAAATTTAAAATGAAGCATGCAATTCTAATCTAATATGCACAATGATTTTTTATGGTTTTTTTTTAATTAATTTCGAAATTAAAGTTTTCACATAATTAACATGCAATTCAAATAAAAAAACTAACAACCTAAATGATTGCACTTTCTTTTTTGGATTTTTTATTTAAAAATTCATAATAAGATTGCAATCCCAAATATGCAAGATGACAACAAACCTAATCCTAATTAAGATTTTTGATTTTTTATTTTACGAAAATAAGATTTGACTCAACCAACTTGACGATAGCAAATCAAACAAAAGATAAGATTGATAAGATTGATATCCAAAAATTGACGAACCATATCTCGCGCATGAGATCGGGTTGGTCAATTTTAAATTAAATCGCAAATCGAATCTCGGACTTGAGATTGGATTGTCGATTTTTGTAAGGGATTGCGAGTCGGATTTCGGGCGCGAAAATCGGACTGTCAATCCCTAATTTGAGAGCTCCTCGAGTTGCCAATATCACGCTAGGGATTTCAATCATGTGCATCAACGAATATATCAAATAAGGAAACGGAATTTTTGGAAATCAAAATAGACAAAATTTTTACCTATTCCGAATATTGGCTCCCAAATTCCAATCCTCAAACGGCTACGGCTACTCGCGACGTAATATGGTAATGCTCAGCGAGGCTCACAGCTCGGACTTGGATGTAGAGATTGTCGGGCGGTGACTGGATTCGGTCAAGGAAGACCTGCACTAATAAAAATTCGAACGAAAACAAGATAACTGGATCGGTGGAGGTCTCGGGCACGTCAAGGACGCCTGGAAAATCGGCCTGGAATTGCTGGATGAAACACCGGAAAGTTGCAGAGTGGGCGAGGACTGGCTTCGTTGATGTTGGTCTCAGAAAAGCGGCATCCGAGAAGTGAGAATTGCGTGAATTAATCTTCACAAATCACCACTCACAACACATCTTTAATTCCTTATTTTTTATTCCTCCACTCACTAATGGCATCTCAATGCTTCACGCCCCTCCTGCTCTCTCTGGATTGTCTCTTGCAAAGAGAAAGCGCGCCAATCAAGAGTGTTCTGATGAAGGTGCCCAGGCCAGCAACGTGAGATGCAACCCAATACACGGTCGTGTATCTCCACCGTGTGGTCTCCCTCTCTCTCTACTGTTTTCTCTCTGCACACTTTCAAAACCTCACTTTTTGTGTTGACTTTTCAAAGGCACGAATGAAGAGCCATTGCACGAAAGAACTTTTTTCTTCTTTTGTGTGTTCTTTTTCGAACTAGAGCTCGAGAGAAAAACCCCCTTTACGTCCTCGTACACGGTTGCTTTTATAGGAGGTAAGAGATAAGCTTTCGATTTCCCCTTCAAATCTACATCCGCGATACATTTTCACCAACCGATCACTATTGATAAAAATTTAAGATTATGATAAATATTTTCTCGAAATCCAAATCTTGCAAAAGATAAATCGCAATGTCGCAATACTTTTTCATAAAATTCATCCCATACCGATAAGGATTCAAGATTAAGATGAGATTTTTTTCTAAATCCAAATCTTTCAAGGCCAAATCGCAATATTTTTTAACCATCTGCCCTATCTAAAAAGATTCATATCTCGGAAAATTTTTAAAATATTATATTCCCACGAGATAATTTTTAATTATTAAAAAACGCGGGCTTGGGCCAACCTCGCTCGCTTCGTGGGCCCGATCCATCTAATTCGAACTCATCCGCCACCGGTCCATTAAAATGCAAAAACTCAAATAACAAAATAAATACAACATAAATCTATATGTTATGCAATTAATTAAATTAACCCTTAATTTCCTATGCAATAAATAAATAAACTAAATTGCCAAAATTTAGGTGTCAACACCTACGAACCGCACTATGGAGTACGAGAACTTAGTTACACTAGATTTCTCTAATACCCTTTCGGTACCATTCTTTTATTTTCAATTTTTTTTTTTGCAGACAGCTTAAATTGATTTTAAATCTATTTTCCTAACATGTGAGGCGATGATGCAAGTATGCAAACCACCAATTTAACACTCGGATAAACGATGAATAAATTACAAAACTTACCTCAAAGTAATGGAAGCATGTGCAATGTTAAATTAGAATCTACATCAACAACTCTAGATATGATTTCTAATTAACACGCAATTTCTTTTATTTATTTTCGCTTAATTAATGAAAATCATGCAATATGCAATGCAATATTAATAAATGACCTAATTATAATAACATGCAATTTCTAATTAAATGGACCTAATAACAATCTCTAAATGACGTGCATTTCATAAATCTAATCCTATATGACATTTACATGACATTTTTTTTTTTTTTTTCTAAAAAATGAAATTTATCCTAGAGAATGGAACTAATTTATTCTAAGACATTTTTTGTATTTTTCATGAAATTCGGAATTAGGAAAAATGTGAAAATTATCTAACTAGATTAAGATTCTATATAATTTGCAGTAGGAATTAGGTTAAGCCAAATCCTAATTTAAACTAAAATATTATCTAAACCCAAATAATCCTAAAATGCAATCTATCTAATATCTAAACTTATAATAAATTAAGAAAAATATTATCTAGAATTAAACTAAGTGCAATTTTACCTTAATATGCAATGACGTACAAAAAGATGCCTTAACTCTACATGACATATGCATGATGATTTTTTGTTGTTTTTCCTTTTCCCCCTTTTTCTAATTTTGAAATTAATAATTGCTTAAACTTGCATTCCAAGTTTTAAAAAAAAAAAAAAAAAAAACTAGCAACCTAAATAAATTGATTTGATTTCTTTTATTTTTTAATTTTTGATTTTGATTTTTTAAAATTTGAAATAATAAAATTCCTACCCTAAACTTGCAAGATAATCCTAAACCATGCGATATTCTAATTCAAACATATTTCAAAATAAACAAAGCAATCAAGACAAGCCAAACCATTCAAAATTACAAAAGATATCATACATTGTTCAGATGAAGGGATAATATTTCATTAGTAAAATCGATAAATTGATCTTAAGCCTTAAAGATCAAAGTATCAATTTTATCCCCTCGTAATTAATTATTTCATCTAAGGCCTTATAGATTAAATAAAAAATTCAGGTGCGGTTCTGAATCAGTTGTCATGTCATAATTTCTAATTATGCATAGGGAAATATCTCAATTAAGAAAAACAAGAAATAAAACAAAACAATAAAATAAAATAAACTTTCCTAATAAAATAAAATAAATGTACCTAAAAAAAAAAAAATTCTTAGCCGGTTCGGAGCTCGGGCGAGGGTTTTCGACGAGCGCACGGCGAGCAGCACGTCCGACGTGGGCAAAGGGGGCAGCGTTCGGGAATGAGGTGTGGCGGTTATGGACGTCGGGTCGCAGGGCTTCGGCACCAAGTAGCAGGGCGTCGGGTTAAGCAAGGACGTCGGTCGCTGGTCTCCAGGGCAACGGCGTCGGTCGTTGGTCTCCAGGGCAATGGCGTCAAGCGTCACTGCTGTTGGTGTTGGGCGTCGAAGCAGAGGGGGAGACGGTGAGGGGGTTTGACGGACAGAGCGGAGATGGCGTGGTGAGACTATTAGGTGACGAGCGGAGCATCAAGGAGCACAGCAAGCGTCGTGGATCAGCATCGGCTTACTTGTCGCGAGCAGTGACGTCGCGACGGTGACTGGCGAAGCTGCGGGTTCGGATGAGTCGTGGCGTCAGGTCGTCATGGCAGAGGTCACCGGTGAGGGGTTTCGACAGCTGTTGCGGGTGAGCGACAGTAGGAGGGAAGCAGTGGCGGTTTTAGGCTCAAGTGGCATCAGTCATAGCCAAAGCAGGGGACGTTGAGTGATGGGTCGCGAGAAGATCTCTATCAGCGAGGGCTAAGGTGCGGTCAGAGCGGTGAGGCCGGCGGCACAGCGTGGCGTAGGCGCAGTAGCAGTTGGGGAAGGCGGTGCCGTCGAGGTGGATGCGGGGCCGATGTGGACAAGGGGTCCATGAAGAAGATGACATTGTTGCCCCTTTTTTTTTTTTCTCACCTGTCCTCTCTCTCATATCACTTGTATTCTCATATCACTTGTATTGCTCTTTGCACCCCCCCCCTTTCCTTCGACCAATGCTAAGCAAATTGACCTTTTCTCTCCAAAAGATTTTTTTTTGCTTTTCGAATTTCCACTCACTAAACCCAAAAGAACAAGACTCCTCACATACTTGCTCTCCAATTTCCTGTCTTCTTCTTTTTTTTCTCAAAAATTTCCGAAATCTCCACCCTTAGTTGTGAAAATGAAGCTCTCTTTTATAATGATTCCGAACGGCCACTTTGTATGGCATTTTCCGAGTTTCCATCTTCTGTCGCATTAAATCAAAAAGCAAAATCGGAGCATGATTTCGCAATCGCCTTAATTTTGCTCGAGATTTATTCCGTTTTGTAAAATTCTTGCCCTTTATTCACTTGATTTTTAAATTACTTCTGCATTTAACGAAATCCGAATATTCATTCGAATTTCAAATTTCCATGCATATCAATCAAATCAATTTCCTCCATTTTTTTCATTTTTTTCCTTTTATTTATTCAAATATAATTTTTATTTTCCTTATTTCCCTAGATTTGCTAAAATTAGGTGTCAACAACATCTCAAAATTTGATTTCATTATTCTTTCCAATCATTCCTCGTATTTTCTCAACATCCACTCGTAGGTGATTGGGCCAATAATGCTAAGTTGACCTCTATCATGGTGATTATTACTTTTGACATGGTGAATGTCGATGTTGGTCAGAGCACGATCAATCATATTGCCAACTCCCGCTACAAGATGCAAAAGGAGATCATTCCAAACATTGCATGGCGCTAAAATTGGAGGACTGACAACATCTATATGACCATTTTGATAGACAATAATTTATAGTATCATTGACACAATTTTATAAAGATATTTCCTTCATTTCAGGTCACGCATGTGAAAGGAGAACATAGATAGAAGGGCCAAGTTCATGTATCTGGATGGACAACGTAGGGATTGGTAACGTGTTAGGATATTTTCATGAATATAAAGAGGTTTTGACAGGTGGGTTACAAATACCAAATTTGATTTTTTTTTTTGGTAAAAAACAAATACCAAATTTGATTTTGTATGTGAGTGATGCCCGTAATTTTAATTCACAAATTGGAGACTTGGTCGGAGGAAACTTTCTTTAACCAAGGCCCAAAACCAAATTCAATCACTAAAAGTTGATTTCTGGTGACTAGATATAGAAAATTCGGTCAACATAAGTGAATTAGGAGCAACTAGATTTGTCAAAATGAGTTCAAAACCCATTTACTAACCCAAAATTACTTAAATGAGTTATAAATGAATCATAGCAGATTTCGTAGGCCAGCATAATGGGTCTATAAAATAAAGAGGCCTAAATAACCCATTTACAACCTACTTAACCAATTTATAATCTCTCTCTGTTTCGGGAGGCGTCGGTTAGCGATGGAAGCACGCGAGTCTTCCTCATCGGAGCGGGACAACTCGACGGATTAGTTGAGTGAGAGTGAGAAGATTGGCGGAGGAGGAGGGAGGGAGTGGGATGGAGCCTCCATTATGGAGAAAGCATCGCGGAGAGGAGATCAGCCAAGTGTGGGTTCAATGCGGTGGTCAGTGCGAGGATCGACTCGGTGGTGTCGGAGGAGTCGGCGGCAAGTGCTTTGGCTTCGCCGCGCCTCACCACCATACCTCCCGGAATCAGCCCCACCGCTCTGCTCAATTCGCCTGCTATGCTTTGAGACCTCAAGTGCCCATATGTATGAGAGAGAGAGAGAGAGAGAGAGAGAGAGAGGGTCTTCTCTTTGGAAATTTCTTTTTTTGTTGTAATGTTTTGGGTTCTCTGTTTCTGATTTGGGCGACCGATTGAGCAACATTTCACTCGTTGATGCCGATTTTTTTCGAAATATTGTTTAATCGTAGATTCTTGAAATTGGAGGAGAAAGCTTGTACTGTGTGCTGCAATCTCTTTTCTTCCGCATTGCCGCAAATTTCAGATCCCATTCAGATACTGAGACTTTTTTGTTAAGAAATTGAAAGGTGAAAGCTTGTTTAATTAAGTGACCGTGTGTGTCTGTATGAGTTATCTTAATGGTTCTGCAGCGAAATAGATCTTGGTGACCCCTCAACGTGTGGTGTGCCTTAGTCCGGATCCTTGATCCTTCTATGCGAATTGAGCTTGATTAGCCGTTATTATTCGTCCAATACTAAAAAAAGTCCTTGAACCCTTGTCATGAGCTAAATGAGTTTGGTATGAAATTGGGTATGGATCGGGTCGGGTATTACAATAAATGAATAGTAAACGGATTAAATGCGTCATTTTGCGATAAAGAAGAAAAATGAGTATGGATCGGGTTAGGTATTACAATAAGTGGATAGTGAACAAGTTGGAGGAGGAGGAGAAAGAAGAATGAAGAATGAAGAATGGAAAGGTAGTAGTAGTAGAGAAGTAGTGAACAAAATTCATCCCAACTCCCTTTCCCTCAAGGTTGGCCACCTCTTCCACAACCGCCCCACTCCGTGCCACGTTCGCCATCCTCCTCCACAAGCTCTTCATTCATGACTCCTACATCTACCCTTGTCTCAACCCGTAGACCCATCCCTCCCTAGTTTGTGGCCTCGACCTCACTGGCCAAAGTAACAAAAATATATATATATATATAATAAAGAAAAAAAGGAAAAATAAAATAAAATATAAAAATTAAAAAAAAAATTAATTAAATATAATAAAATATTATTAAAATTATCCATGTCCAAGATCAGCTATGCTACGCAGGATAATCATCATCTACATGCGATTTCTAGCTAAAATTGGCCAAATGAATTTAATTGAGGAAATGTGAAAATATTTAGAACTTAAATATCATTTTTTTTCTCTCTCTCTCTATTAGGATTTTCTCCTCTCCTTCTATTTTTCACACAACTTTCTTTTTCAACCTTCATGGAGGGAGGGTTTGAGTTAGATTTTCCCTTCTCTTTCTTTTTCCTTTTTCTTTGGCTGATTTGGTTCTCTATTCTTTTTCTTGCTTTCCACCCATTTTGTGGAGCTTTTCTCTTCTAATCCGATATGGATTTAGAAGGTTTTCTCTCCTATTTTGGGGAGAGTTCTAGTCCAGATTTAGGGATTTTTACATCTATGATTTCAGGTTTTCGCTTCCCTTGGGTTTCTTTTGTGTAAAAGTCTAATTTCGAAGGAGACCAGAGGAGCTTCTTAAAGGTTTTGCTCTCACAAGTGTAAAATATGTACTCGTTCAACCAAAACGGTGATGGTGCTGGGAATGCCGAACTTAAACGCGCTCCACTAAAAGGTAAAGTAGTAGCAATAGATGGACATCTTGGTGTGTGTTTATTACTGAAGATGGATTTGGTGATCGGTCACTAATTTTGATTTGAAGAAATCTTAGATTTGTTCTTTGAACGAGTGACTTCTAACCTTATTCTGATGATTCATCTTGTTATCTAGAGCTTGTTTTATTTTGAAGTTGTTTGGGATTTGTCTTGGTTTGTAGTTGGATTGTGATATTTCTGTGGAAATGAATGAAATGTTATTTTGACAAAAAAAAAAATTGATAAAATTAAAAGGTTTAGTACTAAATTGGTAAAAGTGCAATCAGTTTAGGACTTTTTAGACAATTTTCCCTAAAATCTTTAGGATTGAATTAACCACCGTAGAACTAAATTTAGGACTTATATTTTCCTATTTTATTTTAGTGCAGTGTCCAATTAAATGTCCTAATTGCTGTCTTAGAACATTCGTACGCGCATAAGTTCAAGTTCATCATGATTTTCAGGTTTTACTGGAGCTATATTTTATCCGGGTTATTCAAAATAAATTGTCCAAAGTTTGAATTGGGTCATAGTTTTCATCATCATCATACCCATGTTTTATCGCGCTTTTGATAAATTATATTTAGTTTATGATTCAAGGTTTCGTATAAATGTATATCTAAGTTTCTCTTCGACGGGATTAAGATTGAAATCTGTGTCAATTTGCAGATATTCCTTGTAACTATTTTATTCTTTTCGATTTTGAGTATAAATACATGATATATTACATATCATGTGCCGATGTGAGGACAAAAGTTTACAAGCCTCCAAATCACTTTGGTTTTTCTTTTTTTTTTTTCTCCTATTCATGGAGATGGAGAAAAAAATTAGTCCCCCATCGTGGGCCCGAGGAGTAAATATGCACGTGCCTGATCGCTTTCCGATTTTGTCCCAAATGAATAAATGCTCACGACAATAAAGAAGAATTTTTTGTTATGCAATCCATATCGATCACCATTGATAACATATAAATTGAAGTTATAAAATTAATCCAACTATATAAATCAATGGTGATGGATTGTTGATTGCCTAGAGAAGATTAAAAGTTACCACAAAAATTTATGAAACTTGAATTGTCATACTCACGATCTCATTGCAAACTGAAAGATTCCTCCCTTATGTAGAATATTTGTGTGCATTAAAATTCTCAATTTTGTGCTCTTTTTTTTTTTTTTTTTTTAACTTAACCTTCGTAGAAAGTTTGAAAGATGAATGTGGAAAAAAAGTCTCGCATAGGAAAAATAGAAGGAAGCTATTTTAACTTGATTATATTGGGTCTTGGGCTTGATTTGTCTTGCAAAACTTGGAATTCGTGAAAAGTTGTGCTTAAACAATTTCGAAATTTCTTATTTATTAATGTTAGCTTTTTTAGACAAATATATATGGTGGAAGTTAACCGCTCTGTTCACTAGATACTTTGATTCATTGTTCTTATATAAATACATTCTTTCATTCGAGAAACTATTTTAGTTTCCAAGTGTCCCTGTTGAGAGAATTTAAGAGACTACTTTGTATCTTAAGGGCGTTATCGCCACAGGAAAGTGATTTCAGACACCTCTTAGCAGAACGATTATGTTCTGTGTATTATATTTCTTTCAAACCTCCGATTGAGGACAAGGTAATCTCTCAATCATGGAGCAAATGATATACGGACATCATGTCAAGAAAAGAAGGTATTGAAATTGTCCTCTTTATTTTTCCAAGCGGAGGAACACCACAACCTTCATATCATACTTGTCTTCTAGGACAATAACGTCGTGACTTTTATGTGAACAAGACAAGCCAAGAATCTCTTATCGGCCAATCCGGACACGTTTCTCCCTACACACCTTTATCACTAACCTTATCTTGGCCTTCATGGCTCAAATTTCCTACGTTTGGTGAACCATCCTTCTTGCAAGAGTCGCCGGTAATTTCCTCCACGAAGAGCCGAATATTCTCATCGGATGATCCACCTGCCGCCACCGCCTTCTGGGCCTCGGCCTTTAGTGCCATGGCGTTTTTTCTCAACTGCTCAGCTACTGGCCCAACCATGACCTCTTCGATGCATTTCTCAATAACTTCACTGCTTATGTTTCCATCACCCTCCTTCTTGATCCTCACGCCAATCTTAAAGACATCGACAATGAGCTTTGCGTTGGTCGGCTGGTCAGTCCACTGTGGGTAGGCTATGAGAGGGATACCCGAGCAAATAGTCTCGAGCAAGGAATTCCATCCACAGTGAGTGATGAAACATGCCACAGCCGGGTGTGACAAAACTCTAGTTTGAGGAGACCAGCGCACGACTTGACCTTGGTCTTTGGTTTCTTCATGAAACCATGATGGAAGTTGCCCTGCGCCATCAGGCGTCGGGAATTCAGGCGGCTTCACCACCCAAAGAAACGGGCGCTTCACGTTCTTTAGAGCCATGGCTATCGCTTCCATTTGCTTGGCTGGTAACACAACTATGCTCCCAAAGGATACATAGATGACTGAGCTTGGAGGTTGCTGCGTCAACCATTCAATGCAAGTCTCATCTGATTTCCACATATCCACACTTGCATCCTCAAGTTCTTGATCTTGGCCTAGCAACGTTGGAGGGACTAGTGGACCGATTGGCCTTATCGGATAAAGCTCGCATATCGAGTCTATGACATGTTTCTCAAGCTCATAGAAAGAATTCCCTAAAACCCATTTGAATTTCTCCATGCCTTGGAATAGTTCAGAGAATAATTTGGGGAAGCTGCCAAATGGGTTGTTGGGCAGCACAAAGGATGGCAGATCCTCCTTCTCCATCGAAGGTAAACCCGGCAGCTCCACAACCATATCAGGGTCTGTCAGAGTCGGGAAGGCGCTGAGCTTATTGAAGCAGCGATAGTAAATCGCGTACAACGCACACGGTTGAATCCATAACATGGCACAAGGGATGTTGTACTCGGCGGCTACATCGGAAACCCAGGGCACGAAAGGGTTCGTGACTAGGCATAAGAGCTTCTTCGGACTCGTGTAATGTTCTTTGATTAGAGCCGAGAGATTGCTAGGCCCTTGTTTACCTAGGATGTCCATGTAGACGTCGAGGTTGGTCTTCCGGTCGTAGTCAAGGCTCAGGCCGTCGGAGAAGAACAGGAGCTCGATACCGGTCACATGGTCAGCGGGACCGGCACCAGAGGACTTAAGCATGCGGTGGCGAACGATCTCGGTGGTGGCAAGGCTGACATGGATGCCTCTGGCGGCGAGACGCTTGCCAAGCCTTAGCATCGGGTTGATATGGCCCTGAGAAGAGAAGGCCACCAAAAGGACATGGTTCTCTTCTTTCTCCTCCGCCTGAGCCATGAACAACTGCCACCCACCCGGCCGCCTGCCGCCGCCGGCACGTGCACAGAGAGAGAGAGAGAGAGAGAGAGAGAGAGAGAGAGAGAGAGAGAGAGAGAAGGTGCTAGAGGAAGGAGGGCGTGGAGGAAAATTTGGCAGTCAACACTGCGGTCTGCCAGTAATTTCTCTTAGGTGGTGTGAGAATGTGATGAGCGCATTTGCTCTGTGTTTATATAAGCGAATTGTTCGCAGAAACCATCGTAGGCGATGACGTCAAGTGACGAGCAGATGTTTTTGTGTGCACGTGGAATTTGTATGCTTCTGGCGAATACCTTACCGAAGAGAGAATATTCCCCGCGACAGATCGATTTAGACATGGTACAAATGGCGAGAAAGAGAGGACTGGGAATCAGATGTAATTAATAAATAGCAAAAAAATTGCAGAAGTAAATTAAAGGATTAAATACCACGAAAAACTTCAAACTAATATGTTTATGACAAATTTACTTAAACTAATTTTTTAATCATCAAAAATCTCAAACTGGTACACTAGTAACGAATCACCAAATTGTTGAGTTAAAAGACACGTGACAGATTACAAATGTATCAATTTAGGATTTACCCTTCATTTTTCATATGTATATCAATTTATAATTTTTCATTATATTAATCCAATTTATTATAAACTAACATAGGGTAAATTTGTCGTACATGTACTAAGTTATAGTTTTTGGTGGATAAAAAATTAGTTTATGATAAATTCATCATATATGCACTAGTTAGAATTTTTCATGATCAAAAATTTATTTGGAGTAAATTTATCACAAGTATATTTATTTGAGATTTTTGCAATCAAAAAATTAATTTGAAGTAAATTTATCATTGATGTATCGAGGTTTTTCATGATATTAATTCTAAATTAAAAGTTCATGCAAGTTTCTAATGTAGACCAATGCATATGCAAAAACCCCCTCTATAAAAATTATTTTCCTAAAACAAGCTTCTAATCAAGCAAATAAGAATCGAACTATTATCTTACATGGAACGAAATCCTAATCTATAATGCAAAAGTGGTAACTTTGTATTTTCTTCGCTCTCAAATTAATATACAAGGAAATTAAATCTACTCTAAAAGATGGAAATATGTAATTTCATCTTAAACACATATACAATTGTTGACACCTAATTTTGGAAAAATAAAATTGCATTTTGAACAAATAAAAGGAAAAAAAAATAAAAATGGGGAGGATTGATTTGATTGATTATGCATGGAAGTTTGAAATTCAGATGAGTATTCGATTTTGATAAATGTATAAACAATTGAAAAATATGGCGAACAAATGGCAAGAATTTTGTAAAATTGAAGAAATCGAAAGATCGGCGATGTGTGAAATCACGCTTCCGATTTGGCTTTGATTTAATGCGATAGAAGATGGAAACTCGAAAAATGACATACAAAGTGTTCGGAATTAGTATAAAAGGGAGTTTCATTTTTCGTATGAGGGGGGATTAGAAAATTTTCAGAGGTGCGAAAAAATCGAGAGACATTTCGTGAAAAGAGTGCCGGAGAAAGTGAAATGAGAGAAAAAAAGTTTTCTCCCTTGTCTATTTTCAGTAAAAAAAGTCTTTTCCTTTCCTGACAAATTGCAGAAAAAAGGAAAAGACAGAAAGTGAAAAGACAGAAAAAAGCTTTCTCCCTTGTCTATCTTCAGTAAAAAGAAGTCTTTTTCTTTGCCTGACAAATTACAGAAAAAAGGAAAAGTTAGCAGAGAAGGTACAGAGAGACGTGAGGGAAGACCAAAAAAAAAAAAAAAAATGAAAGGAAAACGCTACAGTGTCGTCTTCCCCAGAGGGGCCTCCTGACCGCGCCTGGTGTGCCCCCGCCGTACACCGCGCCAGCACCGCCTCCGCCAAGCGCCACCGCCGTCCACCGCGCCAGCACCGCCTCCGCCAAACGCCACCGCCGTTCCGCCACCGCTGCTTCGCCGGTCTCTCCGGATCCGCTGCCCGACGACCACCGGAGACCACACCGCCCCTGCTCGCCTCCGCCCGACGCTTAGCCGCCGCTGCACCGTTGTCCCTGCCGTGACTCGACGTCGCCGGAGTCCGCACCGTCGCTGCCCCCCCACGATTCGCCCGCGACGCCGCCCATCGATCTCGCTGTGCCGCCCGAGAAGTCCCGCCGCTGTCCCTGCCTCCACCCGACGCCCGAAGCTCGCGCCGCCCCGACGCCGCTTGGGGCTGAAGCCCACCGACCAACAGCCCAGCACTGTCACCGGCGCCTGTGAGACCGCTCGCCGCTACCTCTGCTCCGACTGACCTGTAGCCGCGCCTCCGCCCCAGCCGCGACGCAGCCCTTGCGCGCTGCTCAAACTTCCCTTCCAAGCGACGTTCACGCCTGCAGTCCCCTGTTCACTGCTGACTCGTTCGCCGCCGGTGCGCCTGCTGTGCCTTCTCACCGGAATTCCTCGCCAGCGACTTCCCGCGCCAGAACTCCAAACCAGTTGCCAAGTTCGGTTTGGGAGAAAAAAAAGAAGAAAAAATCAAATTAGGTAGATTTAATTTATTTTATTATGCAGATTTATTTTATCTATATTTTACTTAATGTATCTTGTTTTCTTTATTTGAAATGTTTCCCTATGCATAACTAAAAATTATGATCATACCGCTCGATTCGCAACCGCATCTAAATTTTTTATTTCATCTATAAGGCTTTAGATGAAATAATTAATTAAATGGGATTAAAATTGACATTTTGATCTTTAAGGCTTAAGATCAATTTATCGATTTTACTAGCGAAATATTATCCCTTGATGATTTGAACGATGTGTAATTTTCTTTGGTCTTGATTGCTTTATTTATCTTGAAATATGTTTGGGCTAGAATATTGCATGTTTTAGAGTTATCTATATATTTAGGTTAAGCATTCTATTTATCATGAATTTTCAAAAAGAAATATAAAAAAAAAAAAAAAAAATCAAATCAATCCATCTAGGTTGCTAGATTTTAATTTGAATTGCATGTTTAATTATTCAGCAATTATTATTTTCGAAAATTAAACAAAAAAAAAAAAAATCATCATGTATTTGTCATGTAGAGTTAGGGCATATTTTGTACGTCATTGCATATTAGGGTTAAATTGCACTTAATTTAAGTCTAGGTATTTTCTTGCATAGATTGCATTTTAAGATTATTTGGATTAAGGTAATATTTTAGTTTAAATTAGGATATAGCTTTACCTAATTCCTAATGCAACTTAAATAGAATCTTAATCTAGTTAAATAATTTTCATTTTTTTTAATTCTGAATTTTCATAAAAAAATACAAAAATGACTTAGGATAAATTAGTTTTAATCCCTAGGATAGATTGCATTTAAAAAATAAAATAAAAATAAAAAAGTCATTGCATTATGAAATGCATGCCATTTAGTGATCATTGCTAGATTCATTTAATTAGAAATTGCATGTCATTAGAATTAGGTCATTTAGTTAACATTGCGTTGCATATTGCACAATCTTCATTAATTAAGTAAAAACAAATAAAAGAAATTACGTGTTAATTAGAAATTATATCTAAGGTTGATGATGTGAATTTTTAATCTAACCATGCAGATGCTTTTGTTGCTATAAGGTAAGTCTCCGCATTTTTTATTATTTCATTGCTTTCTTGGATGTTGAATTGGTGGTTTGTGCACCCGCATGATCACCTCGCATGTTAGGAAAATAGATTTAAAACTAATTTAAGCTGCTTGCAAAAAAAAAAAAATTGAAAATAAAAGAATGGTACCGAAAGGGCATTAGAGAAATCTAGTGTAACCAAGTCCCCGTACCCATAATCTCTGGTTCGTAGGAGTAAAGTAAAACTCCCGTTACTTTACTTGGGTTTCTAATCGACCCACCAAAAATAGATTAGTGGCGACTCCGATTAAAAAATCAATTACATGTTAAGAACTTGAACTTAAGTCGCAAATTGGTATGGGTTTGGGAAAACCCGAATTAAGTCTAGGCTTAATAATTCATTAGCCAAACCCTAGGTGGTTCACACCCGAAAATTTGGTCGCGACAGATTGGCGACTCCACTGGGGACTTGTGTTAAAACACTTAGTGGACTTAGGCCAATTTTCTTCTTTTTGAAAAATGATTTTTGTTTGGCAGCGAGGATCTCAAGTACGTCCCTAACATTTAAGGTGTTAAAGGTTTTTACAGATGAGGAGATATAAAGGGAGTAGTCTTTGCTAACTCTTATCTTGCAGGTTGGAGTTGGAAATGAATGTTTTAAATTCAAGTTATTGAAGTGCTGCTTGATATAAACTGTAGTGCATGCTTTGCATTTTTCACTACACTTTTGCACATACAACCCACCGCCGGACCTGGGCCGCACTAGGATACTTAGGATGGTATTGAGTTGGATACGACTTCGACCGCGAGGCTGCGTAGTAGAGGTTGCCCAACTCAATCCCGAAAATTTCTTTCTTGGTGTCAAGAATGTTTACTTCTGCCCGCGAGGCTACGTCGCATTGGGGTATCATTCTTGACTAAGCCGAAGTTAAGAGGACTTGACTTAGTATGCGAGGCTGCAACTAAGTCATCCCACCCTTTTAACTCTATTTTGCTAAACCGTCTAGATAGAAATTGAGCCTCACATCTCATGTGCATGTCTATGTGATTGCGGTTAATTTTTCTTGGTGAAGTAAGTCTTCTATCCCTATACACTGCAATTTATTTTGTCGTATTCTTGGGTCGGTCCATGACAATCTAGGTCAATCATTGATTTGATTCATTTGTCAATTGGACATGAAATGAGAGATTGCTAGGGAATGATACATTTGAAAAAAAAAAACTTTGGAGAATTTGTTTTCAATTCATGTCTAGGAAATTTGATCTTGCTAGGGTGTCTATTTTTCTAGCCTTTTTTTTTTTATAGGAAATTCCTTTATTGTACAAACTTTTCATAAATAAATGAAAATGAAAAAAAAATCAGATTATTGTCATGGATTGACTATCTATTTACACTTTGTGCTTATTTTGTTAATTTCTTCAAAACAGGTGACAACGGAGCTGCCACATTCATCCATTATTACACGATTAAGAGTTAGAATGGCCGATCAAGCTTAAATGCGTGATCGCATGTCCTCCATGGAAGATCAACTCAAACAGTTAGCTGCATCCATGCAGCTTATAACAACTCAACTTCAATTCCTCCAGATGAATCCAAATCCTCCACACATTCTCCCTGAGATAGTAGTCCCGAGAAACATGGCCCGGATGAGTGACGACGAAATGCCCGAGTTAGAAGATGCCTCGGTCCTTGTTGGAAAGGCCAAGTTAGACAGTGTTCCCAAGATAGATCAAGATGAGCGCGTTGCAAAGATGGAAGAGAAAGTAAGACAGTTGCAGGAGTCACAAAGCTCACTCTCGTTTGACCTCTCAGTTTATGAGAAGGTCAAAATGCCAAGCAAGTTCAAAATGCCAGAATTTGAAAAGTACGACGGGACATCTTGTCCGAAATCTCATTTGCAGATGTACCACGTGTGCATGGCCCAGCACGTCAAAATTGAGCCCCTCATGATCCAATCGTTTCATGTGAGTTTGACCGAGCCCGCACTAAACTGGTACGTAATGAAGAACGTAAACCTCCTCGAAACCTGGAACGAAGTGGCGGACACATTCCTCAAATAGTACAAGTTCAACATGGACATCGCGCCTTCTCGAGAAGACTTGGAGCGAATGAAAAAGAAAAGGAGTGAGTCATTTAAAGAGTATGATGTGAGATGGAGAAACCTGGCGGCTCAAATTACTCCTGAGCCTACCAACAAGGAGTTGATGAAATTGTTTGTGAAGACCCGTCCATCTGATTTTCGTAACCGAATGGCCAGTACGTATGTCGAGAGCTTCAATCAACTTATTCCTGTAGGAGAATAGATTGAGATGGGGATAAGGGAATGATGGTTTTCTGAACCATCTATTAAAAGATTCTCTACCAAGAAAGAGAAGGAAGTTGTTGAGGATGTGAATGTAACCTATAGCCCAGAAGGTACTAATCGCACCCCGGCTATCCAAATGAATCAAAGGCAACAACAAACTGTTGGTCGTCAATCATTTGCCCAAGCAAATAATAGAAGGCAGTTCTCTCCTCTCCTTGGATCTCCATCTCAGGTGTTGGCGATTCTCTGAAAGAAATGTTTGCTTACTAGTGAACCAAAGCGTCCTGACCGCGAAAGCAATCGAAGTTACGACCCGATGAAGAAGTGTGACTACCATAGCGGTAAACTGGGGCATTCAACTGATGAATTTTTCACCCTCAAGCACAAGATCCAAAACTTGTTGGACACGAAGGCCTTTTCGTTTCAAACTGTTCGGCCGAACGTCCAGAAAAAATCCGCTACCAAAGCATGAAGGTACGATGAATGCTATCTTGGAACATGATGCCAGTCAAATCAAGATCTTGAAGGTGCATGTGATGGACATCCTGAGGAAGCCGAATGATGGATGTGGTGGCATGGATGGACCAACACCCCCGGAGATGGAGAACCTTGATGATGTGTTGGAAGGGGTTACGAACTTGTTCAACGACCTCATCATAGGAGTTGTTGATGAAGGACCCCCTGAAGAGATGGGCTTTGGTCCACAAGAGTAACTTTTTTAATGTTTTTGCATATTCCCCTTGCGTGGGAATTTTTATTATTTTCTTAGAGATGTTTTCAGTGATTAAGTGTTGCATTTTTCCATTCAATAAATGTAATTGATTGATGAATTTCAATGAAATTACAAATTTTATTTTGAGGGCATGATGAGGTATACCAAACCAGCCCGGTGATGATATCCGGCCAATAAAACAAAAGAGAAATCTAAGGAGAACTCTGAGGCTTGGGCTTCATCATGTTTTCTTATGTCCAAATGTTTAAAAAAATGCTTTTGCAAAGCCTTTTCAAAGATTTTTTTTTAAAGGTTTTTCAAAAAAAATAAAAAATAGAGTTTACCCCGTTTGTCTTTTTTGATTCATCTACTTCATGTTTCAGAGACAATCTTGTAATAGGCAAATGTGTGGAAATGGTTTAATCCAATGCAACAAGTGCTAATAATGATGATCTCGAAGACTTGATCAAAGACTCCATTGAGGTGCAGTATAGCTGGGAACAACACAAAAAGTCAAGGCTTTTACATCTGAGCAGATCATCACTATTAATTTAAGTGACACTAAAGAAGCCAAGGAAATGAAAATTGGGGCAAATCTCCCCAAAAATCCTAGGCGCAAGTTCGCACCAAATTACAGTGACCCATATGTGGTGAAGAAAGTGCTCCCTGGAGGTGTCTTGATTCTGGCAGAAATGAATGGTTGTGAGTTTTCTAATCCTATTAACTCTAATGCTATCAAGAAGAATTATCCATAATAGAATTTGCCATGTCATGTTTCAAATTGCAAGCATTTCAATGATGAATAAATTGCTTCAATGAGTTCAATTGTTCAAATTTATTGCAAATCTTGCATTTTTTTTCTCCCTTGATGAATTATGTGAGATAAATTGAATGTGTCAAATGGGATACTTTGGAATGATGAAAGGCAAGCCTTGTTCCATACACTGTTTCATACACTAACCCCTAGTGAGTTGTGTGAAAAATTCCATGTCCGCAAGGAAGAGGGCTATCTCGCAAATGGTACGTCAACCAAGGTGATGAGAGGCATTCGTTTCTCTATACCAAACACTACAAGTGATCCATTGCTTAACCCTTTTGAGCCCATACACTTATGGATATTCTTTTCGAATTACCCCTGTCAAGAATCACCCCACATTGGGGCAAATGGGAGATGAAATGGCATCATGAGGTGAGAAAAATGAATTGAAATTTTCTTGCTCACTTGCATCAATCTTTAAGTCGTGCTATTGCATTGAATTCATGGGTTAACTTAAGTGCCTTAGGATGACGAAGAGCATTTCTTTCTCTATCCTACATACTTATACCCTTTGCATAGCCCACTTGAGCCTGAAATTTTCATTTATTTAAACCCAATTGGTGATCATCCCCCACACTGGGGCAAGGAAAGAAAAATCAAACCACTCAAATAGCATGATTTACAATGCTAATAAAAATGGAGACTTTGTCCAAAAAAAAAAAGTGCAAAAAATGGGTGTCGCGACCTACCCCTCGGGGGGAGGGAGTAGGTTTAGGGGTATTGCCTAAAGGACGGGCCTAAGGCCCATGATTAGGCATGAGCTTTCCCAAGCCCATACCCCGCGTGACATTGGGATACTCTTAAGAAAATTGTACAAAAGGACTCGCCACTAGCCTATTGGGGTCGGCTAGAAACCAAGTGAGACATGGGAGCGTGCCTCACTTCCTACGCAACCAGAGAATCTAAGTTCGGGGACTTGATTACACTAATTAACTAATTAGTGCCCTTTCGGTACCTAATCTTGTTCATTTTAACAAAATGATTTTTGGCAAGCAGTTTGAATTGATTTTATACTTATCCACTAACATGTGAGGTGATCATGCGGATGCGCAATCATTCAAGTAATAATCATAACTACCAAGATCCTAATTGCCATAAAATAAAACACATGCAATCAAACATACTTAGATATGCAAATAAAACATGCAACATAATTAATATATGAGCAAATAAAGGTCTAATTACACTAAAATGGCAATTCCTAATTAAACCCCATCATTTTTGGATTTTCGAAATTTTTAATTTTTTTTTTATTTAATTTTTTTTTAAAAACCTTTTTTTTTATAAAAAAATTAATTAAAATTAAAAAAGGCGAAATTTTTTAATGTTTTCTGAGTTTTTGAAATTCCGGAAAATTTTTTGAATTTTTATCATTTTTATCATTTTTGATTTTTTTATTTTCTTTTTCGATTTTTTTATTTTTAATATTATTTTTTAAAAAAGAAATTTAATATATATTTAATACTTCAATAAAATGGGTTCGGACCGGGTAAACCCGATCCGGCCCGTGGACCCAACCTAAACCCGGATCCCACATTTTTGGGTTAGGAAAACATTTTTTTTTTTTTTAAATTTATTTTACAACCTTTTTAAAGATTCTTTTTGTTTTTTGTTTCTTTTTTTTTTTTTTTTTATCTTTTCCTCACTTCATCCTTTCCCCTGAACGTTCTGCCCGAATGTCCTTCCCGAGGTCAGCTTTTGCCGTTTTAGTTTTCTATTTTTTATTTCTCTTTCTTTTCTTTTCTTTTTTTGATTTTTCTTGGTTTTTCTTTTCCCCTTTTTTATTTCTTTCCCTCCTGCGACTCCTCCTTCCCAAGACCAACCTTCCTTTCTTTTTAATATTTTGTTTTACTTTTTCACTTTTTCCATATTTTCCTTTTTCTTTTGTTTCTTTTGTTTCTTCTTTTATTTATTTTTTTTTATACTTTTATGGTCTTCTTCTCTACACATTCCCCCTTCAGGCATCGTCTTCTTCCCCGACGCCTTTCTTCTCTGCAACTTCATCTTATTCTTTCTTTCTTTCGTTCGTTTTTTTTTAATATTAATATAATAAAATAAAAACAAAAAGACCAGACGCTAAACTACTTTTTACGGACACCGCGCGGCTCCACCATCGTTTCGGCCAACATCACCCAACTCCGGCTAACAACATCCAACCTCAGCGACCACAACAATCAAAAGAAATAACCATGCCGAAACTAACATTTTCGATCCCAAATTTTCGCCAAGCAAAATGGGTACGCTAACATGGAAGAAACGCCGTCTAGGACGACCTTAAGTCACAGGACCCGCCGGACGAAGGTAGTTCCGCTGGAGGACCTTCCGGCGATAGCTCAAAAAGATGGTAGACATGCCACGAAATCACAATAAAATATACCAAAAAAAGAGAAAGCAGACATGGTTCAACAAAACCAAGGTGAACAATCATCAAACTAGGTTATAGAACATCAAAGACTTCGGCCATTTAATCAGGCATTTTATCAAACATCTAAGACGCAATAACTAGGGGGTAAACATAGATTCGATCGGGGCTCGGGTTCAGGCCAAGATCATCACATGATTCACAAACGCTATTCTAGGTCGACTCGGGAACAAGTTTATTAGCATCTATCTTGAGTTTAAACCAAAATGACAAGTCTCGGCCATAACACCAAACACAAACAGATATTTGCATTAAGCACCACAAAAAGCACACGTATGCTGTGTGAGGAATGAACACGAGCACAACGGAGTTTCGGGTGGGGATCGGGACTGAAGCTCGTGCGAACTGGTCGACCACAAGCTTCAGCCCGACGTCCCACCAAAAACAGGGCAGACGTACTCGAGAATGACCCACCTGGTTCAAAGGGGAGCGCCGCGGTGGACGACGACTCTCGGGCAGATAACCGGTGACGGCGAAGCTATCCTTCAGTCTCGTTCTCTCCCTTTGGCTCGCCCTCTACCCTCTCGAGCTCTCTCTCCAATCTCCTTCTTCCTAGTCACTCTTATGTTTTTCCCTCCCTTTTCTCTCTGTTTTCCCCCTGTGTTCTTATACTTCCTGCAGGTATCCTGAGCGAAGACCCCCTGGAGCCAGCTGGTTGATCGCTCTGCTTCCTCGACCCGCGGATCGCGCCGAAAGCCCTGCCATGCCGATCCTCTGCCTCGCCTCCTCTTCATCTTCCCGTTTCTTTCCTTTTTGTTCTCTCTCTCTCTCTATCTCTCCTTTTCTTCTTCTTTTTCTTGCAGGAACTTGCGAGAAAACTACGGTCGAGCCAGCTGCCGGTCGGCTGCTCCTGACCCGCGGATCACGCCGCGCCCCCTGCCACACCGATCCTCTGCTCCCGCTTCTCGCTGCTGTGCTGTTGCCCTGTCTTCTGCAAGTCTTCGAGCGAAGACCAGCAGAAGAAAAGAAAAAAGGGCTGGGCCAACTGAAAGAGAAAGGAGATTGGGCCAGGCCCAATGCGAGGAGAATAAAAGAGAGGGGCTGGTCGAGCCATGGTCGAATCCGGCCCGACTCGACCATTTTTTTTTTTTTTAAATAACTTAATTAAATAATATACATATATATATTTTTTTAAAATTTTCTTTTGTGACTAATTCCCAACATTTAATACTACAACTAAATTAATTAATCTAGTTGAAAAATTAGGTGTCAACAATGGGGCATGGAAAGGAAGTATGCCTGGTAAAAGTAAGGCCAATGCCCAAAGAAAAAAAATCAAACTCTTGATGTAGTAAGTTGTATCCCCAACAAGGTGGTACCAAAAAACTCTCAAATGTTGTTGCAATCAATGGAGTTGTGATAAAAAATCTTTGACAGTGGAGAAGGAAAGTAGTGGAAATGTCAAGATGATCACCAACTTTCACCCTCCCCTAAACACTTTTTGAGCCTAATGATCTTTTCATTTCTCAACCCATGAACCGAGCCTACGTTACGTCCCTTGCAAAGCCTCTTTTGATTAGGGCACTTGAATTAACCTAGGGGTTCATATGTTTTAAGCATCGCTCGAAGAAGTGCGAGCAAGATTATTTCTTTCTCATTTTGCAGGGTTCTTGACTTGTAAACCCAGAGATGATTACAGAATATCACTCATTCTTTCAAAAGCCTCGACTCAAAGAGTCCCTTTTGTTAAGCCGTTGACCAAGCCCACATTACAGTCCTTGTTCAAGACCTCTCAGATTGGTAAGGTCGTATCACTTGCGAGATTGCACAAAACCTTGTTTGACATGATGACATTGAGATAGAGCGGTTGCCAAAATCCTGCGTCAAAGGTCAGGATGAAACAACTCTTTTGATGAGGATGAGTGTAAAGCCCTTTCAGACCAAAAGATCCCTCATTTGACACATCCATGACACTCATGTGTTCAGATTGAAGTATTCTTTTGAGATACTTCCCAATGGAAATTAGGTGATGCAAGATTAATGGAAATCATCATGAACCTCCATTACATTGATACATGTTTATGATTACAAATGCATGTTGCCTCTTCTTTGACCATGTTTTGCAGGAGACATATCCTTGAAGATCGGAGATGTTACCAAGTAAGTATATCTCTATCCATACCTTGAATATTTGTCATTGCATAGGTATTCCTTTTTAAGCATACCGACACTCAATTGAGTTGTCCCCCAAAGATTTTTCCTCCAGATTCAATCTAATTAAGGCGACTGAAGAATGGTTCGAGTCCTGGTCAGATGATTTCTGTCGCAAGGCTGAGCGACCGAAGAATGGTTCGAGTCCTAGCCAAACAAAACCTTAGTCTAGGCGACCGTAGAATGATACGGGTCCTGGAAAACTAATTTTCTTCGTCGAGGCGACCGTAGAATGGCACGGGTCCTTGACGACACATATTCCTTATTCAAGCGACCGTAGAATGGTACGGGTCCTGAAAAGGAATCCCAGTTTAGGCGACTGTAGAATGGTACGGGTCCTAGAATTTTTTTTTTCATTCAGGCAACCGTAGAATGGTACGGGTCCTGGAAAATCATTTTTTCGTTTAGGTGACCGTAGACTGGTACGAGTCCTAAACATAACCAAACAATGCCATACTAGGCGACCGTAGAATGGTACGGGTCTTGGGAAAGCAGTCTCTTTACGAAGCCATGTTACTATTTTGGGTGACCATAGAATGGTATGGGTCCTGGACATGTAACACCAATCTATCTTGAGTTACTCCACCATCCCCGAAGGTAAGTAATTCCAGGTAAGTTCCCTAATCATTTGCATTAGCATTTCCATGCATAATATAAATTACATTTCAAAATGGGATTCATCTTCCCACCAAAAAAAAAAAAAAAAAAAGTCACTCAGTACATTTGCATGATTAACATTTAGGTCTCAACTTATCTTTGAAGGCAACCTCTACGAGCTCACCTTCAAAGAGGGGTAGCTGTTGACACCTAATTTTGGAAAAATAAAATTGCATTTTGAACAAATAAAAGGAAGAAAAAATAAAAATGGGGAAGATTGATTTGATTGATTATGCATGGAAGTTTGAAATTCTGATGAGTTTTCAGATTTTGATAAATGTAGAAACAATTGAAAAATCCGGCGAACAAAGAGCAAGAATTTTGTAAAATGGAAGAAATCTGAGCAGGATCGAGCTGATTGCGAAATCATGCTCTGATTTACAGCTTTGATTTAATGCGACAGAAGATTGAAACTCGAAAAATGCCATACAAAGCGGCCGTTCGAAATTAGTATAAAAGGGAGTTTCATTTTTCGTATGAGGGGGGGATTCAGAAATACTTTCAGAGGTGCGAAAAAAATTGAGAGAGATTCGTGAAAAGAGTGCCGGAGAAAGTGAAAAGAGAGAAAGAGATAAAAAAAAAAAAAAAAAAAAGAAGAAGCTTTCTCCCTTGTCTATCTTCAGTAAAAAAAGTCTTTTCTTTTCCCGACAAATTGCAGAAAAAGGAAAAGTCAGCAAAGAGGGTACGAGAGAGACGTGAGAGAGACGTGAGGGAAGAAAAAAGAAGAAGAAAAGAAAACGCTACAGAGTCGTCTTCCCCAAAGGGGCCTCCCCGACTGCGCCTGGTGTGCCCCCGCCGTACACCGCGCCAGCACTGCCTCCGCCAAGCGCCACCACTGTCCACCACGCCAGCACCGCCTCTGCCAAACGCCACCGCCGTTCCGCCACCGCTGCTTCGCCAGTCTCTCCGGCTCCGCTGCCCGACGACCACTGGAGACCACACCGCCCCTACTCGCCTCCGCCCGACGCTCAGCTGCCGCTGCACCGTTGTCCCTGCCGTGACTCAACGTCGCCGGAGTCCGCACCGTCGCTCCCCGATCCGCCCGCGACGCCGCCCCATCGATCTCGCTGTGCCGCCCGAGAAGTCCCGCCGCTGTCCCTGCCTCCACCCGACGCCCGAAGCTCGCACCGCCCCGACGTCGCTTAGGGCTGAAGCCCACCGCGACCAACAGCCCAGCACTGTAACGGGCGTTTGTGAGACTGCTCGCCGCTGCCTCTGCTCCGACTGACTTGTAGCCGCGCCTCCGCCCCAGCCGCGACCGCAGCCCTTGCGCGCTGCTCAAACTTCCCTTCCAAGCGACGTTCACGCCTGCAGTCCCTTGTTCACTGCTGACTCATTCGTCGCCCCGATGCGCCCGCTGTGCCTTCTCATCGAATTCCTCGCCAGCAACTTCCCGCGCGAGAACTCCAAACCAATTGCCAAGTTCGGTTTGGGAGAAAACAAAAGAAAAAAAATCAAATTAGGTAGATTTAATTTATTTTATTATGCAGATTTATTTTATCTATATTTTACTTAATGTTTCTTGTTTTCTTTATTTGAAATGTTTCCCTATGCATAACTAGAAATTATGACCATACCGCTCGATTCGCAACCGCACCTAAATTTTTTATTTCATCTATAAGGCTTTAGATGAAATAATTAATTAAGCGGGATTAAAATTGACATTTTGATCTTTAAGGTTTAAGATCAATTTATCGATTTTACTAGCGAAATATTATCCCTTGATTTGAATGACGTGTGATTTTCTTTGGTCTTGATTGCTTTATTTATCTTGAAATATGTTTGGGCTAGAATATTGCATGTTTTATAGTTATCTATATATTTAGGTTAAGCATTCTATTTATCATGAATTTTCAAAAAGAAATATAAAGAAATAAAAACAAAAAAAAAAAATCAAATCAATCCATCTAGGTTGCTAGATTTGAATTGCATGTTTAATTATTCAGCAATTATTATTTTCGAAAATTAAACAAAAAAAAAATCATCATGTATTTTTCATGTAGAGTTAGGGCATATTTTGTACGTCATTGCATATTAGGGTTAAATTGCACTTAATTTAGTTTTAGATAATACTTTTCTTAACTCATTATAAGTCTAGGTATTTTCTTGCATAGATTGCATTTTAAGATTATTTGGATTAAGGTAATATTTTAGTTTAAATTAGGATATAGCTTTACCTAATTCCTAATGCAACTTAAATAGAATCTTAATCTAGTTAAATAATTTTCATTTTTTTAATTCTGAATTTTCATAAAAAAAAATACAAAAATGACTTAGGATAAATTAGTTTTAATCCCTAGGATAGATTGCATTTAAAAAATAAAAAAATAAAAATGTCATTGCATTATGAAATGCATGCCATTTAGTGATCATTGCTAGATTCATTTAATTAGAAATTGCATGTCATTAGAATTAGGTCATTTAGTTAACATTGCGTTGCACATTGCACAATCTTCATTAATTAAGTAAAAACAAATAAAAGAAATTACATGTTAATTAGAAATCATATCTAAGGTTGATGATGTGAATTTTTAATCTAACCATGCAGATGCTTTCGTTGCTATAATGTAAGTCCCGCATTTTTTATTATTTCATTGCTTTCTTGGATGTTGAATTGGTGGTTTGTTCACCCGCATGATCACCTCGCATGTTAGGAAAATAGATTTAAAACCAATTTAAGCTGCCTGCAAAAACATTTTTTGAAAATAAAAGAATGGTACCGAAAGGGCATTAGAGAAATCTAGTGTAACAAAGTCCCCGTACCTATAATCTCTGGTTCGTAGGAGTAAAGTAAAACTCCCGTTACTTTACTTGGGTTTCTAATCGACCCACCAAAAAATAGATTAGTGGCGACTCCTGATTAAAAAAATCAATTACATGTTAAGAACTTGAACTTAAGTCGCGAATTGGTATAGGTTTGGGAGAGCCTGAATTAAATCTAGGCTTAATAATCCATTAGCCAAACCCTAGGTGGTTCACACCCGAAAATTTGGTCGCGACAACAATTCTAGTCTATTTCTATCTTATGGACTGCGAGAATGTAATCTAAAGTTACTAACATGCAAGATCGGCTCTTTGTTATTTTTTTGTCCTTACAGCATAAAAAATAAAATAAAAAAGTAAATATGCAATAATGGGAAGAAATACACAAATATGCAAATTCACTATATATGCAATCCAACTTATCGATGTGTTGCAAAAAAACATTCATTTAAGAGGCTCCTAATGCGCTGGCACTTATTATAAAATATAAAATCCTATCTTAATATGCAAAATTATGCAAAATTATCAATATGCTTAAAGATGCAAACGTGAGCACAATCAAACATGCAAATATGAATGTTTTTTTCTAATATGCAAATATTAAAGATGAAAATTCCTATAAGCAAATCCCTATTTGGGTGACGTCGCCTCGCCTAGCCAGGGCGAGGTTGAGCCTCGCTAAGCCATGATGAGGCTCAAGGGGACCTTGTCAGTGGTTGGCGAGGCTCCCCCAAGGCCGGTGACTTTGCCGGCCCATGTCTGGACAGTCGCCAACCAACCATGGCCAAGGGTAGCGACCGACTAAGAGGAAGGGGAAGAAAAAGGAAAAAAGAAAAGAAAAAAGTAATAAAATTATTAATATAATAAAAGAAATTATAAGTTACAAAAATATTAAAGATTGTACCAAACATATTTATGTTCTTGGAACGGAAATTTTTTATAGTTATCAAACGCCTTAAAGTACTCAAAAACTATTCTCATAACAGAAATAGAAAAAAGTGTTTATCAAAAGAAACTGTTCTCGGGAACAGAAACATTATCAGATGTGTATCATTCCAATATTATTGATTCTATTCCATATACTAGCTAGCTGAACTCAATCCCTTTTCCAAAGTAAATTCGTGGTGGCGGCCGATCTCGGCGGCGGCAAGGGTGACATGGGTGCCTTTGGCGGCGAGACGCTTGCCAAGCCTTGAAATCAGGTTGATATGGCCTTGAGAGGAGAAGGCCACCAAAAGGACATGGTTCTCTTCTCTCTTCTCCCCCGCCTGAGCCATGAACAACCGCCACACATCCACCCGCCCGCCCCAGCAGGCACGTGACTGCTGTCTACCACTATTTTCCTCTAGGCGGTGAGAGAATGTGATGAGCGCATGTGTTTGTGTGTATATTAGGGAAATGTTCGAAAAAGCCATCGTAGACAATGACCCAAAGTGATGAGCACGCGTTTGGGTGCACATGCAATTTGTACGCGTATGGCGAAACATTTACCCAAGAGAATATCCCACGCCACAGATCGATTTACACATGTTGCACATATGGCGATAAATAGAGGACAGCAAATTATGTTATGGAACTGGTTAATAATCATTCACTAACAAACTGTTTGAAAAAATGGCTTATTACATGTAATGTGACAGCCTATGCTTTGAGTTATTGGAGATGATGTGACGTGTATGTGTGGACAACAGTCCTACGAAGGAAAACAAAGGGAAATTGATTGATTTAAGTATAGAAACACCTCGACAAAAAAAAAAGCAAAAACGAAAGTGTAGAAACACTAGGACAAGTGATATCTAAAGACATGAGTTCTCAATTGGACATTCGCGCGATGCACAAACTCTATTGTATGTGATATTAATTGTGCTTTTCAAAATGGTTTTATGTTATGCAGAATTTTCAAATTAGTAAAAAGTTGTGATTAAACAATTTAGTTGTTCATTTTATAAATGTGCTATGACGTTCTTAGAGTGAACTAAGAGGGAGCTTACGCATTCTCAGTCATCGCATTAAAATCATCTTATGAAGTGACACTTGCACTTCGCATGAGCTCTTCCAAGCCCTATTGATCGCAATTTGTTTTCTCCAATTTATTCAAGAATATTTTAGAGTTGCTATATGACATCTTGAATTTCTGGTACTTTTTTCAATTGAAAAAATCGGACCTTTCATCAACACGTCTATAGTGTTATTCTCAAAGCCGATCACTCGTGAAATAACTAGACTATCTGTGGAAGTCATTAAGAGATTTTAATGCAATGGATTTGAGAATTCGACTAGAAGTCGACCTTTGGGTACTTGTGCTATTCTGCAAGGGTTATTATAGTATTGTCAAAATCGATCGAAATCAGAGATAAGTCGATTCGACGGAAGGTGTGATCAAAGTGTGGGTGATTCCACCTAATTGCAAAATTCTTGTCGATCGATCTTGGCCGATTTTCTATCATTTTGGGTGTTACTGTGCCAATAATTGAAACCTTGATACTTTCACGACCACCAAGAGTTGCCAATATATCGAGTGGGTTCATAGTGGCTCAAAGAAAATCAACCACGGGTCATTTGCACTAAAAATCTCTAAAAACCACCTAGTAGCCTAGGTCACGCTAAAAGCGCGCCGAATTGAAAATAACCGTGAATTTGAACCCAATTTCAGAAATTGAAAGTTCTGTGGTGTCACGAGTTATTTTAAAAATATCGACTCATTCTCCGAAGATTTTTTAGAGATTTAAAGATTTTTATGAAAAACCGTTTTGGACATTGCGGAAAATTAGCATAAATTCATACGGACTAAATTAAAGGAAATTTGGACTTCCAAGCCGAGCTATTTGACGAGGGGCACTTATAGAAATTCTGCAAGCTTTTTCCTCACCGAAATTGGATGTTGGAATTGGAAATTTGTCGAAGAAATTGAAAGTTCAAAATGTGAAATTCGGAACCAAGGAAGGGCAGCAGTATTTTGGCTTCAATTTGGATAATTGGGTGGATATTGGTCCAAGAAAGTAAATGGGATACATTAGGATATTTGTGTGAGCTTTAAGGGGACCAAATAATTAATTTCTTGGCTAAGATGGTTGACTAATTTTCCCTCTTAACTGGCTTGTCTCACACAATTCTGCTCCTCTCTCTCCTTCGGTCTTTCTCAACCGTGCGTTCATTTCCGTCGAGCGTTCCGTTCCCTCACGCCTCCACTCTTCTTTTCATTTTTTCATTTTCTTTACATTCCTCTGCAACCCCACCGAGCTACTTCATCCACCAAATTTCCTCCAGCATCAGCCACGTACGCCCACTATCTTTTGCTTCCCCTCCACCGAAGCCAAGCTGCCACGCCGTCCACCTCGTGCTGCTTGTTCGGTCAACCCTTCCTTCAGCAGCGAAGACCGAGCAACCCAGCAGCTGCAACCGCCAACGCCTGCCTCTCCACGCGTCCACAGCTTGCCCCTTCACGGTCAACAGCAGCGGATTTCTTCCCACTTTGTTGACCACCGAGTGAAGCCCAGCTCTCGGCAACGACGGCAGCTGCTTCTCCACGGACGTCTTCGCCAACAGCTGCTTTCGTCCATGCGTAATCAGCCCGCGTGGTCTTCGGCCAGTTGAAGTCTCGAAGCCCAGCAGCTCCATCAACGGCCCAGCAAAGCATTTTCTTTAGCCCACGATTCCACCAAGCAGTCCAGCAACCTTCTTTTCCAGCGCCAGCCAACGCCTTTTGGGGCCCGCTAGTTCAGTCCATTTGGGCCGCAAGTCAGGCCAGAATTCAGCCCAGCATTTTCAGTCTTTCGGGCCCAGCAAAGCCCAGTTCAGCAGCTCACAAATCAGTAATTTCAGCCCATCATCAACTGTTGTCCAGCTCACTTGAAGCCCAGCAATTTCAGATTCAGCAAGCCCAAGCCCGCGAAGCCAAGCCCAGAAATTTCTGTGGGCTTGCGAGGCTTTTGAGCCCGACCCGAGTGCCCGTAGATGTTGCCGAAAATTCAGATTTCAGCCGCCGTCACGCTGCTGTCGCAGTAATCCAGTCTCCGCTTTTAATCAAATGAGTTTTGTTCACTAATACTTTCTTAGTTTGCTAATTATACTTAAAGGTTGATTAGATTTAATTAAGTGTAATTAGGTAGTTAGATTAGAATAGATTAGTGATTATTAGATAATTGTGATGCATGTTAGACAATCAAATTGTGCAATTAACAAGAAAAGACGTACTATTATTTATTGAATGCTTCTCGGGATTTTTCCCGACCCGTTTCGGGCTTCAATTAGGCATTATAGGCCTAAATTGGATTTTTAGTACTTATTTATTAATTTTAGAAATTAATTTAATTATTTATTTATTTTCCGAAAATCAGGCAGGGATAGCCGATGACCGGAATCTTATGCTAATTGTCGTGGCGCAATCCGTTTATTTAATTGAGCTTTATTTCGTGTTGAATTGAATTATTTGTGAAAGTGAGAATTATTCTTTAATTGGATAATCGTTGGTTATTAATTGAAAAAAAAATAACCAGGCATCGGTTGATAATGCAAAAAATATTTGAGTGGACTATGGAAAATTAGGGAGTTATTGAAAAGAAAATATTATATTTTAGCTAAGGCCAACTATATCCCCACATACGGCTACTTTATTAAGAATGATAAGAAGATGGAATTGATTGTATGATTAGGATGATGTACTATATTGATCTATGAGCGATATATTAGCTTAGCAGAGAGCAGTATACCGATATATTATATCAACCTACGGGCGATATGTCAACTTAGCAGAGAGCAATATACTTTATTAGTTTTGATGGAATATATCGGTATATTATATCAATCTAAGGGCAATATGGCAGCTTAGCAGAGAGCAGTATACTTTATCAGCTTAGATTGAGCACTGTTGGTATACTATATCAGTCTAAGAGCGATATGGCAACTCAGCAGAGAGCAGTATACCTGATCATCTCGGAAGCGAGCTATACTATCTATTTATCAGCTTAGCAGTGAGCAATCCTGATATGAACAGACTTATAGATAGTATGAGATGAGCCGACCAAGAAAGGGTCGAGATGACATGTAATCGACTAGGTCAATTGATTATTGCTTTGATCTGATACTATGAATTGATTGATGGAATTGAAATGACCAATGAATGATCCAATTGACATGAAATCGACTAGGTCGATTGATCGAAATATCAATTTGCGATGTGATTGCTTGGGTGCCTATTGAACTGTGCCAATATGCAGGTGGAATCTGAGGCCAAGGTAAGTCATTTGACCCATGCGTGCATAGACAGATGGGTTAGCATATTGGTTTACTAATTGAGTCTAAGGTAGTAGAACTCGCTGAGACATGATCTCAGTGATTATTGTATAACCATTTCAAGACCCTGATGAGGAGCCCAAGGAGGAGGAACTTGAGGAGGAGAACCCTAATATGAAACCTAAGGAGGAGAAAGATTTTGAAGAAGAAGAAGATCCAGAGGAGGATCCTGAGTACGACCCGAATGAGGATTGAGATCCCATCATGTTTTATCAGACCTTGATTATATGTGGATAAGTGTTAGATCAAACCCCTGTGAATAGTATTGTATTCTATACTATAAGGTGCTTGTATAAAAGTGTGGTTGTGAATTTCAAAATGAAAATTATGGCCCTACTTTTCTATCCCAATGCTTTATTATTTGGGGATTTATAACTGCTTTCACATGTGCTATTGAAAATGAAAAGGTCGGCGATACATAGTCCTAGGATATTGCATTATAAAATTAACCAAAGATGAAGGATGGGCACGTGACCGAGGATTTGAGCGTGACATGCTACTAACTTATTTATCAGGCTAGTTAGGAGTTCGGTAAAATGCTGATCGTTATACCTCTACTTGTTAGAGAAGTGGGTTGTGGGATTTGGTTAGGCAATATTAAACTAAAGACCATAGATTGGTACTACAGCAAACTTTTCATAATAGATCGGTACTTCAGCAAACCTTTCATACAATCTTGATTGAGTTTTATTTTCTAACATGCATCAAAATGTCCATGCATTTACGGTAATAAATCAAACATTTAAAATATAACTAAATACAAGAAAACGTAATAAGTAAATAGTTAAAAAAATGTAGAAGTACCTAAAAGTTCCTGCAAGTTTTCCAAAATAAACTGATGTGTCAAAGAAAATTATGCAGATTTAACATGCTATGCGAAAATCCACTCTAAATAACTTACTTTCCCAGAAGGAGCTTCTAAACATGCAAATAAAATCTAACTAATATCCTACGGGTAACGAAATCCTAAGCCTATTATGTAAAAGTGGTAACTTTGTATTTTTTTTTTTTTATGCTGAAGGAACCGCACTAGCCAACAGCAGTGTGTAAATCCCCAAGTGACACGTAAGCAAGAGGACCCATCACCCCCCGGCGTCACACTTAAGATACCTAGTGCCTCCCTTAGGTTTCGAACTCCTCACATTTGCTTAAGGTTCACCGTAGTTCTTATCCAGTGAAGCCACCGCAACCGGTGGTGTAACTTTGTATTTTTATGGCTCTCAAAGGCTCAAATTGTGTATATAAGGAAATTATATATACTCTAGAAGATGGAAATAAGTAATTTTACCCTGAACACAGATACAATTCTAGAAAATTTCTATGTGATGGTTTGCGAATATGCAGTCCAAAGTTACCATCATGCAGGATATAATCTCAATTATTTTTTTTTTATAGCAAAAGAAACCAAATAAGCATACAATCATGGGAAGAAATACGTACATATGGAAGTTCACTATATATGCAATGCAACTAATTGATATGTTACAAAAGAACTTTCATTCAAGAGGATCCGAATATGCCTAACATGGAAATTATTATAAAATATGAAATTCTATCTTAATATGCAAAATTATGCAAAATTATCAATATGCTTAAAGATACAAATTGAGAACAACCAAACATGTATGAATATTTTTTATAATATGCAAATATTCAAGAAGCAAATTCCTATATCCAAATCCCTAGTTAATCTAAACATGTTATTTAATAATCATGCCCTAATTATTAATTTAAAATGTATATCTAGCATGTCACTCTAACATTCAAAACTAGCATGTATGTCATTCCAATATGATTAGTTCTATCCTATGTATTAGCTAGCTGAAGTCAGTCCCTTTTCCAAAGTAAATTCATGAAAGAAATATGGGTTGAGATTTTTAACGGACATCACTGAAAAATAAGTGATTAAATTGATTTGGAAGCCTTCGAAGATTTCATCATAATTATCCATGTGAGCAAGATAAGCTTGCAAGGTCAAAGTAAGATTGAGAATCAAAGTCCAATGTGTAACAATTGTATTTACCATGATAATCATGGGCTATGTTTAACCACCATGTTGTACTTTTTTAATATAAGGAGAATGAATCTCCCTCAAGAAGCTAATGTTGGAGAAAGGATTTGATCTGATCCTTGATTGTGATTCTAATTGATACAATTGATCGGGAATATAAAATATTGTTAAGATATTCGATAGATAAAAAAGGGAGACATGATCATGTATATTCTTTTTTGATTTCTTTTTTGTACTATAAGTATATCCATGTACATGTACGGATTATTCATTGATGAATACAAATCACATTTTCCTCAAAGCTATTTTTCATCTTCTATCATGGTATCAAAGCCTTGTTTCCTGACCTAACTTCTGTGAAAAAGAAGAAGAAGAAAAAAAAAAACCTCCGATTTCCCCCCCTTAGTTTTCTACTTTGTTGTTGAAAACCATATCCTGTAAAACAAAGATCAGCACTCCGGGTGGGAATTCGTATGTTCATCCATCAGTGATACCATATCGAAAAACCAAGACCCAACCTTACCTGCAACGGAAGAAGATTCGGACTCACCGAGAGAACAGATTTCTGATCAGATTGATCCGATTCAAGAAGAACAAACTTCTATCCACCAACGTGCAATGCCAGTCCACGCCTCAGCCCAACTTCTCAGCCCAGCGCAGCCCAGCCCAGTGGCCACCAATGCATTGGTTTCCCGTACAGGGCCAATGGGCCGCCGGACCAAGTCAATAGTGGGCGCAATATGGCCCACATGGATAGCATCCAACAGGTGTCGAAGTTCAGCAAAATATACCAGAATCCAGTCCAATGGGTCCCAGGTCTAACAGGTCCAGGGACGAACCCTATCCGAGTTTTCAACCCGATTTCTTACCATATGTCATCCCTACCGCCAGTGGCCGACCGGAACTTAGCGACCCCCTTTACACGTCACCGACTGATGGATTGGGGCTGCGACTCATTAATCTACAGCTCACTAGACCAGACAACTACAATATGTGGGCTTGAGCTCTCTGGTGAGCTCTAGTGACTAAAGACAATGATGGATTCCTTGACTGAATTGTGCCTTTTTTAGTGGGCCATTGAATGTAGTGGTGCTGGCGCAAATGCGATCAACTACCTGATTGGGAATTGTATAGTGTAAAGCCTCCGAGGTTGCAGCTGGACTCCCACTGACCGAAGACTCAAAGGCAATGTAGGATAACATCCGCAATATGTACGGCAAACTCAATCGAAGCAAGGAACCTCTCTGTTACTATTTACTTCAATCATCTCTCTGCCCTATGGAACAAACTCGAGATATTCATGGCATTTATAATTAAAATTTTAATATGAGTTGGCATTCTCTTAAGAAAAAAAAACAAACTGATCTACCGGGCATTTCCATGTGCACATTTCTCCTCTTCTCCCTCCACGTCATTTTTTTTTTCTTTTTTTTATGGTCTTTTCTCCTTTCTACGCCCTCGCCACTTCACACTGTACATGGATTCCTCGGCTACAACTTCACCGACGCTCACCCATCACCACCCATGCCTACGAGCTGTGCCACAACCTTGACAAACGACACCAAGAATCAATGAACAACATGATCCAGATCTATGATAGGTTGGAGAGAGATGGCGAGTAACAACATGGTTCAAATCTGTGAGAAGAGTGCTCTTCAATCAAGATTGCTTGGTCTAATCAAATTAAAAAGCCACGAAGCACGTCCAGCAATTGATGAATGCCCAGATTGGACGGAAAACCAAGATAGGGGCGCAAACCTCACCCAGACATTTCATCAAACACCTAAGGTACAATAACCAGAAAGCATTTGAGGCGCAAATTCAAACCAGAACCTACCATAACCAGAAAACAACACTAGGAATACATAGAGAAAGGTATGAGTAGGCCCAGAACGCATGCAAACTGCGGCTGACGAGCCCCACTCCGCCGATTCACCAAAACAGGGGAAAACGAGCTCCTTTCCATGCTATCCCCGAGAATGGATCTGACCAAGCCTCCGGGTTCTAGCCGGGCTTTTCAACGAATCAGCTCCATTAATGGAAAATTTTGAGGTGGTTTTGATGAATTGCTCAGACAAGAAGCGAGAGACAAGAAGCGAGAGGGAAATTCCCTGCTGTGCTCTTCCTTTCCCCTCTACATCCTATTGCTGAACCACGTCATTTTGGGTCACGTAGGCAGGTGAAACTTGCTAAACGATGTCGTTTTGGGCTTTTCATGCTGAGTCCGATCATCAACGAGCCACATCAATGGGAAAAAATATTATAATATTGTCACATCAGATTTCCGACGTTTGAGATTGGAGTTGGTACTTAAGCGATTGTGTTTTTTTTAAGTGACAATTAAGTGATTTGAAAAAAATTAACATTAAAGTGAGCATCATATATAACTTTTGGTAATTGTATTATATTTTTGCACTTAAATGTTGTATGAACTTTTCCAATCTCAATATCTTTCTCATAACATTTTTGGGGAGAAGCATATCTTATTGTGGTGTGCACTATCAACACATTGAGTCACTTATTATAGGTAACATTTCTCCATATAGGCACATGTATGATAGTGTACCTTATTATATTCTTCTTCAAGTCATTGGCAATGCTTTTTTTTGGTGCTTTTTTGTGCATCTTCTATCAAATGAATGCACATTTGAACCTCAAACCCACTATGTTATTTCCTTGGTTATGGCATTGAGCACAAAGGGTATTGATAGTGGGATTCTTTTTCTAACCATCTTTGTGTATCTCGTCATGTTACCTTTTGGGTATATAGGATGTTTTAATCTCTCCATTCTTTGAATCCTCTTCTATTGTTCCCTTCCTTATCAATCCTTCACTTGATTTATACCCTAAAGATTTCCGAACCTTCATTTCTGGAGTTGTCTTCTCCTTATCTTGATGTAGGCACTTCTAGTTATACCACTTCAGTAGCTCCTGACATAGCTAGACCATCCACAAATCCTTCACCCTTAGTCATTCTCTCATCTCTTATTTCGCGACACTTTTATAAGTTGATGTTTTGTTTGGCTTCTTGACTTGCATTATTATGATACCGCCACTTCTTTTCATGAGCCTTGCCCATCGAGAGAAGTTAATACTAATTCTCTATAATAATAAGAAATGACAGATGAGTTGTAGGCTTTACTTATGTTGAGAGAGTTTGCGCTGCTAAGTCGTACCCTGGGGATATTATCGCTTTAGGAAAGTGATTTCAAACGCCTTTTAACCTGACAATTCTGATTTTCTTTCAAACCTACGACTGAGGACAAGGGTTTTTTCTCAATCATCAAGCAAGATAATTAATGGACGTGATTTCAAGAAAATGAAGTTATTTGACGTGTCCTCTTTATTTCTCCAACCACACGCACACTCCAATTTTATATGATATTTGTCTTCTAGGCTTATCACAGTTATGTTAATTCTCGACTTTCTAAATGTATGTCATTTAGCACCAACTTAGTAGAAGTAAGCTCAGATTGCCGTCCATAAATTAGTAAAATTGAAAAGTTTAGAATTAAATAGGCATAAATTAAAAGATTTATAATTAAATTAACCTCTATATATCAGGTTTAGAATTTTGTTGACAATTTTTCCAGTTTTGCATATGAGCCGTGTGACAGGGTCTCACTTGCGTGAGGAAATTCGAAGGCTTGCAAGATCTATGCCCTGCGCATCAGATCCTGGCCATCCATAGCCCAACACTAAGTTGAGAAATCTTCTTTTTTTTCCCCACTTACATATCATTGACAGCATGATTTCTCTGCATTTTGAAAGTTTAGCAACATCAGAACCTGTTCTTAAATATTCAATACCCATTCTGGAACTTACCCATAAATTCTTACCCGGCTTAATGAGGCCTCATGACAGAAAAATCTAAAAATCACGTGTCTATGAACAGAATATTTCGTTGATTGTTAGTCCACCAATTAAACTCCATTCGTTTTGCAAAAAAACTAGCTATCGAAGCATAAGTTCCCCGTTTGCTGCCATTTAGCATCACTTGTGAAATGAGTTAAGGAATATGTAAACTCAAATCCTAAGAAATGGCTATAAAATTCAATGTCTGGAATTCAACTTGACCTCTACCGCCGTGACGACCATTCCTGGTGTTTGCCCAAGACTCAAGAAAAAATGTACTCGAAGTTAGATCCATTGGATGAGTCTATCTCAATCATGGTATGATCCAACCCACCCGTAGGCAGCGCAGTTGGTTAAGTTCACTCTTTCCAGCACATGGAGGTCGAAGGTTTGAAACCCTGTGTTGCTAGCGATTTAAGTGGACGCTCTGGCGGTGGGTTGTTGAGCTAGCTCTCCCCGAGGTATAGACGCTATAGATCCTCCATCGCGAAGGCCGTGAGACCCTGAATCGGCATAAGCCGACAAGGGCATGCTTCAGTGGATCTTTGGTAAAGAAAAAAAAAAAACCATGGTAGGATCCACATTACTAACAATTGTTATGTAATAGCTTCATCTGAATACGGGTCCAGACAGGAAACTCACTAGGAAGTTAGACCGGAGAAGGGACAGGACCTAGCACTGTGAGATTAGCACATATCGACCAAAGTTCTGCCTCGGGAGCCCAAGTCCTGTCCCCATATCCCGACATCATTCCTCCGGATCTTAAGAAATTGAAAAATGGTTTTGAAGTCATTTGGAAATTCGAATCAAACACAAATAAGATTTAACCATTTTCTTTAAAAATAACTTTCTTGGAGAATGCCTTCGAGAGCACACAAATTTTCGCCAGCCAAAGGAGACTTTAGCATGTAATATTTGAGTGGCTGGTGATCGAGCGTCCGGCCTCTTCTACAAAAGATTCGCTACTTTTAAGTTGAACTAATGCAACTGACGGTAATAATATGTACAACTGAAACTGGTCCTGAGCAGGAGAATCAAACAGGCAAGGTCAGAGGAAGCACTCGAAGTAGCCACGGAAGGAATCATGCGTACAGAAAGTCCGACATGTCTGTTTCTGGTCATTCGTTGAAAGACTTATGGACAAAACGAAACCAAAAGTAAGAAAATTCGTTCAAGGGTCAATGCCTCTGCCACCTCCTCTTACGTTTTGATGATTAGTTCATCATAAAATCTAGTTGGAACTGGCTTTCGAGGCTATCACAGCATGATCAATGTATGCGGATTACAGCTGCTTGTCTTCCTGAGGATTTTGTGTGGCTTCCATTGATTGTAAAGTCGAACCTCCAAGCTGTTGACCGGCCAGTACGAATATCGTGTGAAGGAACTATGCCTTCTCTCTCTCTCTCTCTCTCTCTCTCTCTCTCTCTCTCTCTCTCTCTCTCTCTCTCTCTCGTGCCAAATTTGTTAGATGCGCATTTTATGCATGGATTGGTTGTGGAGGTCATAAACCCAATTAGAATTGCTGGATAAACGCATGTTTGATTGATGTGAAGTTATCCATTGCTCTCTCTCTCTCTGGGATGTCTGTCAGTCCAAAATAATTCGACATAACTAACAAAAAAGGCCGTGGGCACGTACAAGGATTATGAATTCATACACCGACATGAACAATAACTTTAAGGTCCAGTAGTCCGATTTAGTCAAATTGAGTGTCGCTGGAAACTTCCTCACGAGGATGACCCAAGTGTGCCCTTTGATCGAACTTTTAACCATGTAATATTTTTGGTCGGTTTCAGTCATGCCTTGGATTAAAAATAAGATAAAATTAGGTGTCTACATTTTCTTTTGCTAATTTGGATCTTTACTCAGATTTCAATCTATTTATTATTCAAATGGTGCTTTTTCTATAAGGTCATTTAATATGGGTTTCTTAAATCATTCATGCACCAACACCTCAAACATAACAAAATTTAGTATGTAAGCCAAATCGAAACAGGCCGCATGAGAAGCGACAACGGATGTCGAACTGATGTTCCGGACCAAAACGTCCACGTACGGAAAATTAGTTCGTTGAAAGACGGGTGCCTCCGATTCCACATCGCCTACCGCGTTGATAATCCGTTCCTCATCTCGCAATCGATCATGCATAAAGAAGAGTCAAACCTTAAAAGCTGTTGACTGCGCAGTATGAATGTCGTGTTGGTCAAATCATCGGAAAATTAGGTGGTGCCAAGACAGGGATCATGCCTTCTCACTATCCAAAGCGTGCCACCCTTCAGAATCTGACGTAACAACTTTGTTAGATGCACACAATTAAAATTCAGGATAAGTTCGTTTGGCTTTGATGCCCTTTGTCATTGATGTATCTCCTTGGAAATATAGTTTTCGATAGCGGTCTACAATTTACTTCAGACGAAATTTGTTGTGTTCTTTTCCAGGGATGTTGTCAAGGAAAATGACGAATGCACCAATTGTTGTCAAGGAAAATTTTAATTGTTGTGTTCTTTTAAGACGAAATTTGTTATGATTCATGACGTAATAGCATTGTCATTTAATGCACCAATCATGAAAGCAAAAAAGAATAATTTCGACGTGCAATATTAAAAGAAAGGAGATCGCATATACCATAAATTTCTCATGATGCTTGCTTTGCGTCATTTGTTTTTTTAATCAACAGCTTGAATACCATTAATTTGAAGAAAAGCATGTGGCACTGTAACTTTTCAATTAATTATTCAAGTGCTCTAACTTTAAAAAGACAGTTATCACAAATGACATAGATTTTACCGACACGTAAGATGTTTCGGCATTTAAGAAATTCATGTGGTCCTTGGTGACAGAGAGAAATTAAAATTTTTACCTAAACAATTAAAATAAAATAAAACAAGTTTGATAGAAAGATGGGTTTTGCAGCGCACGGGATCCTAAATTTCTTTTATCATTGTTGGACTATGTATGGATGGAATATTTCAGACTTTAATGTTTTGTATTTTCCCTCTTAAATAATGCGAAGACCCACTTAACGTTAAAAGAGACTAATCTGTACACATCCGTGTCAGAGCTTAGATGTCTCAGTCGGAAGCGTAGAAGATAGAGCAATCCAATTTTCCTTTTTTCCTTCTTTTGTTTGGGAGTTACTGTTTGTATCATTCTTTTAAAGAAATCGTATTATGCCTTGTTTATTTGGAAAATCCAAGTTCGGATAAAAATTGTACATGCAAATAATTTGCAGATTAAAGCTACACTAAACCTAAGAAAGCTATTAACCCTCTAATATCGACATATAGTTGATTGGGACATTGAGAGATTTTTAGTTCAACGTAAAAATTCTATCAACTATATACAAGCTGCTTTAAATTATAGCCATTTTTAGAAATAAAAAACCCAGGCTAAACCGGTTCGTATGGTTTACAATTTTTTTTTTTATAAATATACAGATAATCGAATCTCTACACTCATGCTTTGGTTATTAAATTTTAATTAAACCATTAAGTTAAAAGTCACCTTATAGGTGCAAGAGTAGTTCTTTTTAGTTCTTGTAAAAACAAATAAAAGTTAGAATTTATTTTTTTAAAAGTTTGTTTAATATATTCCTAAGGATAGAAATCCTCTAAAATTAGAGAGCAATTGCACTATGTACACTTATCCCGAGAAAACAGAGTATCCTTAAGAGTAGGCATTGCACTTGGTCGTTGCTCATCGGCCTCTTCACCGTGCTCACCCACCTTTCCCACTAATTATTTCGGATTGGCTTGTCAATGCGCACTTAAGCTGGAGCTTCTTAACTATCTTGTCGAGTCAAGTTCAACCTCGAGCTTCAAAATTCAGCTGGAGAGGTTTACGAGCCTAATCGAGTTTCTATTATTCTTTTTCAAAAATATTTATCAATTGATATAAACATAAATATATTCTCAAAATTACATAATGTCTTCATGTTATCTAAGCATTATCAAGATCGAGCCTACATAATTGATCAGTCGGGTCGAGCTCGGATATTCTGCTTAATTCAATAGTGGGGGTGGCGGTACTAGCCGCAATGGTGACACCTTGGGTTGGGGGTTGGTCACTCTTCAATGGCGGTGGCGCAGAAGCTGTATCATGCCGTGCGGTGGAAGGAATTGCCGTGACTCGTGGGGAGTGGATAAGTCAGAACTAAAGGAAGAGAAAATAGAAAAGCAGAAAGAATGGGGAGATCAAAATAGATTCGGGCGGTCTACATCCCTTCTTGGTTAGGTGTCAGCTTTAAATTGCATGTAGAACCTAGAGTATAGAATATCAAATAGCATCTTTACCGTTCCCTCAAAAGTTAGGGTATATTGTATATTTGATATTGAAAGGAGAAAGATATGTTTGCCACGATAGTAGTGGAATTTCAAACTCACAATAATTGTTTCGATTGCAAAGATAGGAATAAATTTCCAAAAGAGGTGATAGTGCAGTTAGACAAGCTTGTAAGGACAGAATAACTTTTTAGGTATATCAATTGAAAACAATATTGTCTATATTAGCTTTTGGCAAAAATTGCCGGTGTTACATGTCGATCAATCAGCAAAGCCTTGTATGCTAGCCCCTCTATTAGTGTGTACAAGACAGATATGGGAATTTATAGACTTGGCTAAACGAGTCTTGACTATGAGGGACTAAATGTATGATTCGACAAAATAATCTTGCATAATTCATAGGATTATATGAGAAACTATGTAAATATATCAAAGTTAATAAATTAATAATTAATGTATTTAATTGAAGAATCGCGGGTTTTAAAAGCTGAATATGCATGCAAATTGTCACTTGTAATAACGATACGAAACTTATATTCTCGGGAAATAAATTCATTTGAAATCAGTATAAAATTTTCAGCCCTGTCTTCCCTGATCTTGCCGCCACGCTCTGTCGGAATCGCCTGCTCCTAAAGCATGTCATTCTTGTCCGCTTCGCGACGTTGACCAAGTGGCTTCGACAAATCTTCCCAAGGAGGTCCTTGAGGCAACCCATGTTGCTGGAGAGGGAGGAGGTACAACTGCTGGTGTTGGAGAGCTTAGGGAAGGAGGTGGAGGTGTAGCAGCTGTTGCTAGAAGAGGGGTCCGGGACAGCAAGAGTCTCAGGGAGGAGGAGCAAGGTAATTCTGTTGTGGGGAATGCACATGAGAGAGAGACATGAGAGAAGTTTTTATTTCTATTTTTGTTCCAAAGTAAAAAATAGAAAAATTCTTCCATTTCTCGTTTTTGTTCTAAACCTATTTTTGGTACAAAAATTTGTTCTGAAAATAAATTTTAAAAAAATGAAATTACATTGCTAAACAGATTTTTGTTCCAAATCTATTCTTAGGAACAAAAAAGAAGAAGAATGATTATCATGTTATACTTAGTAATATGTTTTTGTGCACTGACAATTTAGTTGCCTCTTATTAGCCATTTGATGCAAGTGTTTTAATATTGACCATTTGATTAATATGTGTTGTCGCCTTGTCTATCAAAACCTCGGATTGACATTGGGCTCGGATTGACCAGAATCTAGAGCGATAGTGAGTACTTTTGGTTTAGAGAGAGGATAGATAATAAAGTGAGGGCAAAGCAAAAATACAAATATATTAGCGAGGGCCAAGTCAAAAGAAAATAAATCCATCAATCCTTAATAGCATTCCAAAAATGCTCAAACACAAAGAGATAATGATACAATTAGTCCTTGAACTTTGGCTTAATGTACAATGTTATTTTTTAACTTTAAATCTATTTCATATGGTCCTTATACTTTAGTTTAATGTGTAATGTTATCCATGATCTTTTAATTTATTCAATACAATCCTTAAACTTTTACACATGTTCAATTTAGTCCATGAATGGTATTAAAAAGCTTAATATTATCTTTCCGCTAATTTAAGTTTAAAGACAATATTGAACATTTTCTTGCAGTTTAGGAATTAAATTGAATATGTATTAAAAGTCTAGAAACTACACTAATCAAATTTAAAATTCAAAAATGAGTAAGGACCCTATCATACAATTTTAAAATTCATGACCACATTATATATTGGGTCAAAATTCATTGACCATTTGTGTCATTTAACTAAATACAAATGTTGGCCAGGAGTTCCATTGGGCAAATGGACTTTGGAAATGCATTATTTTGGCTCAAAGGACTTTTGCAGGCTGAAAGTTCTTTAATAAAGCCGAACCAAATGCACACATGCCTCAATTAGATTTGTGTAAAAGTCAATTAAACATGATTGAATGGAAAACGCATGCAAAAATGACAGAACATGCTTATAAAAATTTATTAGACTCAATTTGTTTCGAGGAAAATAAATAATTTGAAAAATATTTTCCTAAAAATGATCACTTATATCGATTAAAAAATTACTCCAAAAAAATGTTGTCAATATGATAATAGTTTATGTCTAAGCATCTTTGTGAACGATTAAAATGTTTTCTGTTCATTTATTTTTATAAGTAATACAAGCGCTATGTTGTAGAAAATATTTTTCAAATTATTTATTTTTCACGGACTAAATGAAGCCTTAGATAGTACAAAAATAGCGATGTACTTGATAATGCAAGCACCCTTGAGCTCATGACAATATTCACATTTAGTTAATTATTTACAGAAGGAAAGTGACCACACATTTATGAATTCATGAAGCCATTTACCGAGCGACGAGGCGTACGCTGACGCCACGCCGTTCTTTGCGGCTACTCTCTCTTCCAGGCCACAATTCAATTCAAAGACGGCCGGTCAAACACGAAGCTCGACAATATGCGCTCGCACATATCAGCACGACCGATGAGCATCGAACCCTCCATAACTTTCCCCACCAAACGGTCCCCTTCGACATCAGTCCCACGCGAACGACCGATAAATCGAACACCTAAGCTCTTCTCTCCCCTCATCTGCTGCTATAAATTTCAGCTACTCCTCTAGCACCCATTCATCACCACCACTTCAAACTCTCTCTCTCTCTCTTTCTCTCTCTCACGAAGACACTTATCTCGAGGTCGGTGACGTTATGGGGTCGGAGGCACTTGTCCACGTCCTCTTGGTCTCATTCCCTGGCCAGGGCCACGTCAACCCGCTCCTGAGGCTCGGCAAGCGCCTCGCCTCCAAGGGCCTGCTCGTCACCTTCACGACCCCAGAGAGCATCGGGAAGGCAATGCGCAAGGCGAGCAACATCGGCGAGGAGCTCTCCCCGGTCGGTGATGGCTTCATCCGGTTTGAGTTCTTCGAGGACGGGTGGGACGAGGACGAGATACGCCGCCAGGACCTCGACCAGTACCTCCCCCAGCTCGAGAAGGTCGGGAAGGTCCTCATCCCTGAGATGATCCGGCGCAACGCCGAGCAAGGCCGCCCTATCTCTTGCCTCATCAACAATCCTTTCATCCCCTGGGTCTCCGATGTCGCCGATAGCCTCGGCCTCCCCTCGGCGATGCTCTGGGTGCAATCCTGTGCATGCTTCACTTCGTACTACTACTACTACCATGGCCTGGTCCCCTTCCCGTCTGAGACAGCGATGGAGATCGATGTGCAACTCCCTTGCATGCCGCTCCTAAAGCACGACGAGGTCCCGAGCTTCTTGTACCCAACGACCCCGTACCCTTTCCTCCGGCGGGCGATCATGGGGCAGTACAAGAACTTGGACAAGCCATTCTGCATCCTGATGGACACGTTCCAGGAGCTCGAGCATGAGGTCATTGAGTACATGTCCAAGATCAGCCCCATCAAGACAGTCGGGCCGCTCTTCAAGAACCCTAAGGCCCCGAACGCCACTGTCAAGGGCGATTTCATGAAGGCTGACGACTGCGTCGGCTGGCTCGACTCAAAGCCTGCTTCCTCGATCGTTTACGTGTCGTTTGGGAGCGTCGTGTACTTGAAGCAAGACCAGTGGGATGAGATTGCTTATGGGCTGTTGAACTCCGGGGTCAACTTCTTGTGGGTCATGAAGCCTCCGCACAAGGACTCTGGCTATGAGGTTCTCAAAATGCCTGAAGGGTTCTTGGAGAAGGCTGGTGATAGGGGCAAGGTGGTGCAGTGGAGCCCGCAAGAGCAAGTCCTGGCTCACCCCTCGGTGGCCTGCTTCGTCACGCACTGCGGTTGGAACTCGACCATGGAGGCCTTGACCTCTGGCATGCCTGTGGTGGCGTTCCCGCAGTGGGGTGACCAGGTCACCGACGCCAAGTACCTAGTGGACGTGTTCAAGGTCGGGGTGAGGATGTGCCGGGGCGAGGCAGAGAACAAGCTGATCACGCGGGACGTGGTCGAGCAGTGCCTCCGCGAGGCAACCTCGGGGCCCAAGGCCGAGGAGATGAAGCAGAATGCGAAGAAGTGGAGCGCGGCAGCGGAGGCAGCCGTGGCGGAGGGTGGCTCCTCTGACCGGAACATCCAGGCCTTCGTGGACGAGGTGAAGAGGAGGAGCCTGGAGGTGCTGTCTGCGAGTGGCAAATCGACGGCCAACGGAGGGGCGGACTTGGCCAACAAAGTGGCGGCCAATGGGGTTGCGGAGCTGGGCGAGCCAAAGGTCAACGGGGAGTTAAAGGTGGTGTCGTGAGGTGGAGATGAGAAATTCAGGTGTATCTCGTTTTGGGGTGTAGATTGAAGGAACCATGCCTTCTCTCTCTCCGAAAGCGGAAAGGTGCTAGCTGTATGATCAATTGTACCAAATCTGTGAGATGCATGGATTGGTTGTGAGAGTCCAGATCCTATTGAAAGTGCTTGATATACATATGCTTGATTGATGCCAAATGATTCATTGCTCTCTCTCTCTCTCTCTCTCTCTCATGTCCGTCATAATAATAATTTGACAAAACTAAGACATTGTTTATTTTCGGGAAAATGAATGATTTGGAAAATATTTTCCTGAAACGATCATTTATGTAACTTGTAAAAATGAATGAACGAAAAATATTTGCATCATGTAAAAAAACGGTTAAATATAAATTGCTATCAACAATGAACATTTTTCGTTTATTGTTTATTTGAAGTGATATAAGGGATTATTTTTAGGAAATATTTTTTATATAAGAAATTATTTTTAGGAAGATATTTCCATTTTTCTCTGAAACAAATGAATTCTAAGAAAATAGGCCTTTTGTATATACTAGGTTCACAAATTATACACGTTTCATGAACAAATATTTTCCATTACGTTTTCGCTTTTATGATAATTATTTTATGTAGATAAAGATGAGATAACATCCGGTCGTCCGATTTGGGCAAATTGGGTATGGTTGGAAACGTCTTCATGGGAATGACCTTAGTGTGCCCTTTGATTGAACTCTTAACCATGTAATATTTTTGGTCGATTAGTCATGCCTATATAAATATATACATACATAATATATATATATCTTAAGCTAATTTGGATCTGCACTCGGAGTTCAATCGATTTCTTATTCAAACCTTTGGACCTACGAGAATATTTGAGGCATCAACCGAACGGTTCACTCTTTTAGTGGAACATCAAGTGTACCTGCATCATATACTCTCTCTCTCTCTCTCTCTCTATGCTATGGTATTCTTGTTGACTATAGCTCTGAGAATTCATAAAACCATTGCTAACTGTTCTAAAAACTTAAATTCTTAAAAAATGCGTGATTTAATATTTAATTATTCTATCACTTCCTCTCACGCTTAGTTTGATTTTTTTTTTCCTAGTATTAAGTATGGACATATTTAATTAGGGAGGTAAATGAGATCTAAAAAGATTCAAACTCAGGAGTTCTAGCTTTAATACCATAAAAGAATTTTTTGGACTACTGCCAACTGTTCTAAAAACTTAAACTTTTAAATGAATGCATGATTTAATATTTAATTATTCTATCAGTAGCAAATAGCCATTAAATTCATCGGAGGCGGGACGCGAGGTCAAGGGAAGCAAGAGAGACACGGAGAGAGATGCTGCTGGGTATGTGTAATCTTTCATAGATGGTAAGGATACTAAGTTAGGATCAATTTTTTTTGGCAAGGCGATTCAATTAGGGTTTCTTATATCACTACTAATGTCTCAATACTTTATACATAACTAAACTTAGTACGTAAATTTAACGTTTATGATGGAGGACCACAGCCCAAAAAAGGCTACAAGCCGTATGAGAATCAGCAACCGATGCCAGACAGATGTTCCAAACCAAAACATCCACCTATGGAAATTCAGTTCGTTGAAAGGCGGTTGCCTCCCATTCCACATCGCCTCTCGTTTTGATAATCCGCTCCTCATCTCGCAGTCGATCGGGCATAAAGAAGAGTCAAACCTTAAAAGCTGTTGACTGCGCAGTATGAATGTCGTGCTTGGTCAAATCATCGGAAAATTAGCTGGTGCCGAGGACGGGATCATCATGCCTTGTCGCTCTCCAAAAACATGTTCCCTTGAGAATCTAAAATTCCAACTCGGTTAGATGCACACGATTAAAATACATTACATGTTGGTTAGACTTTGATATCCTTTGTCATTGATGTATCTCTTTGGAAATATAGGGCGCGCATGACAACTATTTTGTTCCAGAAATAGTTTCTGGAACATAAATAATTTTTTCTATTTCTATTTTTAGAAGAGTTTCTAAATAAAAATAACCGTTTGATAACGACACAATTACTCTAAAAATAGAAATTGTTTGATAACGATACAAAATTTCTTCCTTTCGGACGACGGCGGCGACGACCGACGACCTTTAATATAAAAAATAAAAATAAAAATGATTTAGTAACAAAAAAATAAAGAATAAAATAAAATAAAATAAAATAAATCATAAAAAAATAAAATAAAAATATTATTTTATTTTAAAACAAAAATATCCTTAAAAATAAATGTATTTTATTTATTCTATTTTATTTTATTTTACGAATAAATTTATTTTAAAAATGATAAAAATAAAAAATAAAAATTATTTGGCAAAACACTCAAGGCAAATAAAAATAAATTATTTTTATTTATCATAAATAAATTATTTTAAAAAAAATTAAAAAAAAATTTATTTTTAATAAACTAAAAAGAAAATGATAAATAAAAATAATTTATTTATTTTTAATAAATTTATTTTATAAATGAATAAAATGAATATATTTATTTTTATTTATATAAAATGAGGAGAGGTGGAGGAGGAGAATGAGGCAAAGACGTAGAAGAGATGAGGGAGGACTCACCGAAATTAGGGTTTAGTAGGAGAAATTATTTATGATTTCTCTTTCAGAAATCAGAAGTAGAAAATTTCTACTTTTGATTTTTCTTCCAAATCAATTTCTGGAATATAAATCTATTCCAGAAATAGAAAAATTGAGTAGGTTTATCAAACAAGTTTCTATTCCGAAACAGTCTATAATAAAAAAATTATTTAAGGAACGAGAAATTTTGGTTATCATGCACTCCCATAGTTTCCCATAGCTTTCTCCTAAAATTAGATGGAATTTATTTGTGTTTTTTCTATTGGGGGTGCCATTAGGGGTGAGCATGGTCCAGGTTGGTCTAGGCCACCCCCTAACCCTAGGACCAATCCGTACAATGTCGGTCCTCAATTTTTAGGACCGATGACCAACCCTATTGAGCTTGGGACCAAGGACCGGACCAACCTAATGGGTTCGATCCGGTTCCAGGGTCAACCTAGGACCGATCGATAATTTTTTTTCGTCTTATTTTTCATACTCCTTAAAAAAAACAAACCTACAAATTCAAATTACACATACATCAATAATGCAGCATTATGCAACTAAACTATAAATACCAATACATATTTAGCAAATTTAAGATAACACAATAATAGAAATTTCATACCTGCTAACTGCTCATCGAGATATGGGACAAGATGGAAAGTTCTTGTAATAAATCTATCTTTAATATTCATAACACCATATGCAAAAGCGCTTTCTTACATTTGATCACGTAGAGTCCACTCAACCAAAAAATGAGCTTCACACCACTTGACTAGCAAATCATCGTAGCAACTACAGTACTACTCTACTCTTCAAAAACTTCTACCATATGACACAAATTGAAAAGCAAAGTGCACCTGAAATTCATTAGTAAAATACAATTAAACCATAAAAAGTTCAAAATACTTAATATAAACCATGAATATATAACTTCACATATTGTTAATTTATTTGAACTTCTAAACACCGAAAACAAAACAAACGACTCATAATTAATACTCAACAAAAGTTTTAAATTGAAATTACTATTAGTGTTATTGATAGAACATCTCAATATAATATAATATAATATAACATATATTTTACTTAGGTTTGAATATATAAAAGAATTATAAATAATATAATATAGTATACATGGTTGGTCCGGATTGGGCCACGGGACCGACCAAAACTTAGGGCCAGACCGGCGACCAACCCGCACACATTGGTCCTTGAATTTCAGGACTAAGGACCAACCCAGTCCCCTTGGGAACCGTACCAGGACCGGCAGGGTTGGGCCGGTCCAGGGTCGGTCCAGGGTCGACCCTAAACCGCTGCTCACCCCTAGGTGCCATCACGTCATTGATGAAAATGATGGACTGTTACGTAATGGCATTGTAATTTGACACACCAATCACAAAAACGTAGGAGAATATCCTTTGTCCACATGCAATCTTAGGGAAAAAGATACCTCAATTATCATGACTTTTTCAGCGCTCGCTTGGGTGTTGTGACTTTTTAATAAATCCTTTGATTATCATTAATTTGGGAAAAAAAAAAACTTGCGGTGCTATAATTTTTCAATAGGTCAAGTGCTCAATTTTTAAAATATGTTCAACCAAAAGTGACATAGATTTTATCATCACGTTGAATGTTTCGGAACTTAGGTAAACTATCGAAAAATAATGGTACCAAATAAGTACCATTAAAAAATCATGATGACCATACTGTCCATTTTGGGAGCGATACCGTAATTTTAGAGGAGTTATTTTACCGGATCAAAAAGGGTAATGCCAAAGCATTTAAGAAATTCGTGCGGTCCTCGATGGCATTGAGTGATGGGAAAGTTTAACCAAAAACAATTAAAATAAAATGAAACAAGAGATCGACAGAAAGATGGGTTTTGCGGTGCACGGGATCCTATATTTCTTTTTCCATTTTTGTACTATGTATGGATGGCATATTCCACGCTTTAAAGTTTTGTCACTTTCGTCTTAAATAATGCGAAGACCCACCAAACGGTAAGCGACTCATCTGCCCGCATCCGTCTGTCAGAGCTTTGATGTCTCGGTCTTCTATATGGATGATGGAGCAATCCAATCTTCCTTTTTTACTTCTCTTGTTCTGGAGTCTACCGTTTGTATCATTCTTATAAAGAAATCGTATTACGCCTTGTTTATTTGGAAAATCCAAGTTGGGATAAAAAATTGTGCATCTAAATGACTTGTATATTAAAGCTACGCTCAACCATAAAGAAAACTATTAACCCTCTAGTATCAACACATAGTTGATTGGGATATCAATAAATTCTTTCAATTATATGTAAGCTGTTTTGAATCATAGCCGGCTATATAAGTTAAAAACCCCAGCTTAACCTGTTTGTACGCTTATAAGTCTTTTTCTATTATAAATATACAGATAATTGGATCTCTATGTGCGTGCTTTGACTATAAAATGCTAATCAAACTATTAAATTAAAAGTTACCATTTAAGTGCACGAATAGTTCTTTTTGGTTCTTGTAAAAAAAATAAAAGGTTAGAAATTATTATTAATTTTTTTTAAATTTATTTCAAAGAATAGAGGTCTTCTAAATTAAGAAGTGATTGCAGCATGTACAGTTGTCTTGAGAAAACAAGTTATACTTAATGTGCCATGATTCACTCATGACTAAAGGTGAAAATAAGTCAGGCTAGTCATGAGTAGCTTAGGCTTGATTGATGATTACTTGAGAATGGCTCGTTAATTTATGCTCCAGCTAGAGCTTCTCGAGTATCTTGTCGAGTCAAGCTCAAGTTCAAGCTTGAAAATTCAGCTGGATAAGGTTCGCGAATTTAATCGAACCTCTATTATTCTTTTCAAAAATATTTGTCAATTAACATAAACATATATATTCTCAAAATTACACAATACACTCACTTTGTCTAAGCATTTTTAAGATCGCGCCTGTATAAATTGATAAAGTCGAATCGAGCTTGGATATTTCGCTAGTAGCATTAGCAGTTGCGGCGGTACGAGCCACAATGGCGACACCGTGGGCGGCGGGGCAGGGATCACTCGTCAATGGCGGTGGCGCAGAGGCTGATTCACGTTGTGCGGTGGAAGGAATCGTCGTGACTTGTTGGTGGGTGGATAAGCTCAGAACACAGAACTGAAGAAGGAGAAAAATAGAAAAAAAGAGGAAAGAATTGGAACATCAAAATAAATTTGGGCGGTCTGAATTCCCTTCATGGTTAGGTGTCAGCTTTAAATTGCATGTGCAACATTAAATAGCGTTTATAACATTCCGTAGGGTCTATCATATGGTTTTGATTTCGAAAGGAAAAAGATATCTTTATGACAACAATTGTTATGGAATCTCAAAATCATAATAATTATTTCAATTACAAAGATATGAACAAATTTATAAAAAGGGCAGTAACCTGGTTAGACTAGCTTGCAAAGAGGGAGTAGGTTATTTTGCGTAGGCAATGCCAAGAGATGATCGGAGCCAATTGAAAACAACATTGTCTAGATTACCTTTTGGTGAAAATTGCCAATTTTACACGTCAATCAATCATGAAAGTTTTGTATATTAGTTCCTCTTTTAGTGTATACAAGAAAGATATGGGAATATATAGACATGGCTACTAAACAAGTCTTGACTATCGAGGAGCTAAATATACTATTTGACAAGATAATTTTGCATGATTCATAGGATTATATGAGATATTATGTAAATTATAAAACAATTTATCCAATTGAAGGAATTCAGCTAATAAAATTGAAACATGCACGCAAATTGTCACCGCTTTGGTTTTCTGCTTCTGGTGGAAGACGAAAAATCTCAAGGTCGTTTAGCGATATATTTTTGTGCACGGACAATTTTGCCGCCTCTTTTTAGCCGTTCGATCCAAGTGTTTTAATGCCGGCCGTCTGATGACACGTGTTGTGGACCCATCCGTGGAAGCCTCGGATTGACTCTGGGCTCGGGTCGACCAGGATGTGGAGCAATGGCGGCTGCTTTTGGCTTAAAGAGAGACGATAGACAGTAAAGGGAGGGCAAAGCAGAAATACAGAAATATAAGTGAGGGAAAATGGAAGAAAATAAATTCATTTATACCTAAATTATATTTTGAAAAAAATGCTGAAACGAAAATGTGAGGTCAAAGTTACTTTTGGAGATATTTAGGATAATTCTGATGATTTTCTCAATATTATGCGAAATATTTTTATTTGATTGTACATATGTTGATTGATTTATTATCTTATTTAGTTATTTCATAAAGTCTATAAATAGGCTAATGAAATCATTGTTATAATACATCAAAATATACACAATTGCTCACTTTTGCATTTATTTCTTATTTCTCAACTCGATATCAAAGTTAGTCGCACTTTTACATACCCAACTGTCCCTCCAAAGTGCACCATTGAACTTGTGACAACGTTTAGATTTAGGTAATTATTCAGAAAACGAAAGCGACCACAGGTTTATGAATTGTCACGCATGACGTCATTAATTAAGCGACAAGACGTGCGCCAAGGCCATGCATTCCTCTGCGGCTATCCTTCTTCCTGGCAACAGTTCAATTCCTCAGACGGTCTGGTCAAACCCGAAGCTCGACTAGGCCTTTCTCAACCAAACCCTCCAAGAAAGCCTAAGGACAGCATGCCCTCGCGCGGATCAACACGACCGACGAGCATCGAACCTGCGTAACTTACCCCACCAAACGGTCCCCTTCGAGGTCAAACCCCACGCGAACGACCGATGAATCGAACATCTAATCTCGCCTCTCCTCTCCTCCACTGCTATATATTTCAGCTGCTCTAACACACTCTCATCACCACCAACTTCAAACTCTCTCTCTCGCTCACATATACACATATAAACCTATACTACATCGTTTCACTTCTCTCTTCCCGAGCTCAGAAACGATATGGGGTCGGAGGCGCTCGTCCACGTCCTCTTGGTCTCGTTCCCCGGCCAGGGCCACGTCAACCCGCTCCTGAGGCTCGGCAAGCGCCTCGCCTCCAAGGGCCTGCTTGTCACCTTCACAACCCCAGAGAGCATCGGGAAGGCGATGCGCAAGGCAAGCAACATCGGTGAGGAGCTCTCCCCGGTCGGTGATGGCTTCATCCGGTTTGAGTTCTTCGAGGACGGGTGGGACGAGGACGAAGATACGCCGCCAGGACCTCGACCAGTACCTCCCCAGCTCGAGAAGGTCGGGAAGGTCCTCATCCCTGAGATGATCCGGCGCAACGCCGAGCAAGGCCGCCCTATCTCTTGCCTCATCAACAATCCTTTCATCCCCTGGGTCTCCGATGTCGCCGATAGCCTCGGCCTCCCCCTCGGCGATGCTCTGGGTGCAATCCTGTGCATGCTTCACTTCGTACTACTACTACTACCATGGCCTGGTCCCCTTCCCGTCTGAGACAGCGATGGAGATCGATGTGCAACTCCCTTGCATGCCGCTCCTAAAGCACGACGAGGTCCCGAGCTTCTTGTACCCAACGACCCCGTACCCTTTCCTCCGGCGGGCGATCATGGGGCAGTACAAGAACTTGGACAAGCCATTCTGCATCCTGATGGACACGTTCCAGGAGCTCGAGCATGAGGTCATTGAGTACATGTCCAAGATCAGCCCCATCAAGACAGTCGGGCCGCTCTTCAAGAACCCTAAGGCCCCGAACGCCACTGTCAAGGGCGATTTCATGAAGGCTGACGACTGCGTCGGCTGGCTCGACTCAAAGCCTGCTTCCTCGATCGTTTACGTGTCGTTTGGGAGCGTCGTGTACTTGAAGCAAGACCAGTGGGATGAGATTGCTTATGGGCTGTTGAACTCCGGGGTCAACTTCTTGTGGGTCATGAAGCCTCCACACAAGGACTCTGGCTATGAGGTTCTCAAAATGCCTGAAGGGTTCTTGGAGAAGGCTGGTGATAGGGGCAAGGTGGTGCAGTGGAGCCCGCAAGAGCAAGTCCTGGCTCACCCCTCGGTGGCCTGCTTCGTCACGCACTGCGGTTGGAACTCGACCATGGAGGCCTTGACCTCTGGCATGCCTGTGGTGGCGTTCCCGCAGTGGGGTGACCAGGTCACCGACGCCAAGTACCTAGTGGACGTGTTCAAGGTCGGGGTGAGGATGTGCCGGGGCGAGGCAGAGAACAAGCTGATCACGCGGGACGTGGTCGAGCAGTGCCTCCGCGAGGCAACCTCGGGGCCCAAGGCCGAGGAAATGAAGCAGAACGCGATGAAGTGGAGCGCGGCAGCGGAGGCAGCCGTGGCGGAGGGCGGCTCCTCTGACCGGAACATCCAGGCCTTCGTGGACGAGGTGAAGAGGAGGAGCCTGGAGGTGCTGGCCACGAGCGGCAAGTCAACGGTCAATGGCGTTGCGGAGCTGGGCGAGCCAAAGGTCAACGGGGAGCTGAAGGTAGTGTCTTGAGGTGTGGAGATGAGAAATTCAGGTGTGTCTCGTTTTGGAGTGTAGATTGTAAGGTGTAAGCTAATTTGGGTAGGCGTGGAATAAATTTGGGTTTGTCCAAGATGGAGTCTGGGTTTTGTTACCTGAATTTTTATTTTTTTTGTTAATTGTTTTTGTTTTTCTATATAAAATATCATAAATGAGCTGAGGGTCCTTCATGGGATCCCGTGCTTCTTTTGGCTTCCCACCGGGCATTAAGCAGATCTTTTATAGCATTTGCTCGACTATAAATGATTATGCGTGCCAAACGCCGGCATGAAGTATTAATTACTTTCTCAAATAAGGACAAAACTCAAGTAAGCTTGGACCAACGAACCACGCAACACGGTCAATTATACTTAGAAGAGCGCATGAACTCCAGCTAATTGTTTCCTACCTCGTGCTTAAATTATATCCACGACATCCGTATAATTTTTTTTTTGTTTATTTTTAACAGTTCGAATATACCGAGCACCTCGTCGAGAAGAGAGTAAAGCAAGGGAGCAACTACAGAATGAATTGATTTGGACATGCATTTATGATATTTTAGGAGATATTGAACTTGATCAATCGTTGTATGTGGTCCTTATATGCTCGTAATTCAGGCCACACGAATATTATCAAGTCTCTAACGATTCATAATATCTCAAACCGAGCAATCTGCGTAAACTATACGCATGTTAGCGCGAGTCGAGTCGAAAGCGATTCACATAAATGTCATGACCAACTAGATCAAGAATCAATAAATGTCAAGCTACACATGCTTGCACGAATGTCTATTTTCCTGTTGTCCCTTCATGTCATTAAACAAAAAATTACGGTTAAATAAATGCAGACAATGTGGCAGTGCTAATGTAATGTGAAAGTCATTCTTGTCCCAGTCATCGAAAAAGAAGGGGACCCGCTTGTGCCCCCAGCGGTCAGTCGCTGCTTACCTCAACGCATCTAACCATTGGTAGAAATCGCCAGTGCGTCTAATCCGCCGGTGGATGTTCTAGAAGCTGATGACCAGTCCCTCTTCTTTATTTCCTTAATTATTTTTCGTTCTTTCTTCTTCTTCTTCTTTATTGATATATTTATTTATTTATTTCATGGTTGCAAGACCAAAGCTAGAAGGTCCTAAGTTCGAATATTCCATACCCCTATTTACCTCTTTTATTAAATTTTCATATCTAATACTAAGTAAAAGAGCAAACTATTCATGAGGAGTAATATTAGAATATTTAAATAATAAACCTCCCATAAAATCTCATAACCAGTTATTTTCTCAAACAACTAGTACAACTATGTTTGGATTTCTTTAATTTTTACTATGTTTTTTCTATCGAACAAGAAATCTCTTCTTAAGTAAAGCTAAGCTTGTTTCACGAAAAATGAAGGATTTGCAAATATTTTCCCAAAATAATCGTGTATATTGCTTGAAATAATTTGTTAATGAAAAATGATTTTATTAATGTATTTAAACATTTTTGCGGATGATTATTTTTTTTTTTTTTGTAAATGATACAACAATCATATTTTAGAATTTTTTCAAATTATTTATTTTTCTCAGGAAAAACGCACCCTAAAACTGTGTTTGATAGTTTGAATTTGAGTCTAAATAGTCCGGTGTTTGGTGACGTCCTCCTAACTGGATGAATTCCGATATACCCAGATGGAGAAAAAAAAAAAAAACTGGCACGGGGTCCGGATAAACTCATTTGGATATTGAAAATAACAATTTTTGTTATCTTCCAACAATGGAGTGATTGTGTGGCATATGCAAACATGATCGACAAATCCATAGTTCTTGACACTCTTAGCATATGTCTCTCTGCTTTCCAATTGATCTGCTGAGGAATCATTTGTTGTTCTCAACTTATTCGTGTTCATGTCAAAATTTCAAACCTCCGTGCAATTCGATTTTTTATAATGGAGAATCAGTTGAAACCAACCTTCTCACCGGTCCCTCCTCCTCCACTAGACCTAAGACCTAATTAGTTGTCATGACCAATCACATTGTGAATCTTCTTTGACAAATGCATCGCTATTACTTTATCCTGATTGAATCTAGTCATCTACTCATCCTCCAATGCAGTTCGGCCACCACGTGATTGTTGTTGCCGTTGAGACGCTAAGAGGAATGGTCGGGAAGAGGGAGGGGGAGAGGGATGGGGCCGATGATTGACGCACGACAAAGGAGCCAATTGGTGTCCGAGGATGTGCGGTTAGATCCGAAGTCATCGGCGGGGATGATATAGGCAAAAGCTGGTAGGGCGGAGTCAGCGGTAGTGAGGTAAGAGCTTACATCGTTAGTGAAACAGTGAAGCGTTGAAGTGCGGAGTTACGATCAGAGAGAGAGAGAGAGAGAGAGAGAGAGAGAGAGAGAGAGATGGGATATTCGGAGGACTTTTGAAGATTTCTTTCTATTTTATTGTAATCCAAATTTGGATGACTAAACATAGGTTAAGTAAGTTTCTAGCCCGAGTGTGATCTCAAAGTACTCCATTAATTTCATGGTTTCGGGTCAATTGCAATCTGAAAGGCCCAGCGAATAGCCCAAACACAAATTTTTGAGGCTACAACTTACAACTTTGGGAGACATGTTTTAGTTCATAGATGCTTTGGTTCTTTTAAAAAGTCTAGACAACAAATCACCACACCGAACAAATCACTCCGTATGCTGTTTTTGTCCTTTTAAGTTAGACATCCACTGGATTCCCCCGACTGATCACTATTTACTATTTAACCAATTTGGAATCTATTAACCTATCGAAAATCATGTGTGCCCAATCCATGTGGACCTTCGATTTTGATGGATCTCACGTGATTTAAGAACCGAGATGTACTAAACTTACGTACAATTGGTACATTGAAAAATGACTCGTTATATGGATCTGGGCCAACTAGACACGATTAGTACATAGGCCTGCAACATTAATGACTATGATTGGAATCAATCCATGAATCCTAGCCTGCCAAGTGAATGTGAGAGTTGTACATTTCGCATTTAGAATATCCTTAAAGTACCACACATCGATTGTGTCTAGGGTTTTAACGAACTCATTTTTTGCACGGTATTCTCTTACTTATTAATTTAAGATTTTGGCGAGTGGAACTGAGAATAGTATGTTTATTATTTTGAACAAATCTATAGAGAAATTCTTAGCCAGTTGAGCTCTGCTTAACTTGTATTAATTATTAATTAGGTAATTTGTACTTTTATTGTCTTATGTGCTTTGTAATGACACGTAACAGAACAATGTTTCATTGATGGATATGGGAGTTCCGTTAGTGTGAAGAAAATTTTCAAAAGCAAATGCAGAATCGGAACGAACTGTTCAAAAAGTAAACGCCCTTGTGTGAATTTTTCTTTAAATAATAATCTTTGTAGAAAAAGATAATTTAAAATTTTGCAAAGTAAAAGGATAACATATGAAACAAGATAAAAATATTTAAACATAAATTTAAGAAGTGGTAGAGATTTAATCGAAAGAATTATGATCTAACTATTTAACTACTTCTGAATTATCATTTTCCCCTCCCCTTTTAATATTGGACTATTTTGATTTTCTTTGTACGATCATAGTATATGGGCTTTTATTTTTATTTTTTTCGTGGAACATGTTGGTCAAACTTTGAAGTGGAGAGTTTAAACTATTTTTTAATTCGCTCTATTATCCCATAAGAGCCTGTTTGTTAACATTTTTATTTTTTTGTTTTTCTGTTCTTTGTTCCTCAAAATAAAAAAAAGAATAAAAATCTATTTGATAACGTCAACTAATATTTTTATTCTCTAGAATAGAAAAAGTAGTCGGAAATAGATTTGAAATAAAAACAAAGTGGAAAAAGTAATTTCTTATTTCTGGAAACAATTTCTAGAAATATGTCATTTTTTTCTTTTCCTTTTTCTTTTCTTCTTATTTCTCGTCGCCCCCTCAAAACTCCGCCATCCACCATTTCTCCAACTGGCAGTTGGCGATCGGTAGTGGGTGCTGGTTCCGGCTATCGGTCGCCATTCATCGGCTGCCGGTCAATACATTGGCAAACTAGGCCTATGTGCAATGCTCCATCAACAAAATGCAATCTGGCCGGCGACCAGTGATTGGCGATTGGCGGCTGATTGATATGTTGGCAGACTAGGCCAACGTGCAGCGCTCCATCAACGAAATGCAATCTAAGCCGTAGATCCTTTACACTTGTGAACTATGCTCACATAGACTTCCTGCTCAGCGTGACTGCAAAGGAAGATGTTTATGATGGGGTTCTTCGGGTCGCTCAGCAAGAAGTCTTCTAGTTCTTGAAGCGATTAGTTCGGGCAAGATGAGAGGATTAAGTTCTGGTTCACGCATATAATATATATATAAATTGTTGTATATTGTATGTTCCATATGTTAGGACATCGTTTACTCCCCTTCTGTAGAAGTAATATTCCAAGTGAATTAAGCTGGGATGCAATTACTCTCCATCGACTATTCTGATGTCCCCTTCTTTTTTTGTTGGATTATTAGGGACCGTTTGGTAATGCTTCTATTCCATAAACAATTTTTTTTTCCAGAAATGGTTTTTTTTATTATTTATATCTCCTGAAACAATTTTTGAATAAAAGAACACGTTTGACAACTATATAAAATTTCTATTCTAGGAATATAAAAAGAATATAAATATATTTGGTACAACCCAATTTTTTTTTTTGGTAATATAGAATTTCTTTTAATTTTTAATAATTTTTAATAGTTTTTCTTTTTTTTTCCTTTTTTCTTCTTGATGACCGGCAATGGCGGCCCCCGGTTGGCGGCCGATGGTTGGTGACTAGCAATTGGCAGCTAGGCCTATCGTTGGTAGTCGGCCACGCTGCCGATCGCCAAGAACAAAAAAGGAAAAAAAGGAAAAATCCAAAAAAATTATTAAAAATTAAAAGAAATTCTTTGTTACAATTTTTTTTTTTTTTTGGGTTATACTAGACGTATTCCTATTCCTTTTCTATTCTAAGAATATAAATTTTGTATAGTTATCAAATGCATTCTTTTATTCAAAAATTGTTATAGGGAATATAAATAGAAAAAGACAATTTCTAAACAAAAATTGTTCTCTAGAATAGAAGTATCACCAAACAGACCCTAATAATCTAGAGAAAGAAGGGGACAACAAGAAAAATAAAAAGGTCTAATACAAAGGAAAGCTTGACCACATCGGTATAGTCGATGGGAGACTAATTGCATCCCAGCTTAATCACTTGGAATATTACTTCTGCAGGAGGGGGAGTAAACCTAACATATGGAACATACAATATAACAATTTATGTATATACGTATTATACACGTGAACCAGAACTTAATTCTGTCATCTTGCCCGAACTAATCGCTTCCAGAATTGGAAGACTTCTTGCTAAGTGACCTGAAGAACCCCATCATAAGCATCTTCCTTAGCAGTCACACCGAGCAGGAAGTCTATGTGAGCATAGCGCTCAAGTGCAAAGGATCTACGGCTTAGACTACATTTCGTTGATGGAGCGCTACATGTCGGCCTAGTCTGCCAACGTATCGCTGCTTCTTAACCGATCCACAATGGCAATGTCATGGGTATGTTGGCGAGATTGAATATTGGGGGCTTCGACTGGCCATATATATCCTTGTTTTACAATGTCCCGTAGCTGTACATGGAGAATGTACCCTCGCGGATTTCTGTCAGCGGCAGAGAGTACATGAGGAAAATCATCTGAACTCAGTATATAGGCGGGTATACATTCAAAAGCGCTTAAAAAACATACGTCGCTGTTGACCTTGCGAATGATTACCTTTTCACTGTAGTTTGTGACAGACTACAGGAACGATTAGATTTTTCCATTAGCTAATGGGAAAGGCAACCGTAGGACCCTTACCAGGAGAAAAATCGCATCGGCAGTTATGTTTAGTCATTGAACATGACACAGGTGATTCATATATCAAATATCCATCGACAGTTTCCCAAGTTGCACTCACGGGAAACATATAGAAACATGAAGAACCGGAGTGGCCCCAGAAAAGATCAATAGCGTAAGAAACATACTTAAAAAATAATGCTGCGGATTCTTCAAGGACGACCGATGAGGTTCATATTGGAAATAAAAATCGACGCTTGAGTTAGTGAAGCAACAATTTTTCGGTGAAGCAACAATTTTTCCCTGCAATGTTATCAAATCACCTCTAAGGTAAATGGATGATCTTGGGGCCAAAAGCAAATGATGGAAAAGAGAAGGAAATCTGTCCAAAACACTGAGCAAGAACAAGGGTCATTATGAGCTTTAACATGATATTGTTATTTAGACCTGGAACATCAGCACTAGCCCTCAGCTCAAAATTCAGAAAATTGAGTTTTCTCCAAGCTAATGAGCTCACCTGTAATCCCAGTAAGAAAGTCATTGCCCTCGAAAAAGTTGTCGCACATGAAATCCAAAAAGGTTGATTCCTAATTTACCGAGGAAAAGCATAGGGCATGCAAAGTTTCGACAACCAGAAAAGGAGTAGGACAGTGCCTTCTCAAATTAAGCTGATGAACGCCCATTGTCGTCAGAAGCTACGGAATGCAGAGAACAGAAAAACGTTAAAGAGCATTTGTCCCGGGTTATCAATACAGTAATTACACAAACGCTCTCCGAGTCCCTGCAGACTGCACTCTGCCATCCCGGACCCCTTGTCTTTCTGTGTTCGTGCTCAGAGTTGCGCCTGGAAGGGCGACGAACCGTTTTCTGTTGATGTGAGCATTATGAAATCAGCTGTGCCATGACAGTCGAATTCAGGAATTCTCCCTTTGGAAGCTCTGATTTTCGCAAGTTGCTTTGTCAGCGGTCCTAGAAGTGTATTACATCATTGCTAATGAAGCTTGATTGACATTGGATCAACATTTAAATTCTCACCAGATCGAGCTAAACGATGATTAAAGCCCATGGATTCATTTTAATTAATTCAAGTTATTATTATAATTTGATCTTTAGGTAATTTAGGTTGAGAGACGAAAAGAAGGACCTCTCAGATGATTCGGTTGCAAATTATGCGAATTATCGACTTGGGGGTTGAAATGGTTAAATCGATTGATTCGAGAGCTGGAATTTAGACAGATATTTTGACCGGTCTAGATCTAAAAACAACGCAATGAATACTGAGGATCAGATCATATGAATCTCAAATTGAGCATTGATAATCTATAGGGAGGCCTAAATTAAGCAGGTTGAATGCGATCAAAATTCCTCTTTGGCCAGGTAGAGAAACTTGTCGTTTGGACATTGCAACAGCCAAAAATAGACGGAAATTAGAGTAAATTGCAAATAATCCAAAGTTGATTTGCATGTGTTTTATTTAATAATGCCTTTGTTTAACCATGATTCTTATCAGGCACATACATCTATCGACCAGGTATGGACTCAAAATTAGGTAGCGTATTTAGCCTTGTATTCAGTCCACAGCTGGTCAACGGTCTTGCCCAGCAAGTCGACGAAGAAGTTGTCACTATAACCAGTCCTCATCTTCTTGTTCAGCTCAGCCACGAACCCATTCCTGAGGTCATTGCAGTAGTCGAGAAAGCGCGCCGTGACGTCGTAACCCTGGTCCCACTTATCGCCCTGGCCCGGCTGCACCCAGTGGCCCGGCGCGTAACCCGACCGGAGCCTCACGAAATCCGCGATCCCCTCAATGAGTCCGCCCGGGGCCTGCCCAGCCCCGTTCCACTGCCACACGTGCGTCATCTCATGGTACAGGACCCCCGTGAACTCCCTCTTCACGTCTCCCGACACGCCCCCGAGGTACGTGGCGCTCACATGGATCTCGTTGTTGCTTGTGTACGCCACGCCATCCATGTTGTCGATGAACAAGCTCACTTTGGCAACGTCCTTTCGGTCCGCAGGGTCGTTTTGTTGGAAGGTCCTCCAGATAAAATCAGTCGATTCGGTCATCGTCTGTTGACTGTATGGGATGCCGATCTCGTTAGTGAAACGCACGGCGCCGGGAGTGTCGCCGGCATTGTTCGTTACGGTGTAATCCACCGCATGGGATTGCAGGGAACATGAGAGGATCACAAGCGTAGCAAGGAAGAGGATAGACATGGTTTAGGGTTTGGTAAGTTCTCTGGGCATGGATCATGTTGTTGAGCTAGTTAGGCTATTTATAGAGGACCATAAAGGTGATGATGGCTAATTTGGCTGAAAAGCTGAATTGTTCAACGTTTAAGTGCTAGGGAATAGTCGTCGCTTGACTATAGTTTGGCAGAGACTTTGAAATAAGGTTACCTCAACCGACTCTAGACCAGCTAATGACAAGATTTGTGATTTCTTATAATCTATTATATTTTGTCTCTGTCTCTTTACCCAATTGGACTGAGGCAGGATTTGTTGATTAAGTCTTGGGGTCCATGTTTTGCTTCTTCATGGCTGTTCCAGTTACAATTATTATTACTGTACCCGTAAGTGTGATGCGTGCTAAAGCTTCGTGAGGACTGTGGAGGGCCGTAACGTGCGGAAATTTTTGCCCATATCTCAATCTGAGAACCCGAGTTTCTTAAAGGTTAAAAGCCACCAAAACCCTCAATTATATGCAGTGTAACACATTTATCCTAGATATTGTCACAAAATCCCAAATTTATGTTGTGTGACACATTCACTCTTCATCAAAGTTCTATCAATAAGAACCATTAAAAATTTACCTACATAGATACTATAAAGTAAACCGTGTTGATATAGCCTTGCGTGACTTAAATAAAATAAAAATGACGTTTTAGCTGAAAAATCATATAACGAAATCTTGATAAAGGGTAAATGTATTATATAACTACAGGTTTGAGATTTTTTATTTCATGAGAAATTTTTTATGGTAAATGTGTTATAATGGGTATAATTTAAGGTTTTTGATGCTACAAAAAAAGTTCACAATAAATGTGTCACGTAAACATAGTTATATATATATATATATATATTTGTGGCTTTTTTACTTTCTTAACATGGGTATAGTCACCAATTGTTAAATTATGAGAGATCTACATCAAACTCACGTGATCAATCAATATAATTGATCTCATCACAAAGTATATCCATGAAATCCTTGTAATCAAGTCTCAAAGAAGAATAGCTGCACAATATCTTTCAATCTCCGGGAATTTCTTTCGGATTTCGTATTTTTTCTTCTCTTATGTAGGCATGGATTTCACACGACGTGCTGCGTGAAGCCCAAAATTAGGTTTGAATGTAAAGTTGTTATCTAGCATCACTTTATTGCCGACACATTTCAAAACTGGGGCAGCCATATGTGTTCGTTTCTATTGAATAGTATGAATACATTAGTTTCTAGAGGTCTGATCGATGACTGGATCAAATGAAAGATGAAGTCGTTTCTCGGTACCTGTAGCTGTACGTTATCAGTTTGTCTTGGGGGAATAGGTCAAAGCACGGAAAGGACAGTGTAAGAGGCAAGCAAAAGCAAACCAAAACTACACATGGGGAAAATGGGACGAGTCCTCGTTGACTTTGAAAATTTGCCTACACGGAACCTAGAAAGTAAACCGTGTTAATATAGCGCCTTGTGGCTTAAGTAAAATAAAAATGACATTATTTAAATTGAAAAAAAAATCATATAATGAAATATTGACGGAAGATAAATATATCACATAACTACAAGTTTGTGATTTTTTATATTATAAAAAAAAATTATGATAGATGTGTCATAATGAGTATAGTTTATGATTTTTGATAAATATGTCACATAAGCATAGTTTTATGTTTTTTGTGGCTTTTTTTACTTTCTTAAGATGGGTACAATCATCAATTGTTATATTATGAGAGATTTACATGAAGCTCACCTGATCAATCATTATAATTGATTAGATTCATCACAAAGTACATTTATGCAATTCTCACAGAAGAACAGTTCAGAATATTCTTCGATCTCCAGAAATTTCTTATGGATTTTACGTTTTCCTTCTCTTATGTAGGCGTGGATTTCACACGATGTGTGAAGCCCAAAGGTTTGAATGTAAAGTTGTTTCTATTGTTGACACCTTTCAAAAGTGGGGTAGCCACGTATGTTCATTTCTGTTGGACAGTATGAGTCCATTAGTTTCTAGAGGTCTGATCGACGACTATATCAAATTAAAGATGAAGTTGTTTCTCGGTATCTGTAGCTGTATGTATCAGTTTGTCTTGGGGGAATAGGTCAAAGCACGGAAAAGAAAAGGATAAGAGGCGAGCAAAAGCGAACCAAAACAACGCATGTGGTAAACGGGACAAGTCTTCGTTAACTTTGAAGCTAGAGCTGTCCTTCCGCCGACCGTAATTATAGTCGAAAATTGCGGGGTTGACTGTGAATTGGAGCTGTCCTTTGGCTGACTGTAATTATAGTCGAAAATTGCGGGCTTGTAGTCAAAGCTTCAGCTATTTGGCAAACAATGAGTGATCTAAAAATAAAATTAATATCTCGAAAAATCTCAAATTAGTGTATTTTCTGATAAATTTGCTATATAGTAATTTTTTTACTATAAAAAATCTCAAATTGATACATGTGTGACAAATTTATTCTTTATTAGTTTCTCTTAATATAACAACTTGGCTAATGAGGAGAGGCCGGGACTGGAGGGCTAGACAAGGAGCGACTTTTAGCAAGTTTCTAAGATGGTGAATGAGTCAAACTATGCATCCAATAGTGAGAGAGCAATTCTGAAATGTAAAAAATTGAATTAACTCACGGAGGTACTTTTGATGTAATCGTAGGCTTTGCTTTAGAACTTCAAAGTTAAGCGAGTTAGGCTATAACACTATAAGGATGGGTAACCTCCGGGAAAAGTGTCTCAATGAAAAGGTTTATATATAAACAGTTGCCCGCAATGAAAACAATTTTCATTGACTAATTAATTCAAGTGATACAGGGATTATTTTGAGGAAAATGATTTCCAATTTATTATATTTTCACAAAATAAACGGGGCCTTCAAAATATAAGTTGGAACCGGTCTTTCAAGCATCATAACAAAGCCAAATGAGGAGCTCAATCTGAGGAAGAAGCCCCAAGCTTGCTCCATTTGTTTGTGAAAAATCAACTGTTTAAATATATTTTCCTATTTTTAATCATTTGTGTATCGTAGGAAAATGAGCGATCACAAATAGTTTCAAATATGCTGTAAAAATTTCTAGACATTGAATTTTGTTGATTGATAGGACATTTTCTGTCAACTCGTTTATTGAACAATATAACTTAATTAGAAAAAAAATCCTTTTGATATTAGTGATTTCCCACAAAGTAAATGGAGCTTTGTTCATTATTTCAATGACGATGTTACCGTACTTTACATGCATAATTTGGAGGCATAACACGTTGCGCTTTGGACATTGTCTAATTGAAAATCTCTTCTTCTAAGACATGCTCCAATCACTCCTTAGTGCCAAGCCCCGTTCTCACTTGCCTTATTTTTGGGTCTTTGTAGACTGAATTTCTCATGTGTCCCCAGTATATGTGATACGTACTTTAATATTGTCTCCTTAATATAAAAAAGAAGAAGAAAAGACAAAAAAGTGATTTTTATCAAATAAAAAAAGAAGAAAGTATGGTACTAAATTATGGCAAAGAGGAAAATTGCTTGATAGGACTTGGCTTCAAAATACCAGGACAAGCTAGCTTTGTCTTACTTAACACTTTTTGGGCAAAACAACTGCAAGAAACATAAGTCAAAGAACCCAAAAAGAATTTTGTACAATGCAAAAGCTCTTCCATTCCTTTTTCAAGATAAAAATACAAGAGGTGTCCAAAAATTTATAAACCTATTGTACAGCAGTTAATTCATTTTCAAACCTTTCAATTGTATTAATTTAGTCAAAACATTTTGACTATTTGCCAATTCAATTCTAAATCCTTAAATTATGCAAATTTAGTCTAAAACATTTTGAAGTTTTGTCAATTTGGTCATTAACCTTTTAATGAATTACCAATATAGCTATTCTAGCTAATTTTGATGAAAAAAAAAATCGTTAATGTGGCAGTCTAGTCATTGCTAGCCTTCCTAAGTGGCATCACTAGCTTGATGTGGGCGATTTTCAAAAAAAATTTCAAAATTTTCTCTTTCCTTTATTTTTTATTTTTCATATTCAATGTGTCGCTGCGGTCGCCAGCCATTAAATCATACCCTAAACGTGAATATCAAAATAAAAAATTTGGAAAATAAGGAAATATTGAAACACACAAAATTAATATTAAAAAAATGAAAAAGGAAAATCCAGCGAAAAAGTTGGAGAGAACGTGAGGTCAGATAGGGTAGTGAAATTCATCACGAGCCGTCCATGGCCGCTAATCTCTAGATCGCACATACATGAATCTGTGGTTTGTCCCCTTTATGATTCTGACAGAGCGAACATTTCTCTAATGTAAAATGTTATAGTGCAAGCACGATCCTCTAGCCTAATTCATGAAGAAGTAAGACATTTTATAGGTCCGAGATGTATCTTGTCTTTCTCATCATAAATAATTATCAGATACAAAAACCATATAGAGCAAAAGATGCCGAACTATTCTCTTGCAGCCGAGTAAATTACCGCATGAGTGATTTATTCGATTCAATCAATCTTTTCCCAATCAGGATTTAATCAATGTACGAGGTAGACCCTGAACCTTTTCTCGATTTGTATGTCTCCAAACGGGGGTTCTATCATCTTTTCATCGGTTGATTTTGATCTTCAATGTTGGAAATATATATATATATATGATTCTAATTATTGATTCCGATTGTGGTGATTCTGATTACGAGCTTATTGATTTAGTCAATTTATGATTGATTTAGTAAATAGGAAAGTCATTAATCTATGTATATTATTTCCTATTTTCCTTTCATTCTTACGCTATAAATAGGAACAATGTACTTGTATACAATAAATGAATATACACAGGAATTCTCCCTTCTTCTTTTCATTTTGTGTCATGGTATCATAGCATTTCTTCCTGGCATAGCTTCTGCAATTCTTGAAATGCCTTCGTTTTTTTTTTTTTTCTGAGTTGTTGCATCCTGCAGAACAAACCAGCAAAACTGTTAGGAATTCATTTTTCTTGATATCATGGCAAAAGACAAGAATGTCAAAAATTCCTCATCCGAGAAAGACCCACATCGCCGCACAATCAACCTCCAACATCGTCAGAATAGATTGTACTGTCTGGAGAGGAGCATTCTTCTGTTTACCATTCTAACAATCTAGCTAGATTACCACTAGTTTCAACCCAAGCCGGGTTCCAACCTAGCTTAGTGGTCTCTTACGATCCATCCAGCCTAAAAGTATCATTTCCAAGGCCAATGGGCCATTGGATTAGGACAGGCATGGGCCCAATAATACCTATTCAGTTATTTTAGAGAAGGAATTTTTTTGAGCTTTGGGTCCCAGCTCATCAGAAGTGGGTCGGATCCACCTCTGCATGAGACCGACTCGAATAGTGAGCCGGGTCAGTCAAATTCGAATAAAAAACCTAGATCCATGTCAGGCCAAGGAACAAATCCTTACCTGGCATTTTCACCCCGTTTGTGCCATCGTATGTTCTTTCGATTAGTGGCGGCAATCGCCCTGGGCCTAGCGACCCCTTTTACACATTGAAAGTCGATGGACCTGAGTTGCGCTTCATCAACATACAGTTCACTAGACTAGAGAACTACCATGCTTGGTCTTGGGATTTCCTGTGAGCACTTGTCACCAAGGACAAGGACAGCTTCCTTGACAGAGCTGTCCCCTTTCTGGCCGATGAGCATCCTCAGCGGCACTAGCAAAAGTGCAACCAGTTGGTTCGCACTTGGATTAAGAACTGTCTAGCCTCCAAGTCATGGCAGGGCTCCCATTAATCAAAGATTCTAGGCTCTTTTGGAACAGCATATATGAAGTGTATAGATGGCTTGTTCACACGAGGCTATTCACCATCACCTAAGTCCTGTTGGAGTTGAAGCAAGGAAACCTTTTAGTCACCTCTTGCTTCAACCACTTTTGAGCTCTGTAGAACGAGCTTGACGCGGTTGAGGAATGACTTTGAGATCCAGAAGACACACTTAGACAGTATCGCAAAATAAAGGGAAGGGAGAAAGCCACAAGGTTCTCACTTATTCTCAATGAGTCCAACTCGGCATCTCATCATATTTTGGGTTTCAATTTTCGGTTTTTTTTTTTTTTTTTTTTTTTTTTTTTTTTTTTTTTTTCGGGACGGCTTACCTTCTATATAAGCTCCTTGAAGCATTGATTGATGTTCTCTCTAGTTTTTGTGCTATATTCAAGAAACGAACATCTATGTCTTTGAGCTAGATCTCTTCCTTCTTCCCTTGTTACAACCCTTTCACTCTCCTGAAATTATCACATCATGAGAAGCGAGATGACTTCTCTTCGAAGAGAAGTCAAGCAAGAAGAAACCAGGGAGGATAAGAAGCGACAATGAGGACAAGAGGTCGGAATGCTGTGTGAGAATTCTTTGGAAGGAGGATGGTGTCCCGAGATGTGGTTTCTTTTGTGGGCTTGTCCCAGTTAAGCCTGGAAATGGCTCGACTTTTGCATTGCTTCCAATCTAGTTGGGTTTCAAAAGGAAGCGAAAGCTTCACTTTTGACTTTCTGGGTTTCATGGGCAACTGGTCTGGATCAAAAACTGCCCTGCTTTTAGCTTTTCCAATCTTAATTTGTTCCTAGAAGGAATATTTGGTCCTACATGTAGTGTAGCGATTTTAAGTGTTTTTTTTTTTACACGAGTGATTCATAAATACAGCCATAAGCATATGAAATCGTGATAAAGTATGCTAACAACTTATCTTCTCATCTGAATGTTCTACTATAGTCTTTATGCCTCACATCACATTTCACTCAGCAAGTATACCTATTTAGTCTAGGAAATTGTCCTTCTCCAAGGACAAGAGAATCAAGACCTGCTGAGACTTCAAAAAGATGCTGTGTAGCATCCCTATTGTACAACAAAAATCAGTGTTGACAAAGTTCTCAAACAAGGATTCTATTCACCAAAGAAGAAGAGAAAAAGAAGAAGAAAGAATCCCGGATTAACAAGAACTCAAAGGAAACTAGTGCTTTTCACCCATAAAACAAGTATCATAGGGCAATTAATTATTGCAAGAATCCAAATTATAGTCATGGCAAGTAGCAAAAGTAAATCACATTAGACATCCATTCAGTCACTTCTTTAACCCCACGATGCTAAGACAAAGCAACAACATATATCTCCATTATATTACAACCACTTCTTCTATATGATTCAAACTACAGAGTTCTCCAATGGCTCAAGGCCATTCTGCCTCGGGAATGGCAAGTTTCTCACGCATCTCCACAGGAGTTGTGTGCACGCTAAGCCCAATAACCACAATGCTGCTCCTTTCTTTTGTATACCCTGACCAAAACAATTAAAATAAAATTAGTGATCTCAACTTAGGAATCTGATCTCAATTTGGACATCAAAACATCAAGAGAAATGACCTCTTCGAGCTTAAAGACGACATTCAATCATCAAGAGAAATTGCTATTGAATTCAGGTCCATGGTCGTAGATGACAACTCTGTATTAAATTCACAATAAAAATAAGAATTGAAATATCAATTGTAATATTGAAAAATATAAATATTCCATAGTTATTTTTTTCTCACCTGACTCAAAATTTTCAAGTTCTTCTAGGTTCTCCTCGATCGATTGTGAAAGTGGTGCAGACCGTAGCCAATCTTGAGTACATATAAGAGCTTCTACCATCAGTGGGGTCAAAGAGCTACGAAAAACATCAAGTACTCGACCCCCGGTACTGAATGCATACTCTGATGCTACAGTGGAGATGGGCACGGCCAAAATATCTCGAGCAATAGAAGATAAGATAGGATATCTAGAAGAATTAACTTTCCACCAATTTAATATATCAAAGGTGGAGCTATACCAATCACATCCTTCTTCTAAATACTTATCTAATTCAGATTTTTCTTCCACATATTCTTGTCCCGTTTGGCTAAGATACATTGCAGTCATAATGTCCGCACCAACCACAGGAGACATTGAAACGTTCACTGTCCTTGTCCCCTTTAATCTCATGTTGCTTTGGGGGCATCTACCGGTGCGATATTGCTCAAATAATAACATCAAAGATTTTGTCACTCTATCTCGCAAAGTTTCTGCACGGTTGCCGTCATACACTTTATTAATCATCCATTTCACATACTCCATCTTATGTCGAGGGTCAAGTATACATGCAATGAACCATGTGAGATTTATGTTGTTCACATTCCCAAAATACTTATTGAACTTGATCTTCATTCTCTTGGTTGTTTCTTGCAAACTCCTATCCTCATCCCCACAATATTTATCAATCATCATATAAATCCCATAGACATCTTTTGCCATATCATTGCAAGTGACGTAAGAAGAGCCCGATACTTTTAAAGTTGCATCATAAAACAACTTCAAGAAAGGAAGAAATCTACGGGCATAATCCCAATCATCATCAGTAGGCAACCCTCTCACCTTGGAAAGCTCATCAGCAAATCTTCTATCCTGAATATCTAATGAGATGAAGGCATTTCGAAACTTCAAAGCCACTTCCAACATCAGGTATGTTGAATTCCACCGAGTCTCCACATCCAAACATACAAGATTATTGGAATCAATATTTTCCAGCAAAATACACTCCTTAAACCATTGCAATCTCGACGGAGAAGATCTCACATAACGTACAGCCGAGCGTATTCTAACAATAGAATCATCTATATCTTTCAAACCTTCTCTCACAATCAAACTGAAAATATGAGCACAACATCTCACATGGAGTAACTCACCTGATAATATCAGAGCATTCCAAGAGTTAAGTCTTTTCTTCAAGTATTGACCTCTCGAGTCATTGGAGCTAGCATTATCAACAGTGATAGAAAAAATGCCTTTGATCCCCCAACTACTTAAGCATTTCTCAACTCCTTTCCCTATAATCTCAGCCAAATGTCCTGGGATTTGACAAAAATTCAAAATTTTCTTTTGCAACTTCCAATCAGCATCTACAAAGTGAGCAGTAAGACACATGTAACTTAGATTTTGACATGAAGTCCACGTGTCAGTCGTAAGACAAACCCTTGGAGAAGTATCGGAAAAATATTTTTTCAATTTGCTTCTTTCCTCCAAGTATAACTTATAACAGTCCTCCCTTAATGTGTTTCTTGAAGGGATTAAAAACTTTGGCTGGATTCTATTCACGAATTTCCGAAATGCCTCAAGTTCCACAAACTTAAAGGGTAGTTCACCAATAATAAACATCGCCGCTAAATCTTTTCAACTAGCATCTTGATCAAATTTCCAAGGACCGGCTGAAATAGAACTACTAACCCCAACAGATTCATTTGAGGCACTTCTTTGCCTTTTCTCCACGTTCGCATATGGATAATTCTTACATCTATTTAAATGATTATGCATCCCACTAGTCCCTTGAGTAGTAGAACAACCAATAATAGCCCCACAATATAGACATTCGGCTTTATCTTTGCTATTTTCTATCCTTTTGAAGTGTTCCCATACAACAGATCTCTGTCTCCTTCTATTTGTACCGCTAGATTCACTTACTAAAGATTCGCTCATTATATATTTGGTTTTGCAAATGATGTTACTGCCTTGACAGGGAGATCTACAAATGGCTTATCCTGAGTAGAAAGAAACCCTTTTTAAATTCACAAGTTTGAAAAGTTGTCTAAAGTCATCAATAAATTAGATTAAGAAAAGCCATGAGAATATATATCTTGAAACAAAGCATGAAATATGCATTACCCAGTTCATGTTTACCCCAAGTCTTACGTAATGATGGTTAACTATTATAAGAATCCTGGGAATTCTCTACTAATGACGCAATAACAAATTGTTTGCAATAACTTGTATAGTCAAGTATGAATAAATAAACAAGCAAACAAACAAACAACAACAACAACAACAACAACTAAGCTAATGAGTATCTTCTCAAGCAAACCAGATTCACAACTCAGAGCGTCAAGCCAATTTAAGGAGACAGCGATACATATAGAATCAAAATATCACTCTGATATGATGTCCGTCTGTGACCATTTCACTGAGTAGATAGTCCACATGCCATTCTAACATGAACTAAATGTTAATTTTAACTACAGCAACATAGAGGCATCAACTCATGGATTGATATAACAAGTTAAGAATCATAGTTGATGCCATGAGGAAGAGAAAATGATGAAACCAGTGCTCGTATATTCTTTCTACCACCTAAGATACATGTACTAAAAAGATACGGGGTCAATTGAATTTAGTTGCTTAAAATCATGTATCCCTTCCTGGTTCTCACTCTGTCTATCCATGTATTGTCCAAGTGTAAGCAGATGTGAGTATGCATGTGCTAAAAGACATTTTTTTTGGAAGTCTTAAAGCCTCAAACTAAACTATTAGTTCCCATTGAATCTATGGAGGCATAGTCATTAACTAAAAGACCAGAGCACCCAAAACACAACTAATATAACAACATAACAGCATTATGAATGACAAAAAGAACTGCTATTACTAATTCAGAGTTTTTGGACTACCGAGGCCAGAAGAAAAGACATTGAAATTGTCCTTTGAATTCCTAACCATGTAATAAAAGTCAAGCAACAGCAGCAAACAAACAGTTCGTGATGTTAATGCTCACAGAATTCATTTGCAACAGAATCATAAAAGATAAAGACAGAGATTACCAGTTGCCTCTCATTAGCCGCAGAGATGTTAGTACTTGGGGTAGAGACCAGAGCAAGCTCCCATCCAGTGGGATTGAAGTCTTTAGATTGAGTAGCACCAGAACCAAATGCTGAAGAACCAGCATTGTCAACCCACCAAACTTCTCTCAAGCAAGCATAACAACAAAAAAGTAGACATGAGTCATACACAAAATGCTTACCAGGTTCGAGGGAACTATTGCCAAGGCTAAATCATTTTTTCCTCAATGGAAGAAGCATCGGGTGCATCAAAACCAAGTCCCCGAAAGGCCAAAATAAAGATCATACGCAAATAATTTTACACTGAACAACCATCAATAGACACCATAAAGTTAATGCTCATACCAGCAAATCTCCCCTACAATGTTAACATTGTAGCTCATCACCACTACAATGTTAAACAAGGATGAACTACACTGAACATGAAAGAGGACCTAAAAATTCCCACCAAGAAAACCAGAAAACAGCCCCTTTGCATCGGCCCGGAACTTCCATCGAAATCCCACATACAACAACTGAATCGGCAAGTACCCAAAGTAATTCTCAACAACCTCCGTTTGTATTTTTCAACTAATAGAACCCTGCGACTAGAGCCCGAAGTCCGTGCACTATCGAACGAAGAAAAGTAAAATTCCGAGCATGCTACTTCGAGGCGAGTCTTCCACCACACATCAATTCACTACGCAAGCCCCCAACACCGATTCTCACTTACCCTCGAGCTCGATCGGCCAGTCACCCACGATTCGCGACTGAAAGACCTCGCATCTAGTCACAACTACACACCCTACAAACTATTGAATTGACAATCGAACGACTCCTCATCCGATGGAAACAACAATCGACGCTCAAAATTCGACGTGGCACGGGAGACGGAAATGTCAGACGAAAGTGGAGATCTGGCGAAGCATAGAGAGAGAGAGAGAGAGAGAGAGAGAGAGAGAGAGAGAGGAGGGAGGACTTACATGGTGGGAGAATCAAAGGGGACGGTGGCGAGGGCTGCTTCCTTCTTAGTTCTTAGAAGTCGTCGCCGTTGAGAGAACTCAGACGGGAACCGATAAAACCAAGACGACACGAGAGGACTCAGAGACGGGAGTCGGGAGAGAACCGAATAAAAAAAATTTCGATTTTTGGTTTGTGGTTCGGTTTTCGGTTCGGTTAACCGATAAAAACCGAACCGATAAAAAAATTTCGAATTTTGATGAAAACCGAACCGAACCAAAAAAACCAAAATTTTCGGTTCGGTTCGGTTTTTGGTTCGGGTCTTGACACCCCTAATAGTTAGGTTTGCCACATCCGATCAGCCCAAAAGCACGATTACGACCTACTCTAAAAAGAGACTCGAGGTAAGCCTAGCGCCTCTAGTACTACGAGGGTGTCTCTAAAAAGTGATATTAACCCCACTATCTCCTAAGTCATTAGGAGCTCCATAATCTAGGGCTCCAACTTGACAATCATATCAGAGTTGAGCTCAGGATTGAACACCTCTCTATTGGAAACATTACATCCATGGTATTCCAGTTGATGCTTGCCCCTAATCCTTCGGCACTTGGTGGACCATCGAAACTACGAATAGGTCGTGGCTTCCATCCCCTATCCAAAAGAACCAAGCTGTAAAACGATGAGCCACTAGATTAAGGAGTCTCTCATCAACCCAGATGGTCGTGACGTAGCGTGTATAACGTGCATTGGTCACCTTGATAGGATAATCTGTCACTTCATAGCTATGCTTTATGGGGAGTCTGAATTGGATCTGGCGAAAATGCTCAGTCATTATTAGGGCATGTAAACATTGAACAAACATCAGTGAGAAAGATCCAATGAGTGAACTCTTTAGACCTCATGTAGGGAAATTGTTCACCTTGGAAATGCCTAAACGTGCAAGTTATTTATCAATGGCAGATCAATAGCAAAACAACTCGTGCTTTGCATTAACTATTAATAGGAATGATCATCTTATTCTCTTAAGCCATTATAACAAAACACACAAGCAATTCTAATAACACCTTTGCATACTCATGAATCAAACACAAGGACATAAAATATAATATAGTTATGTACCCATGCTATGCAATAATCCAGACATAATCACATATCTATCTCATGCACTTTCCACAAATATGTGTTATGTTTATTATGATCATTCAAGGCCACGACCAACCCAAAGGTTGGCCGTCATCCGGCTTAATCGGGCATTGCTTTGCCCCATCGAGCACATCATTGTCCCGTGTAAACACATCAAGATGACATTCTTATAAGGAGCTTCATTTCGAAATCCATCTGTGAACTAACTCGTTCATTTGGGAGCATTCGAACTAATCGGACATCGTCTTGTGTAAAGCGCATTAGGACAAGTTCACTATCCCGCATAAAATGCATTAGGGCCTTTAAGTGATCACACGGGCATACCATCACACACCTTATTTCATATCTTTCTCATTAGTTGATGTGATGCCCATACAATATGCAACAACCATTGCCATATGCCACATGTCACAGTCGTGTCACATATTATGTCATACAAATGCACCAATCAATGTACAAGCCCATGACATATAGATCACTCATCAAAGTAAGATAAATCATTGTAATTGAACATAAGTTACTAGAATAGCCTATCATATGCCATCGTAACCTATCTAGTAATTCATCTTCCATTAATATAACATATCATATATCACATACCTCCACAAAATAGTTTAGCATCCCTTTTATAACATGACATTTCTACTTATCACACTTCATTTGTAACGTCCTAATAACTTATCGCTTAAAAAGGGATAACCTATTGGTAAAATTTGATAATCTATCGCAAGCTAACAATGAATTTTGATAATCTATCAGCAAAACTCGATAACCTATCGATAAAACGTGATAACTTATCACCAAAACTCGATAACCTATCATGATAACTTATCGATAAAACATGATAGCTTATCTACAAAAATCGATAATCTATCGTGATAATCTATCGATAAAACATGATAACTTATCATTTAAAACTCACTTATCACATCATCAAAATATTATTTAACCTTAATCTATTCCTAAATTAACTCCTAAATACAATAACAACCCTATGTAGGGCTATAAAGCCACTCACACCCAAGTCCAAGCTTTAACAAGCGTTGGGGGAGGAACGTCAAGGCCGGACAGCTATTGAGATGGCCAAACAAGTATTGACCAGCCCACTATGAGGGTTATGGAGATGTCCCAGCAGTGGTGTGGTGGCAGCACAATGGTTGGCTGGGCAGCGGAAGGTTTTTAGGCTTTGTGGGGGCCAAACTGAAAGAGAAAAAAAGAGGGAGGGAGCTACATGAGGGGTTGGACAACAGTTTTCTTGACTCCAAATTTTTGACACAGTTGCAAGAATGTTTGTGCAGAATGGCGGTTCAATGTTAGTGGTGTGGTGGATGGTCGCTGGTAAGAAATGAGAGGAAAAGTGAGGGAAAAAGCTTGCAAAGATGTGGGGAAAATGGAGATGGAGGAGTTCGGCTATGGCAAGGAGAGAGAGAAAGTGAGATTGAAAGCAAAAGTGAAGAAATGAGAGAGAGAGAGAGAGAGAGAGAGAGAGAGAGAGAGAGAGAGAGAGAGAGAGAGAGAGAGAGAGAGAGAGACGGTTTTGTGGGGGGAGAGAGTGGTATGATGAGGAAATCTAGCCAATAAAGGACCATCCCATCTAAATCCCTTAGAACTCCTTTCAATCAAGGAAATGGAAGGCACTTGATGGAGAAAATCCAAGCATTGATGAGAAATATTGGCACATGGGAGAATAGGAAAGTAGCCTAGGCTAAGTAGTCCTCTTCAAGCCTTCTTCAAGCACGTGGTTGCCGACCCCTTTATGCCATTTCTCATCATTGCCCCTTTGGCCCTTAGTTGAAAAGAGGGCAATCTGGTTATATCACAAAGATTGCGCACTATTCACATACTTGAGTGCAATTAATGCTAAGATTTTGCAAAGAATATGGTGCTTAATGGGCTTAGGAGCCAAGGCCCTTATAGGCCTCCCAACTCCCTTGGGCGTGTAGCCCTTAGGCCGCCCAATGTGGGCATGGGCCCTATTGGGCGGCCTTTCATGGGCTTAGGCCCACCCGAGTCCTAATTCGTGGCCTGCTCTTAACTTTCCAAATTTCCGCATCCATTCAATGAGAATTCAAGTTTTTATACCAAAATGGCCTTCTTGAGGCTTTTGTGATCTAACGATTCTCATTGAAATCCCATCCAAAAATTGGTCGTTGGAGTAATCCCGTTTTGAAAATTGAGGTTGGATTGAGGATATCACATAGTGTTCCAATCACAGGTTCTCATGATGGACCCTCTGCCGTCGCTCCGCGGCATATATAGATTAGTCGTGCAGGAAGAAAATTAACACCTTACCACGCCCAATCATGCTCAAGTGGGTGAAGGCATGAGTCTCATCGCTTTTCCGTCGGGCGTCACTGGGGGAGTGATCGATGGAGGCAAAGCTCGAGGAGGAGGAGGAGGAGCTGAAGCTTCTAGACACTAGAAGCAAGGAGTCATGGTTGTGGCGTCCAAGAGAAGGGGTGAAAGTTAGCCTAGATCTTATTGCTAGAATTCAAGGAGAGCGGACGGTTGGATTAGTGCATGGGAGTGGATGGCTGGGACCCACGTGCTGCATCAGATGGCCCTCATTCCTCCATCATGTCGTATGAATCGGACGGTGCATATTAGGCTACGCCTACTCTACTTATAAAACATCCTACGGCTTAAGAAATGCCACATCATTAGGGAAACATTAGTGGGCAAAATGTTAAATTCAAAAATAAATATTGTGAATATTGTAAGCACCCACACAATACTGTCGAACACATGTTGAAAATTGCATAAGAAGCCTAATGATATAAAAAGAAAAAAGAAAAAAAAAGGACAAAGAATCCTAAGCTCATCAAGTTTCCATGCAAAGAATTGATGGGGCACAACAGACAATCACCTAGGACTAATATTAGAATATAGTGCAAATTATGAATCAATTGAAGAGTAGTGACAAGATCACAAGCTTCTTAGGTACCTTTCTTGACAAGGAGAATTCCTTTTCAGTTCATATATAGATAATCAATTCAGGGGTTAGTGATCACATAATATGCAATGATCAACTATTTTCCCATGTTTATAAGAGATCTTAGTCTCCCATATCGATACATCTTCCAAATGGAAATATTAGCCATATTACAAAAATAGGCACAAATCACCTTGGTCCAAATTTTGTCCTCAAGGATGTCTTATACATTTCTAATTTTAAATTCAACATTCTCTTTGTTTCAAGGGTTTGCAAGTATAATTCTTCGCATGCCATATTCAATTCAGAAAATTGTCTCTTTTAGAATCATTTGACTGGTAGATTGATGGGCTTGGGTAATGTTATGCAAGGACTCTATTTCTAGATTAATTCCCCAGGAGATTTAAAGTTATTAAATAAAAACCATCTCTCGTAATGCCATTAGTCAAAATAAAAATTTTCATCAATGTTTGGGTCATAGTGCATGTTTCCCTCATCCTAAATGTCACGTATGTCCTTTAGCTAAACAATCTCAAACATCTTTTCCAATCAATACAATTTGAGCAAACACCACATTCTCTCTACTTTATAAGGACATTTCAAGTCCTTATCATACCTCTCATCATAATGGCTCTCGTTTCTTTCTTACTATTATTGATGATTATACAAAGGCTACTTGAATATATTTAATGCAATCAAAAAGCCAAACATTTACTCATCTTTTGAGTTTCATATCTTTGGTTAAAAATCAATTCAATAAATCTATACAAAGAATTCGTACAGATAATGGGTGTGAGTTCTTCACTTTTGATTGCACAAAATTCCTTGTCTTCTCATGGGATACTCCATGAAAGTTCTTTCACATATACTCCACAACAAAATGGAATTGTTGAATGGAAGCATAGACATTTATTAGAAGTAGCTCGTGCACTAAAATACCAAGCCTATATTCTTGAAGTATCTTAGGGAGATTGTATGATCACATCTGCCTATTTGATTTATTCCATGCCTACTTGGATTCTTCATGGTAAAACTCCTTTTGAGATGCTTTACAACAAACAGTTGAGAAATGATCACCTTTAAGTATTTGGTTGTCTATGCTATGCGACAAATGTGGGTCCTCGGATAAAATGGGTCCTCGTGCCACTCAATGTGTTTTCATGGCTCCTCTTTAGAAAGGTTATCGAGTTATGGAGATTTCTACAAGACATTTCTATATAAATAGAAATGTTGTAATTTCATGAAGATGTATCCCCATTCAAGGATATGATTTCTTCATCGACCTTATTGTCCTTAAAGGGTGTCGCCATCCTTTTCTATGTGATGTAGACTTATCCATGATTCCACAATATTTTGTTGCATCAGAACCATCCATGTTGACTCCATAGGAACCATAATCTGATCGCTAGAATCAACTCCAATATTATCTGAGAATATTTCTAAAGCTATAGCTACATTAGGAACAAACTCTAAGTCTTCTCCAGCACTTGAACAAATGATAGTGGAGTAGCCTCGACGTTCTCAGCAGAATACTCGTCCACCTACATGGACCTAAGACTACATTTGTTCTACATTGAGTTCGCCAAGTACACAATAGCCTATTTCCTCATATGTCTCATTTAATCGGTTATCATCATAATAAATATTTCAAATCAGTCGTATCTCAGAACAACATGAACCATCTTCATTTCAAGAAGCATCACATGATCCCTTAGGGCAATGTGCAATGGAATTGGAGCTTACTGCCCTAATGGAGAATCATACTCAGGATATTATCCCACTACCCCCATATTGGAAATCAATTGAATGTAAATGGGTATACAAAATTAAGAGTAAGGCAGATGGCTCTATTGAGCGCTGGAAAGCTTGGGATAGTTAAAGGATTCACTCAAAGGGAAGGCTTTGATTATTATGAGACCTTATCTCCCTTTGCCAAAGAAGTCATTGGCCGTTCTTTCTTATCCTTGCAACCATATGAAATTGGTTGTTGCATCAAATGGATGTTCACAATTCCTTTCTTCATGGTGATTTGGATGAAGAAATTTATATGGAACTTCCACAAGAATTACATAGACAGGAGGAGTCTCGGGAGTGTCATCTACACAAATCCCTATATGGATTGAAACGGGAATCAAGACAATTATATGCCAAGTTCTTTACTGCACTAACTAATGTGGGTTCTCGGCACTCTAAGCACGATTATGCCCTAATTGCATAGAATGCAAGTAATTCATCAATTTATTTTATATTATATGTTGATGATATTCTTGTCATGGGAAACAATGACTCCGATGTTGCAAAATTCAAGGAATATTTACATTCCACCTTCCACATCAAGGATTTGGGACCTCCCAAATATTTTCTTAGAATTGAAATTGCTCGTTCCGATAAAGGTATCGACCTTAGTTAGAGGAAATTCATCATAGAAATTGTTTCAGAAGCAGGATTATCGAAATGCAAATCAACTATCATACCAATTGAATAGAACATGAGTTGACAACTCACGAGTACGATATGGATTCTTCAACATCTATCCAGGATCCATTATTCAAAGATCCATCAGGATATCAATGGCTTGTTGGGAAGTTAATATGTCTTACTATGACAAGACCCAACATATGTTATGCAGTGCAAATACTCAATCAGCTCAGGCATAATTTGAAACAATCCCACATGAATGCAACTCTAAGAGTTGTCAAATATTTAAAGGGATGTCTAGGACTTGGAATGTTTTTATCTCGTGACTGCAATATGAAGATGATAGCCTTCTGTCATACAGATTATACTACTTGCCCAATGACCAAAAGACCCATAACTGGTTTATACATTAAATTAGGAAGGTCACTAATATCATGGAAAACCAAGAAATAGTCAACTGTATCATTTTTTTAAGCTAAATGAGAATATAGAGCCATGACTAAAACTACTTGCGAAATAGTTTGGATATGGAGATTACTCTTTGATCTTGGGATACAGGTCAGTGGACCAACTAAATTGTTTTGTGACAACGGTGTTGTTCTCAAATTGGCATCAAACTCAATTTTCATAAAAGAACAAAACATATAGTAGTTGAATGCCATTTTACTAAAGACAAGATCAGAGAGGGAGTTCTTGTAACAAGGGGAACTGGAAACTGTGGAACGACCTGTAGATGTTTTCACTAAGCCATTATGTTAGAGACAACATATGTTCCTACTAAGCAAGCTAGGTGTCCTCTACATAGATAGGCCATTAGCTTGAAGGGGAGTGCTGGAAATATATTTGCAGGATTTTGATTATTGATTCCAATTTTGGCGATCTTGATTATGAGCGGATTGATTTAGTAAATAGGAAAGTCATTATTCTTTGTGTATTATTTTCTATTTTTCTTTCATTCTTACACTATAAATAAGAGCAATGTACTTGTACACAATAAATGAATATACAAAGAAATTCTCCATTTTCCTTTTCATTTGTGTCATTCGATCGTTTGAGGGGTGGAGAGGCGAGATGCTACAGCTGCATTTGTTCGCAAAACTGATGGATATAGTGGCATCGAACCGTGTATGTATCAACATTCTTAGGCAATATTGGAAGAACTTTTTGTCTGACATCGATTATGCCAACGTTTCAATGAAATGCTGGTAACATGCTTACTGTTGTTTAGAAATGTCACTACTTCCAAACAAGAAGAAAATTTAGAAAATGTCTGTTTTTTTATGGTGGCGGTTAGTGTCGATATTCACCTTCAACTGCTAAATAACAAAAATAGCTTACGAATTCATTTAAAATTAATTCAAGTCATCATCATAATTTGGTTTTAGGTAATTTATGTTGAGAGACCAAAAGAGAGAAATCTCTCCCTTAAAGAATGGTATAGATTTTTTGGTCGGATAAAGAATGGTATAGATGAATGAGATTATTTAATTGTAAATTGTGCAAATCATCAATTTGACGGTCGAACTGGTTAAACTAGTTACCTCGAGAACCGGAAATTAGACTGGTCTAGATTTAAAAAACGCTGAAATGAATATTGAGCATTGATCATGTGAATATCATGTGGAGCCAACACAATCTATGTGTAGGCTCAGATAAACCTGGTGGAATGCCATCAGAATTCCTCTCCATGGCCACATAGAGAAACTAGTCATACCGATATTTACACGAACAGCCAGAAATAGATGCCATATTCAATTAGTGTAAATTGTAAAAAATCAAAATTTGATTTGTATATGTTGAAAACCATGCTTTTCATAGAGCAGATACATATATCGACCGGGTATGGACTCAAGTCAATTAGCATATGCAGCCTTGTATTCACTCCACAGCTGGTCAACGGTCTTGGCCAGCAGGTCAACAAAGTAGTTATCACTAAAACCAGTCTTCATCTTCTTGTTCAGCTCAGCCACGAACCCATTTCTAAGGCCATCGCAATAGTCAAGAAACCGTGCCGTCACGTCGTAACCCTGATCCCATCTATCGCCATGGCCCGGCTGCACCCAGTGGCCCGGCACGTACCCGGATCGGAGCCTCACGAAATCCGCAATCCCCTCAATGAGCCCGCCCGGGGCCTGCCCAGCCCCGTTCCACTGCCACACGTGCGTCATCTCGTGGTACAAGACTCCCGTGAACTCCCCCTTGACATCCCCTGATAAGCCCCCAAGGTACTTGGCGCTCACGTGGATCTCGTTGTTGCTCGTGTACGCCACCCCATCCATGTTGTCAATGAACAGGCTCACTCGGGCGACCTCCTTTCGGTCTGCGAGATCGATCTGTTGGAAGGTCCTCCATATGAAATCGGTCGACATGGTCAGCGTCTGCTGGCTGTGCAGGATCCCGATCTCGTCAATGAAACGCATGCCGTCGGGAGTGTCATCGGCGTTGTTCATTACGAGGTACTCCACCGCCATGGGATTGCACGGAAGACGATAGAATCACGAGCGTAGCAAGGAACATAGACACCGGGTAGTTGTTTTGGGCATGGAGAATGTTGTGGAACTAATTGGCTATTTATGGAGGACGATGAAGGTGATGATAATTAATTTGGTCGGCCGCTGAAAGAAGAAGTTTCATAAACTCTCCTAATCTAATGCTTCGATTTAACTTTTAGACAATGACATATATGTCGGGTCTAATTAAAAAATAAAAGTATATAAACCATTTGTAATCATTTAGTGTCGTCTCTTGATTAGTGAAAAATAAGATTGATTAATGCCGGATTTTTTGCTTAGGTCTTGGGGCCTTATTCTCCTTCTTCCTGGCTATTTCGGTTAGGATAAAAATTGCCGTTTGGCCGGCCTTTTGATTATTGCCGGATTTTTTGCTTAGGTATTGGGGCCTTATTCTCCTTCTTCCTGGCTATTTCGATTAGGGTAAAAATTGTCGTTTGGCCGGCCTTTTCCAGTCCTACGATCAAGCTGTTTTTGTTTATGATAATGTAGTATAATTGTAACTGTAAATGTGATGCACACTAAAGCTTATTAAGGATTGAAAATGGGTGTGATTTGTGGGGAAAAACTTTGGTTGGATCTCAACCCGAGAACCCGAGTTTCATAAATTGGGCATATTCACAATTGTCATATCATGAGAGATCTATATAGATCCACGTGATTAATCGTTATAATTGATCCGATTAATCAAGAAACGGATCCATGCAATTTTTTCCCATAGATGAATTTGAAAGAAAAATGACCACGTGATACTCATCGATTTCCGTGAATTTCTTTTGGGTTTCATGTCTTCTTTTTCTTATATAGGCATGGATTTCATATATTATATGCTATCCATGAAATAAATAATGTGCTATGTGAAGGCCAAAAAAAAGATTTGAATGTAAACTTGTTGTTTGGCATCACTCTAGTGTTGATAGATACAAAAGATGAACGACTTTCTCACCTTATTCTATATGTATCAGGTTGTCGAGGGAATAGGTAAACGCACACGAAAAGAGAGTGCAAAAGCCGAAAACCAAAGCTATGCATGATTAAAATGGGACCTGTCCTTTTGCTGACCTCGATCTGATTAATAATAGAACTTAGAACCGGTCTCTTTCAACCACCATAGCAAAGCTAATTCGTTTTGGCCAAATGGGAAGTTTAAATGTGAGTGTTGGACTTTATCAATACGTCCATGATGGGGTGCAATTAAAACACACCGTTTCGTCTTAATATGTTATGATGGAAAAACATCTTTTGAAAGGGTACGAGAGAGTCATACAAAAAACTGCTGAAGATAACCGTTGAAAATGTTAGCAGACAAAACGTTCAGAAAGAACTTATCCTCTCTTTCTCTCCGTTTCTATCAAAGAAACAAAAGGCGTTCCATTACTTTTTTATAAAAACAATTGGCATTTACATTGTGGAAATTGGATGTTTTCCTCGTGACTGCATCCAGACCATTGTGAAGTTATATTGTTCGTTGATCACCCATAATTCAACATTCTTTCCGAGGTAAATTGTTCATTGCGAATCCAAAAAAGGTTAGTCGTCTTCCGCTGACTTTCTTCCAACCTTGGTATCAGAGCCCAGTTGTGATTTATATTTTGTTTTTCCATCGAATTTTCTCATTTACCATTTGATATCGGGATCAAGAGAATGAACTTTACATTGTTTGGATGTTTATTGCTCGGAATTACAACCTGAATCATCGAAAACGAATCAAAACGAAGAACGAGTTATGAGGTCGCGTGTACCCATACGGTTATATTGTTCATTGATCACCCATAATTCAATGTTCTTTCCAAGTTAAATTGTTCATTGTGAATCCGAAAAAGGTTAGTTGTCTTCTGCTGACTTTCTTCCAACCTTGGTATCAGAGCCCAGTTGTGATTTCTATTTTGTTTTTCCATCGAATTTTCTCATTTACCATTTGATATTGAGATCAAGAGAATGAACTTTACATTGTTTGGATGTTTATTGCTTGGAATTACAACCTGAATTGTCGAAAACGAACCGAAACGAAGAATGGGTTAGGAGGTTGTGTGTACCCATACGGTTTTGGCCATTTTTTGAAATATTTTTTCGGCCAAAATCAACTTTTAAATATACAGGGTGAAAGTACACGTCGAGACAAGTCGAACAGCGGGTCGATCGCCGTTGGAGGACACCGGATGTGCCCACACGCATGCATCAACAAACCGACGCATGTTGACGTCATCCATGATGTCATCGTGACATCATCCAATGGTCGGTAAACGCCGAATGATGTCATTGATGACATCACCCTACCAGCGATAGTTGGTCGGCCGACAACTGACTGGCGACCCAACCCAAGACCCATGGAGACCCAACCCGACCCGACCCGAGATTTGACGAGATTTGACCCAACTCGATTGGAGACTGAATCGATCAACTGGTCCAGCAATCAGACCGGTCGCCGGTTAGACCGGTCAGATCGGCCAAGAGTGTCAATGGCTCACTGGCGTGTGCGCCACACATGCCGCACACTCAGGCAGGGCGTGTGAGGGCGTGTGGGCGCATGGATGGTTTGATTGGTGCGTGGTTGGTGGCATTTGGTTTGTATGGATGTTCTCTACACTATGATATAGTTATTTTACATGTTTGAATTTTTTTAAAAAGTATAAAAATGTGTACAGAACCCTAAGTACACGTATTTTTAGGGTATAAATGTATTGTTTATTCTTTTTTTCCTTTTTAGCATGTATTTTCTTATGGTTTTGGAAATACATAAGCTAGCTTATAAGAAAATGGTAACATATATGTTGTGTAGAGCTTGGTTCGATGATAGCACATATATGGTTTAATATGCTTGCAATTTCTTGGTTCTAAGTAAATTCGAACAATGGTTGGAAATTCTTGATTTTTTCATTACATGTTGAATTATGATTTTGATTATAGTTGCTACATGATTGTTTTTTGTACATTAGTTCACATCATGCTGTGTCTTTTGTGTTAATGATAAAATGTAGAAATTATATGAGGTCATGTAATTTTTTTTTTCTAGTGGGAGTTCGTAAGTTGGTATCATTCAAAGAAGTTCTCACTTAGAACTTAAAATTTGCATAAATTAAACTAATTAATGATACTAGAACAATCGTACATAGAAGCCGATTGGATGTCGATAGGAAGATAATTTGGTCAAATGCAGAAGTTTCTATATTTGGATATTGTTTGGTGTAAGTGGATTGATCATCTTAATAATATATTTTAATTATTAAGTTACATATTCCTCTGATAATTTAAGCTTTTAGAACAGTCTATAATTGTCCCAAAAAATCTCAAATGGTATTAGAGTAGTAGACTTTGAGTTTAAATATTTTCAGGTCCTTATTTGCATGCCTAATAATATATGTTAATTCTTAGTATTGGGCAAAAAGATTAGATCAAGCATAAAGAGTAGTGATGGAATATTTAGAAGTTAGATCATACAGTTTCTCTAACAGTTTAGGTTATTAGAATAGTCCATAATGATCCTACAAAATCTCACTCTCCATGAGTGAGTCCAAGCTGCTTTCCTTATTTAGGCTCCGTTTGGTTCAACATTCCAAATGGGCTTTGGGACTTCAAGTCTCTTGGCCAAATGCAAATAGCGTTTAGTTTGTTTTTTGCTCAACTTTGGAGAAATACAATTACATCTCAAAGGGCTCTAAGGGCCTTTACCTCAAAACAAGTATGGAGGTCCTTTGGAAAGTTGCATTCTTGGAATGCAAATCTTGGGTCTCATTCACTGTTCATCTTCTTCATTGTTTGCATGGAGAAGCTGATTGGATGTCGATGACCACTGACCAAAGGGGTCACACATGCCAGTGACCGTTACCTACAGTCATGACCTCAAGCGGTGTAGCGGCCCAGGTGACAACACCTGGGTTGGCTGTCGGCGATTGGCCAGCAACTATTTTAGCCATTGGTGGCTCAACTCAACCCAAAAAAATTAAAAACCTTTTAAAAAAAAAATCAGCAAAAGTCCTTTAGAAAATGTAATTTTTACCATATAGCATTTAAGCTAAATATATTTCTCAATACACTTTAAAATTATGGTTCACTAAATACTATTTGCATTTCAAAAACTTCCTTTAGTCCAAAGGTATTTGTATTTTCTTAAGGATATTTTCCCAAAATTGAACCAAACGGGACCTTAGTCAACTAAACATTTCAACCAATATAAATATTGAAATAGTAACAAAAACCAAACATTAGTTCAAGTGTCCGAAAGTTGTTAACCTCAATCTACCAAATCAAAGCAAAGGTGAACTCATTCCTCACCTTGGTGCGTGTCTGTTTCCACCATTTGTCATGATTGAATAGGTCAAAGCACTGAAAGGAAGTGCAAAAATGGCCAGCAAAGTCTTTATTGACTTTGACTGTGGACTTTGTCCTTTTGCCGGCCTTTAAATCTCAACTAGATGGGCAAATCCGCGG